>OX596069.1:7936300-8536300 GCA_951394065.1 Venusia cambrica
TGGAGCCAGGACAGCTGCGTCCACGGAGGTGGACATAAAAGAGACCGGTGTTCCCGTGCCAATTAATTAATGAACACAACTTCACAATGTTCAAAAAGTACACCAAAACAATCTTTAAAGGTTATTCAAAACGTTTCAAACTTTTTCTGGTACACAGATGAAATAGAATTCCATAATCATTGTCAAACAATTTGTGTATTGCAGAATCAAAGTAACCGCTGCTAAATGTATGTAAAGTTGGAAATCTTGGAAGACAGAGCAAAAAAAAACATAAGAACGTCGAAAATAAACGGAATCGCTGGCTTTTGCTAGAAGTAACGGTTGACCCTATACAGTTCCACCTGGCTAGCAATCACCCCCTACCGAAGCTCGGCAGCAAATGGTTCGCCACGTTCCTTCGGTGCGCGGAAGAGTCAGTTTAAAAAAATAAATAAAAAAAGACTAGACCTAAAGCAAGACTAGCCTAGAGGTCAAGAGCGAACCCATCATTTACTTTAAAAAGTAACGAAAAAGTGAGAACGAAGAGTTAAGAAAGAGATACTATAACGTATGTTTGTAAGAGAAAACCATTTGAATGTGGCAGGAGGCATCAACACAGAGCTGTCTACGAATCGATCACATACTATTCTCGGAATCTGGGCTTGATCAAAAGGTTATAGTTATAAAATGAAAATGAAAACATAACGGACGTCCAATTGTCCAACCCACGCAGCCTGCGCTATAACGAAACTGAAAAATAAATTTAAACTGAAGTTCTCTACCATTCGTTCGTGGAAAACTATTGCATAAGAGAGGACAGCTATTCTGCACAACGAGAGAACAGATTTTACTAACTTTTTGTCTTTCAATTTAAAGAGTAGAATAAGTCTTGACACTTTACAAGCCGCAGCCATAGACCACGGAGGTGTTACTTATGATCGTAAAGGTATTATCGTTATCTACTTCTTATCGCTGTTCTAAATGATCAAAATCAAATTTGGAAAACGCAAATAAATGCTTTATTAATACTAAAAGCTAATAAAATCACAGTATGAAGAATAAAGTGAGATGTAAAGGAATTGAATTATCTTGGTACGGGGTGGAATAAATTAAAATATGCAGCTTTCACGTACGAATGGACGAGAATAAAACAAAACAACGGTTTTATGGAGAGGATGTTTTAAATTTAATCTGAAGCGGAATCGCGAAAATACAAAATGGAATATTGAATACGATATCGGCAGTTGATTGAGTAAAATACGGTTATGGCTATGTTCTCTCGTAACATTAAAATAAGACGATAAGAAACATTGTATTGTTGCCGATTTGTACACTCTATTCATAATCTGTATGCATGTAATGCACTACAATCGCTGAACAGACTTGTTAAGACCAAGCGTTATATAAAATAAACTAGTGAAAATCCGAAGTGATTGAATGTGAAGACCCAATAATAGTCGGTTAATGAAAACTTCCCAGATACAATACAAAGCCCTGTTTATTCAGACCGCTGCCTAATTAAATCTTCAACTTATGTCTTATCCTGAACGGACGCCACAAACTAGGACTAGGGATGTCTCCCATTGATACCTTTTTATCGAGAATTTATTCAAGGATTTCTATCACTGTCGCGCGTAAACCAACTCAGCTCAAAACAACTCCGCGGTCCAGTGGTAGGATCTGAGGAAATCGATCCAGAGGTTCTGGGTTCAAAAACCGAGTTTTTTTTTATTGCACGGCGAGGAAGCGATTGGCCCTCATCTCATCTTGTTTCAAGGTATTGTAAAGAAGATGGAAGATGGAAGGTGGAGGCGCACTTCACCCGTAATCACAGACTGAAGAACTGGCTATATTACCTATACATACCTAAATGCTGGAACACAACGATTTAGAATTGTTGTTATAGCGACAGACTTAGGTAAGATGGTGCCAGACCACAGAGCCGGTATATTAGATGGTAACCGAAGATGTGGCCTACGATTTAGCACGTCGTTGGTCTAATCTAGAAGAGCAACGCCATAGCAATTCACTCTTATCTTAGAGGCCCTTGTTGTTACTGCTACACCTTATCGATGTTGTCCTAGCATTAGGGAGTGAGAGATCAGAAGGTACTTTCCGCCCCACGTACACCCACGCAAGTTAAGTAGTATACGAGAGAGCTAATAAATGATTCCTCGCTATAATACACTTAACGGAGTTGGCTGAAGCTAACTTCTGCGTTACCATCGTGATGTAACTCATGGCTACATTTTAATATACTTGTGTGTAGTTTTGGCAATGCATGCGAGGACATAAAGCGGAGTTGTGCTTTCTCAAGCGTTATAGCTGAAGGAAATTGGTATTGCTGTATCTTTGGCGACAAAACGGGCTCGCTTTTTTACAGTATCTATTAAATAATCTCATTCTATCCACTGTTCACTTGCAAGTTATAGAAATGCTTTTTCTGTATGGCTATCGACCCGAGTTTCAGAAGTTATTTTCCCGCTAGACTACGACTGCACAATACTTGAAACATTGCGCCAGAATACAAAATGGCTTCCCGACACAGCTAAATAAATTATCCACTTCCGTTTTCCATTTCGCGATATGAAGCACAAAGTAAACGCAACAGGCACCCGCCAGCCACCCCTTTCAACTGCCACCGACCCTCACCCCCCACTATGGACCGAGGGGTTGGCAGTAGCAAATTAACAAACATGCCGTGGCCGCGCACAAAAAGCCGTAAAACCATGTATCGAACGGTCCGATGGGGATCCGCTTTCGCTATGCAAAGTTTCTGATTAAACGCTGGAAATAATCAGAATCGAGGATCCAGAGGATCAAACCTGGCCACTTTCAAGTGTATTTTTTCGCTAGAAATAAAACCAAAAGCAATCGAACTTAGATAAGGCTGAATCAAACAAGATCACCATTTTTCACCAGATCACCAGATTTGATTGTTATTACGACTATTCGCGTCACTAAGTACTGCGCAATCATAAAAAGATCGAGAACCGAACGACAATAAACCAATCCAACATTATTTGTTCGTCTGCTGCCAAAACCTCCGAGAACCAATAACATTGCTTCAAACCTCAACCGTAATGCCGCTGGCTCCCGACAAGACCGTATTAGTGAGATGAGCCAATCTCGGCGCACAAAAGCGCTATAACTGCTGCCTGAACAAAACTGCTTTGCTAAACAAACCGAGCGAACAAAGGTAGTAGATCGCTGGAAGCGCTGTAGCCGCTTAATTGCTGTCTGCAGCGTATTTACAAACACAAGTGAGGACAAGGGTTCCGGAAAAGTCGGAGGATATAATTCGAGCTACCCACTAGCTAGTCTATAGTGTTTAGTCGCATCATTTGACCATTTGAATAGTGTTTTACAAATTGAATACTTTCAATTTGATGATTATCAATGTTCATTTTCTAAATACCCCCAGTATGTTGATAAAAAATTTTCAAGATCCTTCCCTCAGGCAAACGAGCTTAGATCGATTCGGTGAAAAGAAAAATGGTTTGTCTGGATCCGAATATTTGATAGGTATATAATTTGTGGCGGCTATGTTCAAGTCCGCCTAGCTAACTACCAGCTACCACCATCTTAGCTAAGTCTGTCGCCGTAACACTTGCAATTGTAAATAGTTGTGCTCCTTCAATTAGAGGTAAGATAGCCAGTTCCTCAGACTGTTCTAATAACTGAGAATTCCGATTGAAGTGCGCCCCCACCTTTGCCCTTTGTAACAAGATGAGATGAAGACCAAGCACTTTTTTGACCGCCTTTTTTATCATATGACGAGGTCATATGATAAAAAAGGCGGTTTGTTCGCAACACAACATGTGAAGCCCAGGATTATCCCCCGCTCTTCGGGGACCTGGGTTAATGGAGATGTAACGTAAACGAGATTTTTAAGTGATGTAATGAATATGAATAATTCAAGGGACTCTCGGTCGACGGTATCTGTTGTGAAGGCTGGCTGGTGGGTGTGTCGTGTGAAGGTCTCTTGTCAGGCAAGGGATGAACAGGAGGTACCAATGGTACACTGCTATTATTATATTTACTATTGTTTGCCGCAAGAGCACTCGGTTAAAGTAAATGTCAAAAATCGATTATTCGAAAAAAAAAATAATAGGATAATTTTGAAACGTCAAATATACCGCCTGTTCGGAATCGCCACCAGCACACAAGGAGAAAGGTAAGAACCTCGGGCTAGTATAGTTTTTGATGATCCATCATAAAATCATGGTGTCATCAAATGATCACTCATTTTCAGGGTTACATGCTCAAAGGGTGTCTGTGGGAACTAAGCTTCGCTGGCTGTCCTAATTTTTTTTTACGACAAGGATTTGCTTTGTCTTCATCTCACCTAATTTTACAAGATATGGCCGATGGTGGAAACGAACTTCACCCGGAATCCTCAACGAACTGAGGAACTGACTATCTTACTTCTGAATGCCGGAACACAACAATTTAGGAATTGTTGTTACTATGGCGACAGAATTAGGTAAGATGGTGGTAGTGAATGCTGTCCTACCACCAACTGGCTTTCCATCTGTCTGGCTGTAGGATGTTTTAAATAAATTGTAAATTGGAAAACTTCCAAAAACAGGATACGTTATTTTTTTTCTTGACACAAGTATTTCACACTTGGCAGGTTTTTTTATTATTAAATTGATTGTTTCCTTTTCAAATTTAATAATATTATCTTACTCGTAATTGTGCAGTCCAAGATAAATAATGATCTAGTGATCTGAGTTGCTGTCTTTCAGTACGTCAAGCAATACTCAATAATAATAAATCCAATAAAGCGAAAATGTCTATTACATCATCGTTCAAGGGAAGCGTGTCAAAATCAATTTGCGAGATTTAATTTCCGTTGCCACTTCCGAGAATTGGGAAGAAAAGCTTTTAAACGAAAACGATTTTTATTCGCAATAAAGAAAACGATGTCAGCTTAGCGCAGTTTCCGCTTAAAACCTCTCCAATTAACTATTACGATACAGGTACAGCTGCAAAAGCTCTCATAAATCCGCAAGTATCAACAAAACGTTAACTTTTTCAGACAGACACCGTCTCGTTAATAATGTATGATCTCCGAAAAATTCAAAGCATGGAAGCACTAGTCGCGCCACCCCGCTAATGCCTCCATTAAAACAAACTGCTCCTCTGTCCTTGCATTGTCAATTCCACCTCACTATATAATCTTCGACACGCCACAATTTTTCATCGATAAAATCAATCACTTCACATCACTACTCAATAATCCGTAACTATCGATAAAGCGCACATCACTAATCGCGCAGCACGTGCGCTCTGTAGCGCGTCCCGCGGGCAACTGCCACAACTCTGTGATTTACGGAGCATGCGCTGGGGAAGGTCACCTCCCAATGGATGGTAAGCCTTTGGGGGTTGGAATAGGGTTGTTTTTGGTTAGTCTGTGTAAACAGACACCTGTACAGGCGCGCAGGGGTCGGAAGTTGGCGGTGCAGTGTCATCTCCACTATGCCACATTACTTCGCTAGTAAAAATGAGATTTGCCGGCGGCGGCGGCGGCGGCGGCGGCGGCGGCGGCGGCGGCGGCGGCGGCGGCGGCGGCGGCGGCGGCGGCGGCGCGACGTACCTAACGCGATTACGGATGGACACTGCCGGACATAGCGCACGACTATCAGTAGAAATGTGGATGTATGTTAATACATCCACATTTCTATACGGATACTAAGTAGATATGATACAAATGAAAAGCTGAATAAACAAAAGTATAAGGCGATGTCGATGCATAAAGATATGCTTAATAATAAATAAATATTACAGGACATTAATTTCACGCAACGCCATCTACATATATCCAAAAAAAATAAGATAAAAGAAATACGTAATGTAAGATATTGTAACAAAGGGCCCTAGCAAAACAATATAGGCACGTCCTAAGTGGACAATAGACGCAATGGACATCGATTAGGCTACTTATATAATAAAACATAACAATGCAGGTAAAGACAGTCAGGTAAACAATTACGATACACAAGGCTTGATCGCACAGCTAAGACATCCAGCAGGCCTACCAAGTCATAAACCACGTCATGACTATTTGTAAAGTCAAGAACCAGAGATCACGCAACGTGAGAATAAAGGCCACGCGCTTCACCGGCATACAATAAAAAAACCAGTATCCTTTTTTGATAACCGACTTCAGAAATAAGAGGAGGTTCAAATCGTATGAATTTTATTGATATATTATTGTTTTTTTTTATGTTCCCCGATTACTTGAAGACGGCTGGACTGATTTATTTTTTGTTTGAAAGGTGGTCCGATCGTCATCAGGTCAGGATCTGATGATGAGATCCAGGAGAAATCGAAGGAACTCATCAAATATTAGAGGCACACTCGAAGTGAATTTTCTCTAAATTTACTTTAAAGTTCAAATAATTTGAAAGGATTTGGTTAAACTATGATGCAACGATGGAAATTATTTAGTTAAAACACAGAGGAAGTGAATAATTATTACATGAAAAAGCCATTATTTTGGCAAATCACACGCAAATAGCACCATCCGCAGATTAAAATGATATAAAATATGAATATCAATTATATATTAATCTCGTTGTAACCCACTATCATACTGGATACAATTAAGTACAAAAGCTGCGAGGCGTAACACCAAAACCAGTATATATTAATCAGGAAATTGATAAAGTCTAAATGCGTTATATCAATTAGTCAAGCAAAACATACATAGCTTAATTTTTTCTCTTGTTTGTGAATAGGTACTTGACCTACTATTTACTTGGCTTACAAAATAACAATGCATCCTGCATTGTTATTTTGTTGGCGTTAGAAGTTTTACTTTTTATTTTATACACATAGATCTAAGTCATTATTTTAATCTTAAATTTCGGTCGAGTGTGTATGCCTAAACCAATGTTGGTTTTAGGACACATCAAAAATGTATTTAGGTATCATTAAGTAAAAAATTGGTTCCTGTCATTTTTGTATGGATCCTGTATCACGTTTCGTCCTGATAATATAACTACCGATTCGGTGATAACTTCGCCTCTATAACAGAAGAATACCACCCGACATATGCACAGTTAAAAGACAATTACATTTTCAATTCGACCCCACCCACCCCAATCCACCCGTGGATGTCGTAAGAAGCGACTAACAATTTATCGCAGGGGGTAGGCAGCAGCAACCACCTGGGTACTTTAACACCAACAACTGCAATAACCACAGGGGGTACCTGCCGAGATTGGTAAATGTGGAAAATTCAGCAAGAAACTTCGGTGAAGACCGTGCTGTTCAGTAGAGTCATTTGGGCTGCAATGATGATAATGAACGCCATTTAGCAAACACGCAGCCGTATTAATAAATTAGCTACCCGGTTGATTTCGATAAACGCATACATTTTACATGAGCTTATTGTTCGCATGCGATGTGTCGATGTGGTTATTGTTTATTGATTCAATGGCGGTTCCAGCTCCGGCTTGCGGTACTTATGGGTCATTGATTGTATTTTTTTCGTTTCCCGTTGTTATATTTGTTATTACATCCCATTCTGAGGTCAGTCAGCTAGTTAGATTCTCAGTAATAAAAATACATTTATCTAAGTGTCCCAACGGCGATTGTAGACGCTCAGACAAATCAATATTATTATAATAGTAACTTTATAGTTAGTATGCGTTTACCAAAACAACTGAACGCATTGAGCTGAAACTTAGCACATATGTTGCTCTAGACCATGAATGAGACATAGGCTTTTCATTCCATAAATCAGTTCCCATAGAATGGGAATGAGAGGTCAAACATTGCCTTTTTATCAGGGAACGCGTAGAACCCTAATAATAAGTAGGCTATATGTTTGAAGTCTGGAGCAAAAGCTAGTGGCCAATCAATGAAATCTGAATTAAGTCAACCAGCTAATTTGCTTACGCTTTTTGCTGATTATTTAATATTTTTTGGTGACTTATACTACTACATATTTGTAACGAATTAACTTGACCCGGTAATTGTATAACCACAATGGACGCAGACAATTTCTAACCACACTATATTCGTAAAAATAGGTTTACTTCCCACGCAGCGTACCACTGCGAAGCGTGCACTGTGCCGCAACTAAAATAGCTACTTCGATAATATATCGACATGTGGTCGGTTCACGTCCCAATACTCCATCTTTTAACTCTTTAACTGATCGATAGGTACCAAATTAGTTTGACTGGATATCACTAGCAGCCCGGCTGCATTGGAAATTTAACTTTATGAACAACGCCATTCAATTTAATTTGGAAGAACCTGAAAATTACAGGCCCAGATCCCTGTCGATCTAGGTTGAAGTCAAGCCAATTTCACTGGAAATTGAGCTTTATTTTCAAGGTGCTACCGATTAATATTGCACGATTAAATTGGACTAGAATTGTTAATTCGGCTCATCGACGAGTCTGTGTGTTCCGTTGTTAAATAAATAATGTGGGACACGTATGGGGTCACCCGGTGGGATTCTATGCACTTGTTGTAGTTGAGCACTGGTCTGCAAAAGTAAACCTGGTAATCGTACATAAAATAAGTTTTGGTTTGCATCGTTATATAAAGCATATTAAGCAAAAAGAGCGTATATTAAAATACAGAACAGTATTTTTTTATAGTTGGGTTTCCTCCATGGGTAAAACATTTTAAGCATTCAACAACGATTAGATTTATAAAGTATACTTCTCATGTACCCGTGGCGATCACGGGGTTAAAATATCGACAAAAGTGTAGCGCGTTAGTGAGTGAGGCACGTCACTACGCAACCGTATTAGATCCTATTAAACTCAACACTAGGATTTGTAGAACCGTTCTCTCGAAGTTATCGATAACAGCAACGAATTAATAACACAGAAATGGGTCGGGTCTTAAGCTCGACACCTGTACAGACAAGAATCATAATATATTTGAAGTTTAATTTTGCGGTCTCATTATTACGTATTTGCGTAATTTTGGTTGGAAATATCTGGGCGTGAAATAAAATAGACCGTCTTTGGTAAGTTATATCTTTGACATTAGTCATACTTACATCATTAAAATGACCCCATAAATAAATGTTTGTTGCAAACAATTAAATAGTCAAATAAATCATCGGACATCAAAACATACTAAAAAAGTTATGAAACTCCTGTTTAGCGGAATCGGTATCGGTTATGTTCAAAATGATGTACATTCGATAAGCAGGAGGCACCTCTAGAGCAAGCAAGCTCCTTGGAAGCCGTCCGTAGACTCAATGAAGGCGCATGCGTCTGCATCCGCACTCAGTCAACCATTACATTTCAACGAATTAATTACGCGACGCGATTCAGCCATGACAAGCTTAGCTCCTACCTACCGACGGAGACCGGAGACCTACGTCCAGCAGTGGACTAACACAGGTTCGACGATTCAGAAATGTAGTCTCAGTAAATTAATTTCCATATACAAGTATTGCTTAACTTGGGTTTGATGGGGTTACGTTATAAATGGCTTGGAATACTTTAACATATAACATTTAAAAAAACAGAGGCCACGACCATCGAACAGAGGTCCTGAACATATTATAGCCGCGTCTCGCGAGCATGCCGCTGTGAGCTGTCATTGTCATACTAATGTCATTCAATGAATGAACGTGTACAAATATTGGTTCACATTGTTATTGACGAGAATGGCTTATTCCTGCTACCGGTAATTAAAATACGAATTAAAGCTTACCGCAGGTATAGGAAGTGTGATCTCAAATATGGCCTTACCTGTAAAAAATAAATACGTTTGTTGTAACATTATTTTACGAAAAAAAACGACCAGATTTATCACAAAATATAACAAAATAGAACACATCTGAACGAGTACAAACTCTTTACCAAAAGGTTGTCAGATAGAGCTAGCTTTCTAAAATGAAAAGAATGCATGTAAACCTAAGTTTTTATGTACTTTATTATGTAACTTTAAACAGTGTTCTTAATAGAAATATAATTAATTAATTTATAGTCTAATATTATAATGCACACTCAAGGAATCATTCGACACCAGCCTCAAAGTACGGATCAGTTATGAAAAGTTTAGAGGCTTCCACCGTCACATACGGACAGTAATTAAGTATATCTTAATTACAATCGTTACATGACTGATTTAGTGTGTAGGATAATATTTTATGCTAATTTATTTATTAGAAGTAAAACAAGGATTCAGCTGCCGGCAACAGTTTTCACTCAACATCTTCAAAAAGAGAGATAATCGCCATACTCAGGGAAGGCTCTCCTCACTGTTGACCTCTTCTTTGCCCAGGCAAGTTTCGAGGTCAAGAGTTAACCCATCGTTTATAGAAATAAACCGGCCAAATGCGGAAGCGCACATCACCCTAGATCCAACCACCCCCTACAACCCACATTTCAAGAAAAAAAAAAACATGTTTCTCGAATAGAATAATAATTATATCTAAGAAACTTGTTCGTGGCAGACGCAGGACCAAGTAGTGGGACACAAGTACAAGTCGGGATATGGTTCTAAATTTATAATTTTATTATATTTTTAATTATATGTAGTTATGGCGACAATAGAAATATACACTCTGTGAGAATTGTCATAGAAAAACTGTCTAATTATTGAACTATTAACTGTTACACTATTACGGTTCATGCTATAAAGCCCGCTAACGAATAGACGGACATAAGATGTTGATTGTAAGAAGAAGTAGTGTCCCGTGGCAACCTGAGTACGGAACCACCGCGATTCCGGTATTGTAACGTGGAGATATATCTGTGAGAAGTAGTACGAGTAGCATACTAAAGCTAAGTCACCTTGTCGACAATAGGTCGCAGTGGAATGCGCGCGGATGACAAATGGCGGCGCGGCGCGGCGGCAGAGCGCGGCCCGACCTTAGCTTTCGTCGACAAATCCGCACTCTGACACACTATATTTATGTATAATGACAAAGCTGTCCTTGACACTTGTACATACTGTGTTTATCATATTAACACTAGCATCTCAACGAGGTGAAGCATACCATTTATAAAATCCTATCACTTTTTCATCAGACAAATGTTATTACTCGTCCTAAATAACTTTATGGAAAAACAGTTCGTTGTATGGCGGCTATAATGTATTATAGCCGTTTGGGTTGTAACCCAAAAGCATAAAAGAGTAACGTTTATAGTAACGGATCTGGAAACCAAGAAGGCATACATATCGGCAAATATACGCGGAGTAAACATTATGCATGAGCATAGCTTCGTACGTATACATCAGTGTATGAAATGTTTGTAAGCGCGACGTCAGCAGCGTCTGCTAATCACAAGGAAACCTTGTACTACCCCCTTCATCCACCCAACTAGGGATGGGAAGTTATCGATACTTTGCATCGACTTCCGACTTCCCGTCTTCCAGTATTAGCAACAGCAAAAATAATTACGGCATAATCCTTTACAACAAGAGTGAAATGGGTGGATGGAATCGACACGCTTGTCAGGCGGGTTCGTGTTGGTATTGTTAACTCGCTGACCTTCAGAACGTCGCACGCTGTTGTCGCTGTTAACGAGTAATATGGTAGAAATTCGAAAAAAAAAAACTAAAAGTCCGGTTTGGTTCTATCGACTTAACACATCACTAAAAAGCGAGCGAGCTAAGTGTGCACTCTATCAGAAAGTCGCCTAGCACCTTCGCCACGTCACGTCTGAGGCAAACAGTGGTGGGAACACGAAATGTATAAACATACAATTCCGTACAACATTGTACCGAATATACGGATCATTTACACAAATTTGAATCGGTAAAATGATCTCTAGATTCAAATGGCACGTGTCAGTGCTATGCGATGAATGCTATGCTACTTGCAAACCGTGGTCACGCGCCGAATGTGAACAGAGGTGAAGCCTCGAAGGCCAAAACAGGTAGTTTTCATATTTTTTTCCGGGAGGAATTTGACCCCATGTTCCCCAAACATACACCCACATGACTAAGCAGTGTAAGTAATAGAACAGTAGTCGTTTCCGTAGCGCAACTGTAGGTCGGCTGGCGGCGGGGGGAGCTGGAGGTAACGGGGGCGGGGGTCGGTTTATTCGTATTTACGGGTCGTTCCGGGTCGTAGGACGAGTCCCGCCGGGACGGGACCTCCGTCCTGACGGCGGCGGCGCGGGGTTCGCACCAACTAAGGCTGTGTTCCATCACCGGATACATTCATCATATTTGGATTATAATAAGTGTTCCGTACCCAAACGGTGCTAACGGGACCCTACTACATAGCCTCCGCTGTCTGTCCGTACGTCCGTCTCAGTGTGTATTACTTTTGCCGCTATAACAACAAATAATTATAGGACATTAAATAAATATTATAGGACATTAATTATTTTTTATATTGTCAAACATTTCGGGTTTATTACCACGGTAATATGTAATTTTACCTCGATATTTCGAAGCGGTTTCACGCTCCATGGTCACGAGTAGACATGTTTGACAATTTAAATGTAGTGAATAACCACGAAAACCTAAAAACTTATATTTTTTATATTTTTCATTAATTTATTTTTTTACACAGCGCCATCTAACCCCAAACTAAGCATAGCTTGTAATATGGGAACTAGATTACGGATAGAATACTTGAATACTTTTTTTTTAAATAGTATGTATTAAAAAAAAGTATTTAAGTATTCTATACTATATGATACAACACCCAAACACAGAACAAACATCTATATTCATCACACAAATGTTTGTCCTGGGTGGGAATCGAACCCACAGCCTACAGCGCAGAAGGCAGAGTTACTCCCAACTGAGCTATGAGGCTTATCGGTAATACTTGGCTTGGTTGGTGGTACGACTTTGTTGAAGTCCGCCTTTCTGACACCATTTTACCTAATTCTGTCGCCATAACAACAATTATAAATTGTTATGTTCCGACATTTAAACGTAAAATAGTCAGTTCCTTCGCTTCTACCTTCGGCCTTATCTTACCAGTTGAGATGAGGACAAGAACCCCTCCGTCGTACAATTAAAAAAAACATACAATTTAAAAGTGTCTAGTCATACTTACGACAAATAATGTCTTTCTTTAATTTGGAATGAGTCAGCTCCAGGATGAGGCTGCAGTTTAAGTAAACTCCCCACGTGTCTGTAGTATGACTGCCGACCATATCTACGTTAACACGTGTCTGGCTGAAAGCCGCTCTACCCCAAGGTAGCGTAAAGATCAACCGCACCTTTATGCGGCGAGTCTTCGCAATAGTAAGGGTTTAGTAAGGGTACGCCGTAAGCACCTCAGCGATGCGGAGCTCCCCAGGGAAGGTGGTAGCAGTGCAAAGCTCGATTGCATTTAAATAAACCGGTTCCGATCGATATTTCAGGTTAAAAAACGTGTATTTGGCATTTATAACTTAGTTATTATTATTGGGTATGTTATGTATCCGTATTATTTTATAATTTTTCAGGTACTTCATCATAATATTGCACAAATACTCTGAAAATATTAACCAGCTACCAATAACTAATCAAATTAACCTTTAAAGAAATAACAGACAATTAGCGTAAGCCTAGGAATAGGGTCCCGTCGCTACCACTTGGGCACGGAACCCTAAAAAGTGACACAATTAGCTTGTAAGCATTTAAATAAACAGAGAACAAGGGTGGCCGCGACCTCTTAAAGCATTCTTGTTTTGACATTACTTTACCTTTGTCATTATCTGTTCAGTGGAGAACAAACGAGACAAAAGTAATGTAATATCAACACGAGAACGCAAAGAGGTTGTGGTTAGGCCCCAGGTGGGTTTGTTTATAACTTCCGCGCCTGGTGAAGTTATTTCTCATACATTTATATATAAATTATGTGTATTATACACCATAGAAAGAGCTATAGTCATGCCGGGACGAGCAACGCTACGACCAGTTCAGATGAGTAGATCTCGTTCAAGAGCTCAAGATAGGATAGGCACTCGAATCATGGCTGATAGGTACTATTTCAACATTATGTTCTTGAAGGATATTCCCGCGGCACGTTTAAACAGGTTGAAAGGGGGTTGAAGGTTATCACAGCAACCCGGCCAAGGGTCCGAGGGTCCGTAATCAAATTATGCGCTCATCTGATTACGGCGCCTCCATTTTTAGGGTTCCGTTCTCAAAGGATGCCAACGGGAGCCTATTAATAAGTCTTCGTCGTCCGTCCATCCGGCCATGTTCAGCGGCTCATGTATCTCATGAACCGTAAGAGGAACGTAAGCTGAGGGTATTTGTTAAAAACGCGTTCACTTCTCGATGGCTCCCAAGATCCAGTCTGCCCGGGATACATATAGGGTAAATACGTGATAAATGAATACCTCTTATTATAGTTAAATTATATTGCCGCTATAACAAATAATCGAAATAAAAAATGAAGGGCCCCATACATACATAAAAATGTTGTTTGCCTTAAATGTGTGTCGGAACCCATGGTGTGCGTGTCCGCACTTGGCCTGATTTTTCCCGGTGTTTTCTAATGAATACGAGATTCAGCGACCGCACTTTCAGGCCGTTCGGGTAAATTACGTTTCGGGATGCCGAGATATCAGGGTTCTGTTTGCGGAGGCGAAAAACGTGCGTTGATGCTTCAGAGCACGATTACGAACATTTTTTATGTATGGTTTGATAGTATTTTAATGTAATGTAAAATTAAAGCATGTATCAATAAAATTATATTTTAATCTAAGATGTTATTATGTATGTAGTTACTAATTATTCTTAGTTGTTGTTTACTATTGCTGTTAAGTGTTAGCCAACTCTTTGCTGTTTTAATCTGTTTGGTTGGCAGTCAACCCACCATATGAATATTAAATTAGTCGTGTAATAAAGTATTCAATGATAAAAATAACGAAATGCTAGAATTGTCAAACCTACCGAAACATGATTAAGAAAACGAAAATCAAATATATATCAATTACAGTGTCAGTATTGTAGTTATTTTTACGATACACAAAAACAGAAACATTCGTCCTCATACGAGACACGAGCCAGTCAAGTCAACGATCAAACCACCCCGGGCGCAGTACAGCCGACTGCCAAGTAATCACAACATGCTACTGCCTAAGCAGACTATACCCCGGCAGGGGTGTTGCCAGGACTTGTCGACTGTCTTTTACAGATTCATTGTTTACTTTGGTACATCACATCGTAAGTCACTAATTGTTTACACAAAGTATGTTAGATAATAATTAAAGCCAGCCGTCGATATTGAAAATAAAATACGCAGCGAATGCACTATGGCCTTCCGACTAGAACGCTGGAGTCCCAAATTAACTGACCGCCCACCGCAGACAAACGTAATCAACAAGTTCAAGAAGAGACTTATAAGAATAAAGCGGACTTATTGAGGGCAGCATTCTATACCGAGATACCGAGTTTACATCAGATAGAAGCGTACCTAACATCAAGAAGTGTCGTCTTTATTTATCGTGGAAACATGAACGTAATTACAAGATGCCTTGAACCGAGGATCCTCACTCTTGACACACGATTGCAATCGTGATTCACATTTTGGACCGAAATCGCGTTACTAGGCACTCTCTAGTACAAGAATACTGTAAGATTAGAATCGAAGTGTAGTGGGATTCTGTGGAAGCAGCGAAGTCGTCTACGCTGGATTTCATCTGAGTTCGGTACTTACTACTGACGCAATTTTGAAGTTCATAGAAAGGGATTGGATTCGAGTTTGCGATAGATGTTTACAATTTTAAAATTATAGTCGATAGATATCTGTTTTAATTTCGATCACAATTTTGTCATGTGCCCTTTGCGTATATTGAAATGAATACCTGTTTCAGTAATTGTATTAGTATTGGTATTGCGAGTGTATTCAAGAGTACGGTCTCCCTAGTTACACCCCTGTGATGGCTATCTGTATAGAGCGCGGTGTAGAGTAGCAACAGAGTGGAGGCTCGCGCCCTCTCCGTCGCGCCGGCCGCATTGCTGCCGCGCATGCGTTCACACTGGCAACGTTTACACTGCTGCGTACGATACGATATTCTCACTCGTATATCTCATGTTTACATTACATAACAACACAAACTACTGTGTTGTTACAAAATTAATTTTTTACTAGCACAATATTAAAAATTCATATTTATTCTTATCGCGTTGGTCACACACACAAATGACAAAATATTAATTTATTTAGTAATACAGTGCAGAAGGAAAATATACAAGTGAGTGCAGTTTGCAGCAACTACTATTGGGGTTGTTTGGAGGTATCTCAATGTTTTCGGTGCAAGGTACCAAAACCGACCAAAGTGCACATTTTTGGCCAAGCATTCCAATGATGGTGGCCAATGATCAAATTAGCAAAGTGCCAAAACATTCATTAGTTACTTAAATTATATCGTTCAGTAGATGATACATACTTTATTAGGACAACTGAGCCCACAGCTATTCCTATTCAGAAATTATTAATACTTATTTTAATAATGATGGGTCATAATCCTCAAAGATTCACGTTTTGTAGATATCATAAAAAAATGATTGATTAATTTTCAAGTCTATGGAATAAGTTATCGTCCAACTATCGCGTTTTGGTGTACCAGCTAACAATGGAAACCGTCCCTTAGCGACCCGAGGATTAAGCGCTCGTAAAAACCGGCAACGGCATAGTAATAACGTCTTGACACCCCGCCATTGCAAGCTCGCCTTTATCAAAAGCAGGAGAAGGTCCTACCACCGCACGTCCGGAGAGGATATCGAAGGGGAGGTTTGCGTGTTATTCTGTTAGTTGTGTATGATGTTTCCGCTGTCGAGTGACGTGGCTCCACGTTCGGGGTACCTACTTGTGAGTTGTGAGTGACGTGGCTCCACGTTTGGGGTACCTACTTGTGCGCCGTGGGAGTGACATGTTGAATGCGTAACGTATTACTGATCAAAAAAGCGAAAGAATGATTCGCTGAAAATAACATTCATGCCATATACCTAATTGTAGCTATATGAAGCATAAATTGTAGTTGATGTTATAACAAGTTTCACAGCTCAACTGGCATTAGATCAGCCTACTGCGCTGCAGGTTGTGGGTTTGATTCCTACCCGGAACAAAGGGAGTCTACTATTCAGTTATCGATTCTCAATATATACCAAAGACATTGAAAATAAGGATACTTTTACTTTACTATTAAAGGGCTATCCAAATGCAGCGTTAGAAACCTCCGAATATTTTCTTTGTCCAGGATCCCGTTGCCAACCCTGACATGCCGCTGAATCAAGCCATATCATGACAAGTGGCATAAACGCCCGCACCCCTCACCCCCTCTCCCCCGCACTAATGGAACGCACCGATTTAGATACAGTCTGACAGACTCCATTTCAGAGGGTTTCGCGACTCACGGTGAGAACGTGTTCTTATGAAACTGCCGGGGTCTATGAACCACGTTGTTGAGTATATCTGGGGGTCGCACATTTGACAGCGAGGTAAAAAAAATTGAGAAATAGCTTTGGCATTTTTATGTAAATAGACAGATTAAGACACAGTCCATTAATGTCGACTACTGGAAAACCTCCTCCATAATCACCACGCCTGGTAGGCGGATCGGTGGATAATACACAGAGGTGAACTACTGCTATTTATTCTGGTGAAAGCCCTTAGTCGAGTTTTAAAACATCCGCGAGTTGAGTTGACTGGTTCGATTCTGAAGCCGCGATCGCGACGACAATCAGGGCAACAAACCTCTTGTACTCGAGTCTGCCATTTCACCGGCTAGCCACGAATCGGAAGGACAGATTACAGAAGAAGGCGGCAGATTCTTCCGGATAAGCGTAAGTAGATGTAGACAAAGTCAAAGTCAAAATTTCTTTATTCATTAAGATTTTTTAGGATTATTTTGAAACGCCAAATCTACCGCTTCTTCGGAATCGCGAGTACACAAGGAGAAAGGCAAGAAACTCGGGCTGGTTAATTTTTTGATGATCCATTCAACATTTAGATACAGTTTTAAATTATGTTCTAAGTAGATACAACTAAATAAGTTACATCAGAGCGCTTGACCCCATCATCAGCATCAAGCATCGGTTATTGCTCGGTTATAATTATAAGGGCTCGCGAGGTTTACTGTTCTTACAGAACCACTAGTTTAGATTGTGTACCTACTTATCTAATCGTTTTTTTTTTTATAAATATATTATAAATCCATTATAACTACTATAGATGGCATTTTGGCAGTTGCGGGGAGTCGATGGATGGAGGTGGCTCAGGTTATATATTTGTGGCGTCAATTGGGAGAGGCATTTCATATACCTATATTTTACACCTATGGACGTATGTGTACTGAAATGATGATGATACATACATTAAGGTACCTAATAGCAAAAACTCAAAAATATTGTTGATATAAGATACATGTAGCCTGTAAGTAGTGGCGGTTTTCACAATTATGAACCCTTTAATTTTATTAAACATTAATCATTTGGCGAGGCGACCTTGTTTCCTAACTTTAACCATCCTAGTCCATGGTTTAAATATTTTTTTTGTAAGTTGTACGGATGCAATAACTTCAAAAGGTCTTTTCAATTACTGAAATAAATAAATGATCTATACATTAATATAATTGACAGTATTTTATTATATTGCCTACATTCTAGCATAGTATTTTATTTACAAAAATAAAAAATAATTATAAAACCTGAAGTTAATTTTGTCATTACAAGATTAAGTTGTGGGGGCAGATAGAATTACAAATTATTGTATGTAACGGTAATACCCTCACGTATGAGAAACCCCACGTATGAGAAATAGGGACACACGGTAATAATGTATTACCGTGTGCCCCCACTCTTCATACGTGGGGGCAGATAGCCATCAGTGTTACCGTCTGCCCCCACGTGGGGGTCGTTCCTGGGGGCAGACGGTAACAATTCCATAGTCCTAGTCGGTCTGAGAACACCAGTTTTCTGGGTCTATCGACAGGTTTTAGTCTGCCTACCCAGGGGCTGTGTTTTGTGTACTGGACTTGCTGGTCCGAAGTGTAGTACTTCCTGGACCACAATTGGTCCAGTACTACAGGTGGTATTGGTGGTTCCACATGTCCTGATGAAGCACTCTGGGATATACCATGAGTCACAGACTGGTAAGAGATAAAAAAAGATTAACATTTATTCATACGAAGGTACAGCTGGTCCATATTTATATAATATAAGTTTTTAGGTTTTCGTGGTTATTCACTACATTTAAATTGTCAAACATTTCGGGTTTATAAATTGTCAAACATTTCGGGTTTATTACCACGGTAATATGACTGTCCAGTCCAGACTGTCAGTCTACTCGTGACCATGGAGCGTGAAACCGCTTCGAAATATCGAGGTAAAATTACATATTACCGTGGTAATAAACCCGAAATGTTTGACAATTTAAACATATTTATATAAGTATAAGTATTCTATAGTAAAATCGTAAGGAAGTTGTTGTCCCCTACACTAGGACTAAAGCATGTATTGTAGGGTCACAAGGACTGCCATGGGTCCTTCTACATTATTAGTTTTATTATGTACCTGTATAAACTATAAACTAGTGATAGTGGCAGAGTTGTACCCTAGGTATTTCTGTTCGTCATTCTAGGACAAAAACCCTATATTATGAGTCTATGGTACATGGGTCAGTCTGAGAGCTACTATTACATATCTGGACATAAATACTATCATTATTTACCATTTCCACAATTTAATTCATTTTTTTATATTCTCAGTGGAAGTTTTTTGGTATTTCACTGTCCACTCATGTAAAGTCCATTTAAAACTTTCTATTTAATCTGACATGTATTTAATTTATTTTGTGTTCCTTCCAAGTAAGCTGTAGCAAACTTCTAATTCCTCAGTTAAATTACATTTCTGTTTACTCAATAGTGCGACACTATTACATTTTTGTGTTTTTTTTTATTTCTTTTCAGATTTGTATATCCATACTTTTGAAGTTAGTTGCAGAGGTCTTTATTATTATGACTTATTCTAGTACTGTTTAAAATGTAAGTAGTGGAAATACCAAAATGACGAAATATATTCTCAACATCCGCATGACATTCTGTGTTTCAGTTGAATGATCGCCGTGAATACGAGCTGGACGCTGCGATCGAATCAACATATATAGATACTGTGCAAATGTTGTCGCTGGCCAGTTTAATATCAGAATGTATTTACAATTCCAAACGCTTTTCCGAGGCATATTTTCAATGGATTTTTGTTTGGGAATTTGTGTCGCGCATTTTAATGTTTTGCAGCTGGATTCGGAGCGTATTGTTGAACGCGATGTTTAAGATAAAACTCTACTCACTGTATTATTTTCGAAAACTCCGCACCACAAATCGTGCTGTCTCCTTTGTTTGGTGATGATTTTGTGCAATTTTGACTGTTCAAGAATGATGACCTTACCTTAAGCTTCAGATTCAAGAATATTATGTAATTGAACATAGTAAGTGGATATACTTATCTTTGCTGTATCTTTAATATTCAAGTATTTTTGTTATTACATAAACAAATGCGTATTTCATAACCAATCAACAATAGTACCTATTGTTTTAGATCATCAAATTAAATGATGTATGAGTTGCTCAAAATATGCTAGACATATAAGTCACTTTCGTCAAAGAATTGTCTAATACCATTATTTTTTTATATGAAGAAAAGCGACGAACAGCATAAAATAGAGAAATTTATAGGCGCACATTATTTTCATGAGAGCTTTCCCTGGCTTCAGTTTATGATCGACTAGCTGACCCCGCGCAGTTACACTAGCGCCAAGGTTATAAGTACAGCACTATAATTTCAGGCCATATAAGCCCACTGTTGAACAAAGCATTTTCTCAGAATTCTCGTTACAATGTAAACATCATTCTTGCCCAGCAAGCCTTGAGATACAAACATACATGTACCTATACCGCGTTATAATAATAGTGTAGAGAAGTCCGATCCAGAATGGCTGCCACGATCGCATGCAGCGCCCCCCAGCCCCCCCTTCCCCATACCGCCGTATGTTTGCAACACGTATACGTTACGTGTCCTTACACACGGTCGTAAACACTCGCAGACGGGGGAAGCATACTGATGATGAGCATGGCTGAAGGGGCGATCGCATTTTGCTACTCGGCTGTTCGATGCTGGTGACATTTTTGGGAGACATCATCTTGTATGATCGTTTCCAAACATTCCGGAGAATTCCGGTGAATAGTTTAGGACACGTATTTTAATATTTCAATGACATATTGTCATTGGCAGGTGTGGAAGAATACAGACGGCACCTTAAAAATGAAAGTTATGACATATTTTTTGGGAAGCTCGCTCCATCGCAAGTTCATCCTTGCTCATGCAAACCTCGAGGCTGACACATCTTGTAAAAAATACAACAGAATCTTATACAGAAACATATTCTGAACATACTAATGAAACATTGTATCTGTATGTAAAGTAGTATGAAACCAAGCAGTATTGTACAAGAATAGTTCAACTTTTAATTGGCCCCGATCGCGGCACCCCGCCCACCTGACGCCCTCGCAAAGCGGCGTCTCAGCAAGTTGGTGCAGCGCGACAAAGGTATCGCCGACAACGCAAGTGGCGCCCCCTACACTCCACTCGACAGATGAGTCGTGGCCTGGGACTTACTTGCTTAATATTTGTTACTGTTTGCGCTGTTTTTGTATTATGTCAATAACTTGTAAATTAGTAAATTTATTCAATGTTTAAATTATTTATACAAAAGTACATTTTGTGTTTTTGTAGTCATAAATATATTTCATCACACAAGCCACATCATTTACTTTACGATGCCAGTGCGCAAAATATAGAGGTACGTTGTACGAGTACGTTGTATGCTTTACAAGTATGTGTTATCCGCCACAGTTCAATAATTTTATAAATGACTGACGTGGATCTCCTATTTCGATTCCACATTCACATATTACTATTATATTAATTTATCATTCGATCATGTATCTCGTAGAGGTACTTCGTAGCGCGTAGCCGCGTAGCACTGCTACGAAGGATTGAGAGATAATACATTTGATAGATTTTTCGGTGTTCATGACTGAAATTGGGCAATACCGTTTTATACCATTGCACTGTCCTTGCAGCGTTCCAAGTTGAAAGCAGTACAAGGCACAATTAGCAGCGTGTCCCCCGCCATTGTACGGGACCCACACAAAGAGCTCTGGCTGTTACACGTGAACCACAGTACAGATAAAACCAGCACCATTTTATTATGATCTGTATTCGATTTCAATGATACCTTTTTGTAATTATACGACGGGAAGCGCTTGGCCTTCATCGCACCTGATGTCAAGATAATGATAAGACCGAAAGTAAAAGCGCACTTCACCCGAAATCCTCAAATGTCTGACAAACTGCTATCTTACCTTTAAATGAGAATTAACACGAACACGAGAAATAATCATCGTTGTTACGGCGACAGACTTAGCCAAGATGGTGGTAGCTAGCTTTAAAATAAGTCCTACCACCACAGTATTGGCTGAAGCACTTGTAATTTTAGGAGTTGTAGAGTTATTTATTCATAAAAACAGTAGGTATTCATGTTTGTCTAGTCCGAGGTAGTACCACCAAAATAGTGCAGTGAGGTGATTAGGGTTGGTGATCGTAGTATCACTGCTAATCACTCTGGATGCTGCTGCCCACCCCTTGTTGTAATCCCTTACTCGCCTGGTTCAATTAAAGGTAAATAAAAGGATGCCTGTATTTTGTATATCATAGTATACTTACGATGATATACAAAATACAGGCATTCCTTTGATAACAAAAAAACTAAAATTTTAATGAAATGATACTTCTGTAATAACATTTACTATGGCATACATCCCGGGCATAGTTGAAATTGGATTCCGGTCTGCGCTTTCAAAGGTGTATTTGAAAATTGAAACTCCAGCTGACATGTGCCAATATCTGAAGAGTTTCCGTTCCGATCGTGTAAGTTCGCAATACAGAATCAAAACTGGGGCTTTTACTCTGTGAGGGTGCTCTTTTGGTTACTAGCTACTCGGGAGAGATATAGAGGAAATTACTATTCGCCTATTACCAAACATGCATCATGCGACAACTTGCATGACAACCTATTTCAATGCGGATATTAACTTTACGTAAGTAACTGCATGTACATACCTATACCATTTCATATAAAATGGTAATGAGTTTCCAAGTATGACTATTAATAAAAAAGTTAAATTGGCCAGAAATAACTGCAGCATGTTTCATAAATACAAAATGTCAACGGAACAAAACGGCCTTCTTTAACAAAATATTGTTCTGCACGGCACACAGGCTCCTATTTTGTATCTGATTGCCCCTTATTTGTTATATTATTATGTTAATTTAGTATGGCCATTTAATTGAGTACTTGTGTTTAAACTGCATCGCTGAGCTAAAAAAGGAAATAATTCAGCACACATTTTTTTTTATTTGTCCCGATTGGGCTAGTACCAACTGAGCTTTAAGTCAAATGATTTGAGGATTTTAACACTGGAAGTGCAAAGCCGGAACTGTTAACAAAGCGCTTCCTCGTCGTACAATAAATAAAAAAAAACGGAATGGGAATATAAATAACATAACATGAGCTTCAACCTCAAGGTCTCGAGGGTCCGCCCGCTCCATCGCAGACATCGTCGTTGCTCTGGCCTACAGATAGACAGGCCTAGAGGTCAAGATACATCATATACATATTATGAAAAGGCTTCATTTTAGAGTTACTAGCAGTTGAGCCGTTAATTAAATATTCAAACTTCACGATACTCAAATATATATGTCTATCGTTGATGCACGTCCTACGATCCAACACATACATACTATATAAAACGTAGCTATGTTCGTCGGTAGGTATGCTTCGGATAGCTCCGGGCGACATGCACAAACTTTGTCTCCGTGAGACCGGCCACCGATGCAAGTCCGCTCGGACGAGTCCATTTCACGGATATCATCATATTTTATACATAACACATATTTGTTTAAGTGTAATGTAATAAGGTAGGTAGGTACATTAGGTACTTTTGATAGTGTCAATCCTAGTACGTGCGGTAGGTACATTTAATATTGTCGCATGAAAGGGCGGAGCTAATTTGCGCGGAAGCCGCGGGATTATTGGAAAGCCATTTTAGCGGTTCGGGGACACGGCAGGGGATTGGTCAGAGTGATGGCGGGTGGAGAGCCGTACCACCCGCTGTATCACATCAATCCCCCATTAGTGTCCACCGCTGGACAGAGCCCCCTGGAAGCTGGAGGGTTTTATCATAATCACCACGCTTGGCCAGCGGATCGGTGATCGCAGTTAAAGTGTCGATATACACAGAAGGAAGCTGGTGCCCTTCTGGTGAGATTCCTTAGTTGGCTTTTACGACGTCCATGGGCTGAGTTGGAGTGGTCGTTTCTTAAGCTGCGACCGCCACGCCGTGGCAAATATATATAGGCGCGGTATATATATATATATATATATATCAATATTACTGAACATTTTACACATCCCCATCATCTGACCCATACCAAGCATAACTTGTTATTTAGGAACCTTATCATATATATTTTTAATATGTACACACATATAGGAGTATTTTAATACACAAACTTTTAATGAATAATGCAATACGTGTTATTATAAGATATTTACTTTTTTTTTTTTTTCATCACGTTATCTCGAAATATTAAGTATTTCGTTGGTTTAATGAAGGACACGGGCTTACACCAAGTGGGCTTCATTTTCATGGATTTTATTATTATTATTAGCCTTAAGTGTCCCACTGCTGGGCAAAGGCCTCTCCCCACACCTTCCAGACCGTCCTACCCTAAACTGCGATTCTCCAGTTCTCGAGAAACTGGTCAAGCTCATCTCGCCATCTGTGTTTTGGTCTGCCGCGACGCCTTCTCGCTGGGTTGGGGTTGGGACGCCACTCGGTGACCACTCTTGCCCAATGCTGAGTCGGCATGCGACAGACGTGGCCGGCCCAGTTCCACTTTAGCGAAGCGGTTTTTGAAGCTACATCTGTGATTTGAGTTTTTAGGCGCAGCTCGGTGTTTCGGACTCTGTCTGTACGCTTATGCTCAGAATGTTGCGCTCCATCGTGCGTTGGCAAACTAGAGCCATAAATAAGTGATTTCATAAAATCCCTTAAGATGGAAGTAAACGGTCTATACATAGACGACCATTGAGCTGACCGCACATGAAAGCCACGAACATATTTTAGAGTTATTTTAGAATTGCGCGGAAGAATTGGTGACAGCATAAACGTATCATACAAGAACACCACAATCAATATTTTCGCTTTCAATCTGACCACACCGCACACATCTGGAATTCACGCCGAGCTTCAGACAATGGAAGCCACGATTTGTCTCTGGGATCTCGACAATCAGATGTAATCCGGCAGATTGCGATAATTGCCGCGCTCGAACTGCGAGGCTGAATTTTAAAATCCTATCATCAGTATCAGGGCAGGACATGGGTCTTCCTCGAGACGAATTCGTCTTAATCACCACACTTGACAGACAGGTTGATGACACAGTATTGGTGTTACGATACTGCCCTTCTAACGATATCTACGGGAGGATATTGAGGGATTCATATTTCAAATTGGCCAAATTGGTCAAATTGGCAGCCATGCCAGCATTCCGCACCAAAAAAAAATCTATCGATTTACATATCTCAGAACGAAATATTACTCACTTCTCATTATATAATATCAAGATTTTTAAGAATTTACACATTTCTTTACATTTACACAAAAATGTGCAACCGGACTCGAAAGCGCATCTTCATTGTGTTTCAAATCATTAAAAAAAAAGATTACAGTCCAAATTCTTGGAAAATCGGCTAACTTCATAGCTAAGTTATAAGCCAACCCGTAAAAGGGTTTTAATATTAATGTTTCAATTTAAAATCAAGAGGACCTTCGTCTGTCTCGTGTGATCCACCAATCGCAATCCACCCTGTACGTACTTAGACCTTGTCAACGGAACAAAGCCGAACAGGTATCCGATAGCTAGCTCTGTAAAGCTGTGTACGTGTGTGCGTGTGTGTGTGTGTGTGTGTGTGTTTGTGTGTAGCACGCATGTGTGTGTAGGCACAAGCAATATCAGAACTGTATGACGATGACGCGGATCAATTTCATCCCCTACGGGGTGGGAGCGTGATGCTAGTTACAGGCTGTAGCGGTTGGTGGAATAGGATACACAACAATACCAGCGTAGAATTGACTTAGGTATTAATGGTATTACGAAAGAGCACGATTAAATACTTAAAATAACACGATTCTTGCATTAATCAAAGGACCACATGTTCTCTGAAAATTTTTAAAACCAAATACTGTTCAAATAAATGGTCCTGATTAATGGACCAAAATGTTTTTTTTATATTGTACGATCGGGAGGTGCTTGGCATTCATGTCATCTGATTATCAAGAATAAAGCCGAAGGTGGAAGCGCACTTCACCTATCGACTATCTTACCTTTTAACTGCCGGAACACAACAATTTTAGAATTGTTGTTATGGCGACAGAATTAGGTAAGATGGTGGTATCTAGCCAGGCGGAAAAACAAATTCCTACCACCAACTAAACCAAGCACAATATTGTACTCCTGAGTTGCCCTGCCGCTGCCATGCCTTCCGAATTATAATACGAGTACCTCTTGTGTTTAAGAACGTAATCCGCTTTCGAATAACTCATAGATAAATCGTCGATCGTTTAAATGTTAGACAAATGGCGGCCTACTAGAATAACCAACCGCTTGTAACTTGGCCAAGTAAACAATCTATTCGCCAATATGTTATGGTATTCAGTCTCCGATCAAACAACGTGCAAGGGCTAACCAAAGCAATATATAGCGTTACTTCAAACCCTACTACTACAGCGGTAAAGTTCAATATTGTATGAATATACGTTTAAAGGCCCGTTTGCATGTGGAATAGTGCAAATGCAGGTGATTAGTGCCATATTAGAAGAGTAAATAGTAATACATTTTAAGTGTCACTTCTTATTGCAGTGTAAAGGGGCACAAAGTAAATATTTCAGGAAATTTCCCGGGAAGACTGTAACGAAGCTCCGGGCGTTGAACTAGTCGATTATAAATACGAAGAGGTTAAATCAAAATTCAATCGAAATCTATCTTAACGCCAATTGAAAAGCGAAAAATTCGAATATTTCTAACATCTTAGTGAATTGACTGTATGGTAGTTAGGATGATATCTTGTGCATCTTGGTCGAAACTGAGATGTGTTTCATTCTTGTATAAAACGTTAAACATATGGAATAAATAAATATCCAATCGAGCTAGTGCACCCAAATTGACAATTGTAAAAACCCCAAGCGATTTCGTTCGCATCTCCGTAAGGAAACGGCGACGGTAAGCGTCGCGGTCAACAGGGGGTGCACTCAGGGCGGTGTCAGGTTATCTGGGGGAGAGAATACGTACACACAGGCACACTTAACCATTGAAACAAATCAACAATTCTATTTAATTTATATTCAATCAGAAAAATATTAAATTACCACAGAGTTTAAGGTTGAGGTCAGCGTAGACGACTTTTGACAAAACGAGGCTTTGAACCATGCTTTGAACATAATAGAATTGCATGGTATTAACCTTCGAATTACCTACTCTGTCAGAATGCAACTTTTCGCTTTTATTTTCAAAATTATAGTTAATTATAAGTTTGTTGCAGGTTTATATGTTATTTGGTAGTTGCTAGTTTATTATTACCATTATTATTATTTACTTCTCTTAAATGTACCTACAGCTGTAAGATTACGTACCTAGTAATAACGAACTTAGTTTTAATAAGGGCAAATAAATGAAAACTGATATCCGAATAAAATAATTAAACTATTTATGATATGTGACTGTGAAAAGCGTGTTTTATATAAATGATGGGATAACTCTTGACTTGACCTCTAGGCTTGTCTTGTGGTCTACGATGGAGCGAATTGTCCCAGAAGGTACCGACTCCCCCGCGCCCACGGAACACGGGGAACACGGTTAACCGTTTGAAGCGAGGGTGGTCGCATGGACCTTCACTAGCAGTGATCATTCCGCCGAAACCGCTATCAAAAGTCAGCGAGTCCGTTGCCCGGGCAGACCGCTACCCAAACACTATTCACGATGTACATCTAACTGATAACATCTATATGTGTGACGATCCCCCACGTTAACTCACAAGTATTCGTATAATTCCCCGCGGTACGTATAACTGGTTGGCAAGCCACTGTCGACGATACTTGAGGCCCCCACAGGTGGTTCGACCCTCGCCCGTTTACAATTCCCTGCGTTCACCGGTTTATACAAGTTTCTTGTTCCTCGGCTTGAGGCACGCGTGTTACAATGTTGCATACATTGTAGCTTCAACACATCCTGGATGGAAAAATGTGTGTATCCTAAGTGACCGGATCGTAACGAGCAAAGTTCTGCTAAGGAACCGATATGGAATATTTAAGTAGCCTGTAAGAAGTGGCGAATTTCACTTTTTTGTATCTACGATGGATATGTATGTTTGAAACCAGATGGCGCTGTGTGAAATTAATGTCCTGTAATATTTATTTATTTATATATTGTAGCTGCAATATACTAAAACCATATTGCGCGTACAGATCCCTGAGGAACAACTTAACGCTATTCCTTAGAACGAGAACATGCACGCAAATATAATTTGGCAAATATGTAATGAATTGTAGATGTAAAGGTCCAAGTAATTTTCGAAATCAGCTTTTTTGGTAAAACGATAAAAGCGAAAAAAAACGAATTTGAAAATAAAGTGATCAAAAGCTGTTTCCATGTAAATGCAGGCGCCGCCAACGATGAAACGCTTTGCCGCAGACTTTGCTACGTGATCGTTACAATATGGACTCCCGAATCCCTTTCAGGCTGCATCATCGTTTATTATATGGCGAGACGACAATCGTCCGAAAATCCTTTAGGTACATAATGAACATTTCCAAAATGTCCGTTTTAAATTTATAAGTTTATCGGTCGATTTTCATTAAGTATGACAAAATTTATAAATACTTGTACTTCAGACTATTTCTCAGAATGACGACAATTTAAATGGTAACTACATAAAAACCACTTCCTAAATGTCCGCTTTACATTATTGGTCGCTTACCCTGTAATGGCTAAACTTTACTTCATTCACTGAGAGAGATGTTATTGATAATCAAGAGAGTAAAACTATCAGTTATTTCTTAACCAATTAAATTTGTTTTTTTTTAAAACGGATAAGGACAATTTCGGGAAACGGATAATTTGATAAACGGTCAATTTCGGAAACAAACAATTTGAGAAACGTCTAATCTTGAAAACGTCCAATTTAGAATACCTACAATTTGGGAAACGGATAATTTGGGATACGGACAATTTAGTATTCGGACAACTTGGGACACAGACAATTTGGGACACGGATAATTTGAGAAACAAACAAATTGAAAAACGTCCAATCATGAAAACGTCAAATTTGGGGAACGGACAATTTGGGATACAGACTATTTCGGGAAACGGACAATTTGCTATTCGGACAACTTGAAAAACAGAAAATTTTAGATATGGACAATTTGGAAAACGGAAGATTCCGGTTAGGGTTTATCGTTAAGAGACATTTTGGGAAGTGGTTTTTATGTAACTAAAGGCCAAACACAAACCTAAAAAAATGTTGTAATAAGGCTATTAATGAATAGCTAGCCTGGCGGACCTTTGTAGGTCCTACCACCGTAGTGATAATTCAGCCGCAGCCGCCAGCAGAAGTCAGCGATTCCGTTGCCCCTTACCCCACACGTAGGCAGGTCGGCACCACGTGTCTCCCCGTCACCCGTCACCCGTCACCCGTCACCCAGCACGTCAGCTCAGCATACACATCTCTCAAATGCATATGGTCAATGCTCACTGCATCCAACACTTCTTCGGTGCTCTCTACTCCAACATATGTCCACATACCCATGTGGTAAATAGTTGTGGTAAATGTTCGATATTCACTTGACATCATTTTATAAATATTGTCTCGTTCCGTTGTCTCTGTACCGTCCTTTCACATACGTTACATAATGAAATAAATATTGTCAAGTAACTGACCTTGTTCCGTTTTGTCTATCTTGGCGTTTTGTCTTCTGTCGGACAGGGGGGGCAGGGGGGGGGCGGACTGCTTGGGGCTGTGTCGCTTGGAGGAGCTGCGAGGCATCACCAGCGACTGGGGCATCTGGGGACACAACCACACGTTACACTACATCCACCAAATGTATATACATTAATGGCGGGAGCTATGTGTCGTGCATGTGGACCTACGCAGTAATGCTTTTCATGTGTAAGAGTTGCACTTATCATCCATTAGCATGTTCCATTTCGTATTAAAATTTGTTTGTACGTATGAAAGTGTGTATGTATGTATGTATGTACGTGTATGCATGAATGTGTGTATGTATGTACGTGTGTGTATGTACCAGTTTGTCGGATCTGTCCCCGGACGGTAGCCTCGCTATGGTGACATCGGCCGAGTCCTCCGGCGGCGGCGGTTGTTGCAGCCAGTTGTACTCTCGCTTGTCTACGGGCACTCCTCGCCTCTCGTAGTCTTGTGCTTGCGTTCTGGGAGGTAAAGGGTTCATCATTCTATAGTGCCAGGTGACCTCGCCCGACTTCGCTAAGGCAAATTTAAAAAAACCATAACCTACCTCATTCCTTTAAAAAACAAGCGCGTTCATAACAAACACATAATAATATGATAGTTTTTCAAGAATAATTCTTAACCTTTTGAGATATTTACTCAGGATGATATGGACAATATACATTTGGACAACTTTTTTGATTCCAATCGATCTGGATACTAGTAGGGATTAAATATTTTCCAGAGACCAGCTGAGCTTTGACTACAAAAGTCAGTCTGTATTTCCTAGGACTCAAAGCCGACTATCTTAGAGACATATATCGAATATATCTCATATCAAACGCAATAGATATACATAGACTATTTGTTCAATAATCACGCAAAAATTGTAATAAATTATGTTCCTGATATGAATCACATAGGTACTTAAGAAACAAAAGCCGAATTATTTTCTTACCTTAAACTTTCATAACAATCTAAACATACTACAGCATAATCGCCATTTTCTAATAGTAATGAATTTTCATTCCGCCTTTGCGTTAAGAATGGGAATTCCTGAAACAAAACAAATAACAAATAAACATTATTCTACTACATCACATATTTTTTTAAGATGTTTAAGCTTTTAGGTGAGCAGAGCAGCGTCGTACGTGTACATGTACAGCGTCGTACGTGTACATGTACAGCGTCGTACGTGTACATGTACAGCGTCGTACGTGTACATGTACAGCGTCGTACGTGTATATCCGCGACACCGTTTTAATGATAGTGCGAAGATTATCGTTGAGTTTTCGCTCTTGTCGTACGAGCGCCCTGAAAACCTCCAACAATGAGCTCCCAATGTTTGCTAAGACGCTTCCCTTTCTGACAGAATATTAGATATTGTACCTAGTTTTAAATAGTCATAAAGAACGTTGTGGGGCCAACTGCTATCTGACGCTTTATACTGTTGGACATTACTTTGGTTTTTAACATGTCCATCTAATCCAGTCCTATCTCAAGGCTCGCCCTGTTCTGCTCAGTGCGTATCGATACTATTATAAAAATTCTAGGGTTTCTCAGTTTGTCTGTAATGTTATCACGGCTGAACGGATCTTGATGAATTTTGTATGTATTACATATATTGTATATATGTATTACATATATTGTATATATGTAATAGACTCACGACTTTTACTCCTCCGAGAATTCACATCTATCACTATTCAGAGATTGATTAACAAATTAGCCTTAGTTTATGATAGTCGTTTTGGATTTATGTCTGTCTTATAGACGACACATTACTGCCCTAAAGCCAGCCGAGTGATGAAAATTATCCTCGTTGTAAAGCTCTTTAAGGTGCCGATAAAGATATCCTCATGTTGGTTTATACTGCTCTCAGTCTGTCAATATTCACATATTGCATTGCAGTCTGGGGTGGAGCGGCGACCTTCATTAAAAATGTAATAGCAAACCCAAAGATCAATTAACACCAACAAATAAATACAAAAGAAAATTGATGAATGATAATAAATGTCTAAAATGAATTTTTAGTACATCCGCAGCAGAGCTTTCCACAATGGTGATGTGTCGGTCTGCTATAGTGTTATGACCGTTTTAAAGGTTATGTTCAAGAAACCTTTTAGATTTCCCATTTTTTCACAGCAGCTGCAGTATACCATATATGTTATGATTGTTTCGAACAGTTCGGTCGCAGCAGGCGTGAGGCGACGTGTGACCCTGCCCGCACTTCATACAATAATGTAACGTAAGGTACGTTACGAGTACAGGTGTGCCCGACATATCAGAAAAAAATAAATGGAGTTGGACGGGCCACCTAACGAGAGGTCCAGACAAGTGGAGCAAGTCTGTGACAACCTGGTTTCCCAAGGGTGGAAAAAGAAAACAGGGCAGACCTTCAACACGATGGGTTGACGAAATTGTGAAGGTGGCAGGCCGGACCTGGACAGGAAAAGCGGATGATAGAGAGGAATGGAGAAGGTTGGGGGAGGCCTTCGCCAAGGCAAACAAACTAGGTAGGTAGACATTGCAAATGATATAATTTATTATTAAGATTGGTATGTTCCTATTGTAGTTTGAATAAAGACTTTATTGTGATTACAATAAGGTAGGTTACCTTGACCGGCAACGCCCGCACCCGCTTCCTGTAGGTCTTGATCCCGCAGAGATGGCAGTGGTAGTCGTGCGTGTTGTACAGTCGGCGCTCCGCGGGACACGAGCCCGCCGACTCGTATCTACACGCACACGCACACAAACAAACACACTATACACATATTTATTAAATATGCTCCCTTTATGTACGCGCGATATCATTTCTGATCTGTTGTAAGTAGCTCTCAAAAACAATGTGGATTCAAAACTAAATAATCCACCGCTACATATGTACGTGTAATAACCACGATATTTGACTGAGGGACCTTAGGGGAACCTTGCCTGTAGAGATTCAGGTAGTTATATTGGTTTATATAGGAAATATAATGATCCACATACGATGTTGATGACAACATTTCGTATATGATCTCGCTCTCGGCACAATATGTTGTATTCTTTCATTCACTCGTATCATCCTCGCCTTCCTCAGATGACGTGTTTCACGTATTCCATTACTTTGGAAGGGGTTCCACGTATGCAAAAGTATTTGTAAAGTATCTATTTATTTATTTAGGTTGAAAATATTTTCGAGTATGTTTTATTTTCTCGTAATACGACAAACGAAATTTCAATGTTTATCAATTTCGATTGTGATTAATAAAATGTTAAAAAAATAAATCCCGTAAATCGGTTTCAGTCAATAACGTTCAAGTATAGTTACAATAATACTTGAACGTAGATAAATAGAAATGCATACAAATAGATATTTACCTTCTCCATTGGTTGAGTAGTGAGTGGTAGCAGAAGGTACAGACTAGAGCAGAGTTGTTGTCCCGCAACTGTTCTGCGTTTGGATGACTCTGCAACACGACACAGTGCTCAGCGGATATCTCCGTTTCTCTCGTTGTTTCAATGACACCAATACAAAGGCGACTTTCCATCGAACATCTTTACGGTTTCATTAAAATAACGACTGAATTACAATGTCATTTCATGCACAGGTTTATGAGTAAAGTTAATCTACAGGGTATCCCAGAAGGCGACAACAGGCCGACAACGGGCGAAATGCCGAATCATGACGGCCCGGATAAAAAAAAACATGTCTCATCTCCCGTAGTCATAACATATGGGTGCCATAGGGGAATTAAATCCAAAATAAGCTTTCATCACTATTTGGTTGGTAGTGTAGAGACTGGTTAGTTAGGGGTAACTATATGGCAGTACGATCTCCACTTAGCGGAAGTGTTCACATCCTCAGTGAATTAGAACACGAGATTAAACTTTAAATGATTGATTTTATTCCGGTAACGCGTGGGACATGCAGCGTGGCTGAGAGCGGACTACTGTGGCAGTGCGGTGCGGCTGAGAGAATCGCTTGCATTATCATTTTATATTACCTATCTACTTATCGCCTGACGCCACAGTAGTAACTATAATATGCGATTTAGGCTCGATTCCCGCCAGGGAAAAATATTTTGTGATGAGTGATAAGGCAGAAGGCATAGTTACTACCAACTGAGCTATGAGGCTTGTTCCATAAATGGCGGAACAACAACAATTGTAGAATTGTTGAAAAATCCTAAACATGTGTGTTCCGTATGTATGGGTATGAGGATCCCGTGTGAAGAGCGGTTCTACCTTCGACCTTATCATAACTTGATAATCAGGTGAGATGAAGGCCCCCCCACAACCCCTTGTACAATAAATAAAGTAGTGAGACTCGGTACCTGGTGGGTAAGTAAACAAGGGAAGTAGGGCGCGTTCCCCTGCGGCTGCCCGTACAGTATCCTCGCCAGCGTGAAGTCCGAGTGCAGTCCGCACAGGAAGCAGTAGATACTCGTACACGCTGTACACAAACAACACTTTACCATTCACCTTTCACCTGCGTGGGTCCAAATCACAATCTATTTGGAAACATGGAATGTTTGTAAGTGTGGCTTCTGCACACAACTATGTCGAATGAGTTTTAATTTAGTTTAGTAATTTACGTACTTTGTTTTTATTTTTATTCTCACACGATACGTTTCACACCAAAGATAACATCATATAGTGATTAATAACAAAAACGGGTCTTCATCGCGTACCTTTTTATATTCCCGACAGTTTCGACCGCGTTACAACGGCCGTGGTCACGGGTAGACTGAAGTACTCGCTGCTACTGACGTCGTCGTAGTGAGGTAGATTCTCCAACTACCCTCACTTGTATATTAGAAACAGATGAGTCAGTGTTCACACTGCGGCCCACAACACTCACTACGTCCTCGCACTGCGATGTATCGTCACGGCGAAAACACCTGTTAATGATCGGGTTCCAAGAAGCTAAGAGTCTATAGCCGTCTTCGCGATTGAAATTTTCTGATTGGATTTCATATAGATTTCGGATAGGTGTTTTCGCCGTGACGATACATCGCAGTGCGAGGACGTAGTGAGTGTTGTGTGCCGCAGTGTGAACACTGACTCATCTGTTTCTGATAAACAAGTGAGGGTAGTTGGAGAAACTACCTCACTACGACGACGTCAGTAGCAGCGAGTACTTCAGTCTACCCGTGACCGCGGCCGTTGTAACACGGTCGAAACTGTCGGGAATATAAAAAGGTACGCGATGAAGACCCCTTTTTGTTATTAATTATGTATAATAATCGCGATAATTTTAAAAACGCTATCATATAGTGAGTCGTTTCATGTTGATTTTATAGATATTGATCTCTTTTTTTTATCAATCGAGTCACTAATATACATTATATTTGTGGCGCTTAATTCGTTTATATCTAAAGATCTCGATCTCTCTAAGATAGCCAGTTCCTCAGTTTGTTGAGGATTCCGGGTGAAGTGCGCCTCCACCTTCTGCCTTATCTTAACTTGATACCAGGTGAAATGAAGGTCAAGCACAGCATCGTATCTATTCTATAACAAGTTGAAGTATTTTTGGACAAACAAATTTTGTATATGGCGACACGGAGAGCCATATTTAATAAATGGTATACAAATGGCAGAGAAGTAAATATTCTAAGAGAGTTCCGGTAGTAAAACCAAACGTAGGGATTGAAAATGTTGGAAGTACCGTTTGTTTTATTTCGGTCCGAGCTTGACTTGTTAGTGTCCAAGTAACATGATCTGGGAAGTGAAGAGTGAAGAGTTCCACCAAGCGATACGACGACAGGTACTCACCACTGTTGCTGGCGACGGTGCGGTCGGAGGTGGTGGAGGGGGGGGTGGGGATGACGCGGTCCCCGTTCACCGAGGAGTTGGACGGCAGCGGCGACGGGATGTTGTATCTGTAACGGTAGCTAATATTGAAATGATACGCACATCACATTTGTGAACACTTGTGCTGCTCAACGACAACAATACCTATACCACTCGTAGTACAACTACTGCGTAACATCTTACTCGTGAGTACATACACATCTAGGGAAAGTTGAAAAGATGCGTTGAATAAAAATGTTTACCTTCTGTGTTCGAGGGGCACTCTCTCCGCGTCCATCATCTCCCACTGGCGCGCGAGGTGGCGCACGCACCGCGAGCACGCGAGCACCCGCCCCCCGCCGAGCCTGCCCCCCGCCCCCCCGGGACCCCCCGACGCGCCCCCCGCGAGGCACGGGAAGTGCATCGCGTGCGAGTTCATGTACTCGGCGGTGGTCGACAGCCACTCCATGGCCGGTTGGGGGAACAGGCCGCAGCACACGTAACATCTGGCGGATTTCGAACTAAGTACTATGGAATTATGCATAGGTTTATTTAGAAACTGATGTATAAACACCAATGTTTAGTAGCATCATCATTTCAGAATGTATATTTCAACTGTTGGATGTTACGGGTCTGATAGTCTGGCCTGCATCAGTTCAGTTACCTATACTCGTAGAACGTGGGTTCGCCACCTGCAGACTCATCTAGCTGTAAGCCAGAGCAAGGATGTGGTGTACGATGGAGCGAGCTGTCCCAGAAGGCAGTGGCGCCCCCGCGGACCACGGGAAACCGATTTACGCCGGACTTCAGCAAGGTGGTCGCGAGCCAGGTGGACTTTTACAAGTCCTACCACCAGTGTTAATGCTGATAGATAAATAACATTATTTTTGTTCCTTTTTTTATATAGCACTAAGGTGGCTAACATGCGTACGGCCCCAACATATGGTTTATATTGTACGTCGGGGATGCCGGATGCCGCTACCGCCTGGCACCGACCGAGTGAGTGAAGGTGTGAGTGAAGGTGAGTAACGCGAGGTTTCCTCACCGATACAGCCCCATGCCATTTTCTCCTGCGACGATTTGCGAGGGACTGCTCGACAACGCGGTGGACGGACGTTTGGCCGGCGCGCTGCTGCCGGTGCTACATTTCATTTCGTACGGCTTAAACCTGCAACACATCACACGTCACTCCGTTCACCACCTTCCGAACTATAATAGCCTCTGTGCGGCGCTGACGCTTGGACAAACTATCGATACTTTTGAGTAGTGGTGATGGAGGATTCTCAGGATTCTCTGGACTGCAAAAATGAGTGAACGTGTCCATTCTTGAGGGAAAAGGCTCTCATCGATCTGCTTCAGCCGAACTGTAGAACACTGGGCACATAGTACGAAGGAATCCTGACAACCTGGTGAAGCTAACCGTGACCGGGATCACTGAAGGCAGGAGACCAGAGGTGGCGGGACTATTGGACGGATCACATCCGCACCGCAACGGACTCACTACTTCATGACGCCTTTCGAACCGACGACGATCGAGCTAAGAGGAAGAAGATCATTAGAGATAATGTTATGCAAAAAGGTTGCGACCCTCACCGAGGATACGATGCATAGTGAGAAACATTTTCTGCGAAGGCTCGCTCCATCGTGGACCTAATATTTGTCCAGGCAAGCGTCGAGGTCAAAATCAACCACCGATGTCAAGGTCAACCACTGAGGTCAAGGTCAAACATCGTATATGTATATAAAAAAGGGCGGATTGAAGAGCTGAGAAACGCACACAGATAGAGGCACAACGAGTTAGCATTGTTCGCGAACAGTGGAAATATGAATACTGCACACGCCCAAATTACAGTGATTTAGAATAGAGAGCCTAAAATACTTTACCTGAGTCAGACAATCAGAATACATTCAAGTGTACTTTTCCTGAGTTAGACAATCAGAATACATTCAAGTGTACCATTAGTAATAATTTATGCACGTCATCTCAGGTGAATTTTCGAAAGCCAAAATGGCGTCTGTTACTGTTAAGGAGGAATATAGTTCGTTAAATTATTTTTGGTTCCTGACAGTGACCGGTGATACAGCCTACGATTGAGTATATTTTAGGAAACTAGAACAAAGTTATTCCCGTACCCGTAAGCAGGTGGAAAACCTGTGCAATGTTACCAGCAGATAAATACTACAGAATTTTACGTGCATTTTACTTGGAGTATGAAATCGAAATGTTCTAAAGACCACGAAGTGTGTCTCTAAATTGATATTTACATACAGACAAATAATAATGGTGGCATTTTTCCAGTTTTAGTGCCAGGATTGGTTTGGTCAGTATGAAATAGCTTCTGACAATATTGCTGATATAAGGCATAACTCACCTAATATGATTGGTATGTGAATTAGTGTGGGCGGGATTGGGTTCCTGGGCATCTCCGAACGAGGGATACTTCAGGGGGATGGATTTATTACACGACGCACATATTTGCACCATGCCTGAAATGTATATAAACACATATAAGTTATTTCATATTATGGCTAATCCTTAATATTATCGCGATTACCATACATATTCATTCATACGGAAATATTTGATTAATTCTATTCGGAATAAAGATATTAATTATAGTTTCATTGTGACCACGGCTGTTGCAACACACTCGAACTGTCGGTAATACGTATAAAGATTCGCGCGAACACTCATGTATTTAATTTCAACAAATATACAAATTTATTTGAGTCCAGGATCTCGTGGTAAAGCGTGCGGCTAACGATATTGTAGTTCTCGGTTCGATTTCATATTTTTTATCCTAAGCTCGTTGCCATCAGTTTGACGAATCAGCAACCAGGGCTTCCAAGTCGTTAATGAGGTATGTCGGTCGCCGATGGCGGCGATCCGAAGTGCCTTGTGAAGGCAAGGTTTGTTACATATCGCACAGAAAAACTAGTTATAAGTAAAAAATACTCAAACACGACTGCAACATTTTCAACTTCATGGTTTTACCAAAGCTTAAAATCTATAGACATAGAATCATTTACATCTTCTGACAATCAAATAAATCATAATAATAAATAAAAAAATATTACAGGACATTAATTTTTACACAGCGCAATCTAGCCCCAAACTAAGCATAGCTTGTAATATGGGAACTAGATTACGGATAATACTTAAATACTTTTGTAAATACATGCGTACTATATGATACAACACCCAAACACAGAACAAACATCTACATTCATCACACAAATGTTTGTCCTGGGTGGGAATCGAACCCACAGCCTACAGCGCAGAAGGCAGAGTTACTACCAACTGAGCTATGAGGCTTGTTAATAATGAATTGGATACCAATATATAATAGTAGTTAAAGTAATTTACCTTGTGGACTGATGGGGCTGGCGTGTTGATGCGCCTTCAAACTAGTGATGAACGGGTAGTAGGGCTCTCTCTCCGGGTTCGGACAGCAGTAGACCAGCCTGAGCTGCGAGGAGGGCGCGTTGACCCCGCACACGTAGCAGACGAAGCTCGCGGTCGGCTGGCTCGACGTCTCCAACGAGGGGGAGTGGGTGTGTGTCGCGAGGGACTTGTCTCCGGACGAGGCCAGGCTGAGGGGCGAGGGGGGCAGCAGCGAGGGGGGACGGGTTCGGAGGGTGTACACGCGCTCGTTCGCGGGAACGCCCCGCATCTGGAACCAACGAGAACACTGTTCATCATCTGGTACAATGGAACTCGTCGATGGAGCCATATTTTGAATCACCTTGACGGTGAAAAATGATTATTCTAACCAAGCGTGCAATGCATTGGATATTTAGCATTGTCTAGTGTAATCTACCTCTCAAGGGGTTGCTAAGTTACGGCTGAATTAAACATGGGTAATGGTCCACAAGGCACGCGGCTTGCCGTGTTCCGTCCATCCTTGCTCTGGTTTAGAAATAGACGCAAGAGCAAACCCATCATTTACAAAACGTCATGAATATTTAACATGAATACGTGTGAGTGAACCGGCGGCGGCGGTTAAGACTCTATCAGCTATAAAAGTAATCGTGTACAAAGGTATTGTACTAAGATATGTTGCGCATGTCTTGTCTAGGACGGGGTCAGTGTGAGGTCCTGCAGTGTGCGACGGCACAGGTCGCAGGCTATCTCGGGTCCGCAAGGCCACATAGTAATTTGTATCAGATAAGGCCTGTACGAATGTCTATTGACATCAATATTATGACGAAAGTCTACAGCTTGTATTTGTTGTAATATATTTTGACGCAACTGTACCGGGTACCTGAAGTGGAAATAACATCACTGTGAGAACTGTCGCCATAACATTATTATAGCACGACTATTTAGTTTTTACATTTGTATGTTTTTGTTAGTTAGGTATAAGCAATTAACTGTATTGAATAATGGTGGAATGCACGGAACTTAGTTCGCGTCATCCCGTGGCGATCGCAGCGCCACCAAACGGATCCAATTCTGAATCTAAACAATCAAGGGACCCAGATTCCAGATAAAATCGGTTCAACCGTTTAGGAGTAGTTGTTCAGTGACAAACCTATATCTACCTTTTTCGGCCGCCAAGCAGCATTACTGTGTTCCGGTTCGAAGGGTATGCCGGTGATTTCCGGTGAAATTACAGGCACGCGAGGCTTAACACCTTTATGCCTTAAGTTGACGGGCTCAATGCAGTGCCGCGTAGGTCATGTTCTTTGTGGATGTTACCTACGCAGCTTTGTTATAGACAAGGTACACTTCACATCTGGTTGACTGCTTTCCAATGCTTGTTCCGTCTCCAAGTTGTATTAAAAAATAGTTTGGTTAAAAAGATTGCTGTTATTAGTAATAAAATTGGTATTCAGGCTTCTAATATTAACAAATAAATATGAATCGGACAAACGAAAATAAAAATGATGATAACATTCGTATCAACATTTAGAGATATAATCACGGAGTTAACATAAGAGCATCACACGAGAGTACTTGTAACATATAATAGCGAGCGGATTGCCAAACGTTATCGTCACGTGGATACAGCACGATGTGCGAATGCTTCGCGATAAACATACGAAACATTTCTAATTTAACCATGACAGAATTATATATAAAGTTTATCTTATCGGTATCCGTATTAGTTAAGATAAAATCAACAGACACGTGGTATCCGAATGCGCTTATCAAGACCAGTAAATGACGAAATCTAAGAATAAATCACCGCATACACAAGTCTATTTCAATCTTAGATATTTATCATTAAACGATTATAAAGCATTCCTTAAGGTCCGGGCCTGAAGGATCCAAATGCCAAGGTCTACTATAAATGTATAGCATGACATTTGACTTCAGAAAAGTCATAACAGACGGTTAGTCTGTAGACCATACTATCTTCGTCGTTTCCATATTATTGTAATTTATAAACTCAGGCAAGTGAGCCTGTCTTACACTGTCTTACACCCATTAGAACCGCATGATATCTGAATGCCCTAAATACTCGCTGCTAATACGGCCGTAAAGATGGCCGGCGCCCTGTAACGGGTGTTAAGGAAAAGTACATGGCTGATAATAAAAGACGATAATACTCAGGTACCTATTTTACAACTGTGTTATCATTAGGTACAATTAATACATTATTAAAGTAATTAGTGAAATTATCGTCGGATTATCTGTTAATATCTCAACTAGTCAGGCACTGTCTTTGATATCACTAAAATATATATAGTATGTTAGAGGATAATATGCCTAAGAGGATTAAAGTTTGCTTCCCGGAACATTGTTTTCCCCTTCTATGAAAATTAATAATGTATTTTAATTTATATCAGCATTATTTGTACAATTATCTGAGGAGAAGGTGAAAATGATATTTTCATTTCTCCTGTAACTACAATGTTTTGAACATACTTTTTTATCGGTATGTTGTTAAGAAAATGAGACTCGGATGATCCCTTGCTGAACGCTTCTTCGCAATTCAAGAAAACAAGTTTACTATAGATGCAATTGGATCGAAAAAAAAAAGTTTTTATAATTATAATTGATCTTATTCAATACAAAGCTAAGCTGTACTGATTTTTGTAGTCAACTCAATTCTATAAATCAACAGAATTTTAACCAGGTCAAATGCTCCAGCAAAAGCAAAAGGAATTGAACAATGTAAATATTATTGTTAATAAACACACGAACCTCGTGACTAGGTTCAGTTATCATTAAAGATAAGGGACCGCGTGATGGAAATGTTAATTTCTCCTTCACAGACATTTAAAATTTTGTAATGACAAATAAACTTTACGATTTCAGTTATACTTGTAGTCCGTAAGCTAAATGCGTCTTGAAATACCTTCAATTGCTTCTTATTCGTTATCTAGGACACCAACCAACAATTTGTTTAATTAGATAGATTGATAGATAGATAACATTTATTCACAACATGACAAAACTATAAAAACATAGTACTAACATATTTTGTTGAACAACAACATAATTTAGACTAACAGGAAAGAAAATACTTAAATACTCAGGCGCACATACACGGCACGTACATCTGCGGCAGTTCTTATATGCTTAATAAGGTAAATCAATGTCCCTAGCCTCCGCTACTTTAGAAACAAAAGTTTCTACCTTTTAAGACTAAGGTAACTCTAGCTCAAACTCTCTTGTTGAATATTTATTTTATAACTTGAAGCGTCTTCGAAATGTATGCATACGTTTCATATACGGCTTGCGTAAGTTTGATTACGTTTCAATCTATAGATCCCAGTTAAAATGGCTCCCTATTCGTCGTCGCCGTGATTTACACGTGTTCAGTCTTCTCTATAATATTCTCAACAATCAACTTTCTCCTTCTTCTCTCCGTGAGCGTTTTAATTATCTGGTTCCCCGATGTAAGCCCTGCAGAACCGCTAAGTTTCTTCTTCTTAGTACTCTTCATTACTCTTATAGTTGGTTCATTTATTGTTAACTCATCAGGTAGTGGAACTCTCTACCCCACAATGTCCGCGCTAGTCCCTCGCCTAGATAGCTTCAAAGTCAAAGTCGAGTACTAAGTCAAGTATTTTGATTTGATTTGATTTTTTGAATCATTTTGACACTTCGAATCTACAATACGAATCGAGAAAGGCAAGAAACTCGGGCTGGTAGTTTTTTATAATCCCTTCAAGAGCAGAGTAAAAGAGCACTACTTCTCCATTTAGTGTATATATGTATTGTATGTATGTATCTCACTAATACTAGTAGTTCGCCCCACGAGACAGAGATTATTTCTCAAAAATAACGTAATTAACCGACGATAAAAGTGTGCTTTCATTAAACCTTACTGACCTTACTTAAGCACTCTTTTTCTTGAACTCTCTTTATTCACCTGAGTGTTCGATGCTCTTTCCCGTTGCTAACTTATTATAATATCCTTACTAACGTGAAAAAAAGGTAGATGACGTTTTAATAAGTGCTCTCAAAACCGTTGCCTTAGTAGTCGTGGTTTAAAAATGAACCCCTCCAGCGCGCGGATGTCGTAAAGTCAACCAAAAAGGCAGCAGCTTTTTGTAAGTAAACAAAACTTTTTTACTGTGAGCACCAATCTATCTGTGAAAAGGATTTTAGCTTCTCGATGTTATGGTCGGCGAGACCCCTACAAATCCCTTGAGTTTAATAAATAGGTAAGTATATAAAAGTCTGGTTATTTTGACAAATTATATTGGTTTGATTCACTTAGCACTAACACTCTAAATAATTATTACTGCTAAATGAATTATGGTTATGAGCCGCTCTGGTTGATGGTAAGACGCGAACTGATTTAGATTTACTTGATTCGCAGCAAACTGCCATTGTGAACGCTTACAATGCACTATGCGTTTTGCTGCGTGTTCAAATATCTTGAACAATCTGCATAGCGTGGTTATTATGGCCAAATCAAGTTTCCAAAGTTTCCACATTGTGGTGGGCAATAATGTAGTGTTGATATGGAATATGCGCAGTCGAAACCCTTGACACCATGACACCCCAAATGTAATTCCTGGATTTTATCGACACCCCTATTCAGTAAATACAAAAAAAATATAGACCAGTTTTAATGAGATTCCGAGTAACCTCTCTTATCTTACAAGACCTGATTACCAGTATATTAAATTAAGTATGTAAGTACTTATTTCATTTTTTGTAAATAAATAAACATGGAGATTTTATATCCATATCGTTCTACATTTTTTGACACAAATTTCCACGCGGGCGAAGCCGCGGGACGCAGCTAGTTATGTTATATATCATTTATGTTTAATTGGGCTTGAATGTATTTTTATTATATTAATTATCTATTGTAGTTTTTCTTATCATTCCTACATTGGTTATGTTGAGTTTACAAGATCCTTGCTTTTTCTCTCATCTTGCCTTCATCAGCACCTGGTAACAAGTTGAGATAAGGCCGAAGGTGGAGGCGCACTTCACCCGGAATCCTCAACAAACTGAGGAACTCGCTATCTTACCACTGAATGCCGGACATAATTAGGTAAGATGGTGGTAGCTAGCCAGATGTACTTAAACAAAGTCCTACCACCAACCAAACCAAGCACAATATATTGTACTCCCCATGGGGATCGAACCCGGGACCGCTGGATCTGAAATCGGTGGCTTGAACCACTAGACCACAGAGGCGGTAACTAGACCACAGAGGATTATGATATATACAGTAATAATTGTACACAGTTTTATTCAAATCCATCCAGAAGTTTCAGCGTGATGTGCGTTCAACATACAGATAGATAGATAGATAGATAGATATATAGACAGACAGACAGATAGATAAAAATAGAAATAGCTATTGTTTTAGCTTCAGTACCGATAATAGTGTTAACTCCAATTTAAATATATATTGAACGTTCAGATTTTGACCCATTATAGTTTTATCATAGGTACCTAGAGATAAGTAACATTGCACTGCAATAAAGAATTAGTGAATAAACGAAAGCAAAGATACACAGAACAGCGATTTATGGAGCAATCCAACAAAAACTGGTTAAAACCGGCATACCTACTCAAATTTATCACGACTACGTAGGTATTGATACTGTTTACCTACTAAAATACAAGCAGTATTTGTTTAGATAAGTACTATTCCGTCAGCGATAAAAAAAGTAGGCTTAAAACATAGGCGTTTCAGGTATTAACATTGTGTGGTGAAACTGGGGCATATTATGGTGAGGTTTAAAGTCCAATTTGGTGGGTTTTACTCACGTTAGCTATACTTTTAAATATGTCTATGAAGATTCCGAGATTCTTTACAAATAATTAAACAGTCACTCACACATCCTAAGTTAATAAACCAAATAACCGTTACAAACACATTTTTGTTTGATACTTTTTATTGCTACAACAGGGAAGCGCTTGGCTTTCGTTTCACTTGGTTTCAGTTTATGATAAGGTCGAACAAAGATGGAAGCGCACTTCACTTCACTTCACCTAGAATCCTCAGCATTCTGAGGAACTGGCTAATCTTACCTCTAAATGTCGGAACACAACTATTTATATTTGTTGTTATGGCGACAGAATTAGGTAAGGTGGTGGTAGCTAGCCAGGCAGACTTAAACAAAGTCCTTCCACCAACCAAACCGAGCACAATATTGTACTCCCCTATGGAACGAACCCGAGACCTCTGGGCCTAATAACAGTGAGCGTACCACTACACCACAGAGAGGCAACATCAAAGTAATGACTATTATCACACCAAGTTGTAACTATTAAGGCATTTCAGCTTTTACAATACAGCTACAGATAGCAAAGGCAATAGAAATACACACTCTGTTTATGATAACTGTCAACCTATTACTGTTCATGAGAACAGCCTGCTGACAGTGAGACTGGCTTAGTAATAGGGTCCCCGTATGTGTACTAAACCCTAAAAGCGAAACCCGATAACGAATTAATTGAATGCGACTCAACACATTATACGCAGATAGCATGTTAGTAATAACAAGTCCATTATCACGCGTGTAGGCACAGCACACGATCTCTGACCTCTCGATCAGTGCCCTCGAGAAAAAACTATTGACCGCTTACACAATGTATGCTACAGATATTATTATATACATACAACGTTAAACGACTGACCTTTCGTAACTTTCTGTCTTTTTATAGATATTTAGCTTATTTATGTAGCAAATTATAACATATAAATTATATTATTGTAGGTATATTTTATAAGTGACTCTTGACCGCTTGGCTTGTCTCGCTCTAGGCCAGAACACGTATGAGGTTAAGCGAGCCTTCGCAGAAGGCACCTAGGCAAGCCTCGATATCGAGATATCGAGGGCCCTTTTAGGTGTGACCTAGCGGAGTCCTAGCGGTCTACCACGGGCAACGGTATCTCTGGCTTTTGCTAGCGGTAACTACTGAATGATCACAACTCTGGTGATGGACCTGTGAAGATCACCTGGCTAGCGACCACCCGCAGCCCGAAGCCCTACTGGGAGAGCCGGTGCCTCACTTTTTAAGTCTGTCGCCATAACAACAATTGTAAATAGTTATGTTCCGGCATTTAGAGGTAGGACAGCCAGTTTCTCAGACTGTTGAGGACTCCGGGTGAAGTACGCTTCTACTTTCGGCCTTATCGTAACTTTAAACCAGGTGAGATTTAGGTCAAGCGCTTCCCCGTCAAACAATTAGAGCATAATGTACAAAAATGAGTTGTAAAATGATGTAAAGAGAGTTCAACATACGAGTACAGTAAACAGTCACGTTTTCGCCAAACGAGCATGTCAACACACGTAGCCACATCAGTAAGGCCATCGCCTGCCACGCCTACAAAATGTGCTAAAGATAGTCACAGATTATAAATAGTAAGTACATAGATAATATAACATGTAAGTACTAACTGTTCGTTGGTATCTTATCAGTTACGTAGAGGCACGTAGCTACAACATGGCGGTGTATATTTAATTCATCGCTCACGATAACACGGACGAGTGATTTGTTGGTGAACCTGTTTTGGGAAAAAAATAACTAAAACACTTTATTCGGTAATATTTTTTAGGATCATTTTAAAACGTCAAATATAGAGCGCCTGTTCGAAATCTAGACTTTATTTTGACAAACATGGATTACTAATTATTCTTTACAATGAATTCGCTAGACCAAATTGTTTTTTTTTTATGAGGACTAAGATGTAACACTGCAAACTGTATGGCACCGGACTTATATTTAAACTCCAGGCTTTCTTACGAGACAGCAAAGTCGAACGACACGTTGGAAATATCATACAAGTAACTAGGTAGTACCTACGTTTGTATAGACTAGACCGGTTAAACACCCGTAGAAGTAGAAGCCTGCGCAAACAGACGACAGACAACGCAAATATGTACAAATGCAGACAAATGTACAGTCGTCTGCGTACACTTCTTAAAATGAAGCCTTTACTTTTAAATATTGGTTTTAATATGGGATTAAATATTTTTAATTTGTGAATACTGTCATTACTTTTGTACGCAAGCTTTTTTTATTGTAAGATGAGGTAGCGCTTGACCTTCGTCTTTCCTGGTTACAAGTTAAGATAATTCCGAAGGTGGAGGCGCACTTCACCCGGAATCCTCAAAAAACTGAGGTACTGGCTATCTTACCTCTTAATGCCGGAACACAACTATTTAGAATTCGTTGTTATGGCGACAGAAATAGGTAAAATGGTGGTAGCTAGAGCCAGGCGAACTTAATTAAAGTCCTATCCTCCTGGGGATCGAACCTGGGACCTCTGGATCCGTATCGGTGATTGAACCACTAGACCACAGAGGCGGTTCGATATATCATCGAGCCTGATAGATATATCACATTTGAATACCAAACAGTTGTTAATTAATATAACTTCATTATGGTTTTGTAACATATCTACAATATGTTACAAAACCATAAAAAAGTGAATACATATCAGTGCAGGCGACTGTACCTAAAGCCTATCGAATGCGTCACCATCATCGTCATCATCATCACGACAGGTGACTCCAGCAACTTGTGTCACGGCTTGATTCATAACACATTTCGTCGACAGGTACTCGGTTTTTCAACGTATTGGAAATCGTTTTAAGATGTGTGGGTTTTAATAGTAGAGCTCCTTGTGCTCGTAGGATATGGGTGCCGATAAAATTACGATCACGCGAGGCTTGACAACTTTATAGCTTTTGTTGACGGGCGCATTGCAGTGCCGCGTAGGTCATGTTCTTTGTGGATGTGACCTACGCAGTAAGGCATTGTTACAACTAACAAATGCACTTAACATTAGATGGGCTGCTTGCTTGTTCCGTCTCCAAGATGTAAAAAAAGGGTATTCCAAATATACCGAGTGGGGACGAAACTTGAACCGGATAGCAAATAGTAACCAAATAGTGTAGCGATTCTCAAACACGCGGATAGATTCCGGATCGGAAACCTCACTTTTTGACATTCGACTTGAATCCAATAGATTTCAACTCTATTCTTAAACAATTTCTGAAAGTCTTCTGTGGAAGTTTCAAATACTACCGTGGTTTTATTAAATAAAGATGAAATTTTGAATAGCGCTCGGAGGTTTCCGGATTCAATCCCATATGGCTTTCCGAATGTTTGAGAATACTCATATAACATACAGTTGTTACATTGTAAGTAACTGCAACAGACTATTGTTTATTATTCCGTACCTAAAGTAGTAGTAGTAGTGGATGCGAGGACGTCTGAGGTAACAACACTTGTGCACACTGGAAAGCATATTGGGACATGTCAATGCTCGATTTACACAGAGTGTTGAAAGCGTGTTTGGAATATAACACCGAAGAAAGCTATTTCAACGCCGTCTGTCTGTGTGTTCGGACGGAGGAGGAAGTTCTATGGATGCGATCAACGTAGATAATGATTCTTGTAATGCCTAGTAACAAGCGTTATTAATAAATCGGATCCTATCCTAAATCGATCTTAATAATATTGAAATTCCAAATTATAATTACGTTTTCCGCTCGCATACATTGAACCAAATAACAAGCCTCATACTGCGCTGTAGGTTGTGGGTTCGATTCCCACGCAGGACAAACATTTGTGTGATGAATATAGATGTTTGTTCTGTGTTTGGATGTTGTATAATATAGTACGTATGTATTTAAAAACAAAAAGTATATAAGTATTCTATCCGTAATCTAGTTCCCATATTACAAGCTTTGCTTAGTTTGGGGCTAGATGGCGCTGTGTGAAATTAACGTCCTGTATATTTATTAATGTCCTGTATATTTATTTATTATTATTTTTTTATCTTATTATTTATATAAATTCCGGGTGAAGTGCGCTTCCAACTTTGGCGTTATCTCAACTTGGCACCAGGTGAGACGAAGGCCAAGCGAAGCGATTCAACTATGTATAAAAATGGTCACCACTCTTGGCAGTCGGGTTGGTGAATGTAGATACTATTATCTATCTCCGGGCACGAGACCACAGCGTGATTGTAAGTTGACCTGATAGTTATCACGTCAAAGTTGAATGTTGCGGAGATAGCGGATCACCTTCCACTCGCGGAGGTTATCTTCATTAACATTATGTTGGTTGACGTGGTCGGGCAAGAGCGATCGAGCGAGCTACGGTTATTCAATTGCTACAAATAAGGTTCTGTCCCGTCGGACAGAACCCTAAACGTAGCAACGTAGTGGCCGGCCCGTCGGCAGGCCGTGACAAATAGGGTTCCATTGTTTTGGGAAATTCCTTTTAAGGCACTGTCAGTAGAAGTTTCCTCTTTTTCAAATGGAAAATATAACAATTCTGAACAAGTCACGAGTAAATTTTTTGTATATATATTACTTCAGGTATCAATCACAGTAAAGGTATGCCAAAAACATAATAGAAGAAAAATTTATCGATAAAAATATTTATTGAAAACAAATTTACAAGCGTAATATTATATTTCAGATATAATAAACACATTAATAAAATTTCAACTCGATCGGATCAAACGACCCCGTTTCTCTTTTAGAAGAAAAATCGCGAAGTATTATTTTTATAATTCGCATTTCATTCAAAGTATTATAAATACACGTTCAAATTGTAACTCAATCAGGTCATAAATTAAGATTTCGCTGTCTTACCCCATTTCACCCCCTTAGGGGAGGAGTTTCCTAAAATCTTAGTAAGCACCTAGATATCGCAATGAACACTCTGGTAAAATAACAAGTCCGTAGGTCTCACAGTTTCGGCGCTAGCGTGATCATACCTACCTACCTACCTACCTATCACGTCAGTGGTAAATCAATTTTATATTTTTATATACCTTAAAATGTTATCAGCTATTAGCCAAAAGGTAGGCTTCGAACGAAACCTGAGATAACTGGGTGCGTATCGTAAGCTGTGACTTCTGCTATCTATTTAAACATTTGCTGAATTTCACTGAGCGTCGGCACTGGGACTTCCCACGTTTCATGTACAGTCGCCTGCACAAATATGTATACACGTCATCAATTTCAAATTGGTTTTGTATCCACATCCGCTATATAATTATGTTGAATCCTTTAATACAAAAGTATTACAAAATTTACTAGACGTGAATATATTTATTTATTAACCTATTTTCTCAAAATAATTTCGGTGGTACACCAAACCGATACTGAAAAAAAATGTTAAAAGGTTTTTCCAACCAATTACTTCTTAAAAAACCGACCGCCTTGATAACGCTAAACTATAACGTGAACTTGATATAGCAGTAATCAAGGCAACAAATAAAGCTTACTTGTTATTAATGTAATTGGTTGTAATAGCGGCGGCCATAGTAATACAGGGTGTATTTCTATGGCTCTAAAAATGTAACAAGTGTTAGTTAGTTAAGGTTCGTGAAAAACGCTAACAAACAGTCGGACTGACAGCGCAGGCGTTATCTTATCACTGCTCATCAATAGCATTGTCTTATCACTGCTCTGTCTGACCACGTTACCTCATTTACTTCTAGTCCAGACTATACTTTCAAGTTATAAAAAGCTCCACTTTTAACAGGTGCTAGTTTTATTTTGTTTCTAGATGTAGCCACCCTGCTTCGCACGCTGATCAATTTCCTCCGGGTAACAATTCGTCTCTATATTTGTGTGTAAGTAGCTGTACCTTGCAGTTCATGGCGCCGCCGCAGTCTTCCTTCCCGCACATCCGAACCAGCATCGCATTCCTCTCCTGTCGTCAAACAACACTTGTAACACAGCAACAGCTCAGCGAACACACAACGCAACACGTACACTACACACACCGCGACAAGACAAGATCCCTCCGCCGAGGGCTGCACCACACATCCAGCGAAACAACAATATCGACAGTGAAAAGCACTTTCAGCTCCAACCACCAAAGCCACTGACAGCGTCCAGGACACTCCAAGCTCCGACAACACTAACAGTCACACTCGTAGCTGCAAGCGAATACCTCTTTCAGCACGGGTACCAAGTAATCACCCTTGTACCACATCACGCGAACGAAACATTGTACGTTACACTGATACGTGATAAACGTGTTTTTGTGTGATAATCGGAGCGCGTGGCTCGAACCTACGCTCCCGATAGATACGTGTGTACGGACGCGGGAACAGCACGCGACTGACGTGTTTGTGTAGGTGCGGCCAGACTAGCGCGATCATGACGCGTGATTTAACTATTCAGGAATTAACATTTCTTTACCTTAACACACATTTAAGTTTGATTGTGAAGCATGTGTGTGACCTTCCGGTTATCGACAAGAATTAGTCATAAACGCTTAGAGAAATATGTAATTATCATCCACAACGAAATAATAAATGTAAATAATCGCGCCTGGACCACTAATATCAGGCCTCAAATAATTCTTTTAAATGTTAGTTTGGTCAGTGTTCAATATTAAATATTAATATTCAGCACGCAGATATATTGAAACTACAAATATTAACGCGGGATATTACCCACCATCAAACCGTAGTAAATATCCAGTAACTATCTTACTTTTTGAGTATATTTCGTATGTTTTTTAAACATTGTATGCCCTAATAGTGAATAAATAAAATTCTGATTGTGATATACTATAAGTCTCTTTTAACGTTAGCCGCAGCGGCGACGACGGTCCCGCGCACGGCACGCCGCAGTGTGGCCGGTACTGATAGTATTTGTAGGTCATCGGCAGCATCTCCGGACGATGACAAACGCAAACATTCGTGCGGATCCGTTTACATAGGCGCCGCGTTGTGAAAGTGACAATCGAGGGGCTTGATTTCGGTTGGTGTAGGACTTTGTTTAAGTCCTACACCAACCGAAAACCGTAAGTCCGCCTGGGTAGTTCCACCATCTTACCTAAGCCTGTCGCCATAACAACAATATTAAATGATTGTGTTCCGGCATTTAAAGTTGAGACACTTCACCGTGTGTAGTGCGCTTCCACCTTCGACCTTATCATAACTTGACAATCAGCAGGCCTATTACCTAACTCTGTTTCATTTGGGTTTCAATGGGTTTCAATTAAATTGCCTGCATTTCTGATTGAAACCGATTGAAACCCAAATGAAACAGAGTTAGGTAATAGGCCTGCAGGTGAGATGAAGGCCCAGCACGTCCCCGTGTAACAATAAAATAAGAGTTTTCCTACATACGTGGACCCGGTATCACCTAGAGATTCATTGTGAAAGTTTGCATAAAGTTTGCAGTAATTAATTTGCTTTTAACCTTGGAGGACGATATTGTAAAAATATCTGCATTTCTGCTTGATTTTTCATTTGTCATAAAAGTCCTGAGATTTTATTTTTTACCAGCGCTGTTTGCACTTATTCCTTTTGCACGATAAAAAGCTAAAGCTACGTTTCATAATCCTTTATGTTTACGAAGATTATTTAAATAACGCTATTTATTTATGTTTTATTGAGCAATCAATCGTATTTTTTATTTATTTGTACAAGACAACTATTTAACAAGAATTAAGACGATTACTGTAACGACCACTAGCGTCGGCAGGAAAGGGTACATGTGGCATAGGATGGAGCGCGCTCGGAAGAAACAACCAATTCACTCCAGGCACTCCAAGTTTCAAAGACTTTCTCGCATTTATTATAGTCGCCTTAATCGTTTCGTAAATTCCATTTACGAGTAATACGGCTTTACCATACAAACTTAGTACAGACATGCGTTTTTGAAACTACGTTTGTACTGAATGACTAAAATCAGCTTCAAGCCCTCCTTAAGCGGATTTTACAGTAGATAGGCTTTCACGCTTTGGCAGCAGCTTCCTTCTGTGTATTATCTACATGTTTACGTGATTATGGCAAAAACCCTCCAGCTTTGGAACAGGCTCTGTCCAGCAGTGGACGCTAATGGACTGTTGATGTGATGTGATGTGAGACATGCTTTTGAGTGCTATCTCGCCAGAAGTTAAGCAATGTTGCATCCTATCCTACCGTTGAACATCTACCTAGAATCAAACTATTAACTATGACTCGGACGGAGACTGCCAAACGAACAATCGGTAACCACATAAAAAATACTTTTTGAAAAGAGACCGAGACTTTATCTTCGGAAGCAATGTGTCAATTGACATAGATGTGGGCGTTGTCATGCAAACTGAGTGTTTACGATCGTGTCGTGTCCGATGAATAATTCAACGATTACATATCGGCATTCGGTTGTAAGTCCAAGGAGGACCTGCGTTGATGCTGCAACTACCGAACTATAGTTACCTCACCGGTTCCACGACACACTCTAAATAAATACCGATATACTAGCTATTATCGACTTATCTGGCCGTAGAGCGCAGTTGGTGAGGTGGTAGCTCTGCCTTCTGCGATGTACGTTACGTTATGGGGTCGATACCGGAGCGTAGCGAGGAATTCTACATACGCCGCTTGAGATAAAAAATGTTGGTCGCGAGTGATATTTTTCATCAGTACCTATTCGAAACTCGTTCATTTGACATTGAATTGAAAGTGTAAATAAAACCTCGAACTCAAATTTGAATTCGGTTCCCGTTGTCCTCTAAAGCCTATTAAACCGCCTCCGTGGTCTAGTGGCACGTTCACCGGTCGAACGAGGTCCCGGGGTCGATCCCAGGGGAGTACAATATTCTGCTTGGTCGGGATGGTGGTAGGACTTTGTTTAAGTCCGCCTGGCTAGCTCCCACCATCTTACCTAATTCTGTCGCTAACAACAATTCTAAACTGTTGTGTTCCGGCGTGCCGAGGTTGAGACCGGACTTTTATTTCAGAGCTTCACCATTTCAACTCGAACTTGGGAGAAAGGGACTAGAGATTTGTTTTTTATCTACCTTGTGTTCTAACGAAAATATTCTATAATACTAAAAGCCACTATCTTTCTGAATGTTGAACATACATACTTTATTACTGAGCAAATAACAATAAGCACACACGTTTTAGGTGCGTATCTCATTTCGGACAATTGAAATTGAAGGTAAGAAACTAGATTTTTTTCAATATTCCTTCATTAGAAGTATAAGAAAACTGCAAGTAAATCCTTTTCCTATATATCTCATTAAAGAGTTAGTTGTTCATATCTCCAGCTATCCGCAGACAAACGAACCTGTGACCCTCCTTCTGGTAAGCAACAGATGGCGCCAGCGGTCTCTTATCATCTTTCTAGCAATTCCGATTTTATATTATAAAACGTAAGTATGCTAGTTTTAAGGTACATATTGCTATGGACCGTAGAATAAGTTAACTAGGTTCAGTAACTTTTCTATTGTTTCCTGAGATAAAATATATTATTATTGTATCCCATGGACCGTGATGAGTGACAGTTGAAAATATCACATGTGTATTTCTTATTGCCGCTATAACAACAAATAACCAAAATTAAAATACACAATAAACGTTATTTTTCCCTTGAAATGTCATGACTATGACAGTCAGCTCCCAATATATTTATGAAAACCTAAAGCACGCTCACAGGAACATTGATGAGTTTGGTAAAAGAAGTGATGTACACAGTGTTAATACTAGAAATAAAAATAAACTTGACATACCTAGGTATCGCTTAGGAAAAGTAAATAATTCATTCTTAGGAAACTGTGTACGATTCAATAATAAGCTTCCACAAAGCGCCACCAAACTCTCTGCTCGTAAATTCAAATTGTATATAAAGAATAATTTAATTAAAAGAGCCTACTACAAAATAAGTGACTATATCGACGATAAGAACGCGTGGCCCGATGTTGCTATACCAGTTGACAGTTAAATGGTGATTTCTCAATGTTAAGAAACTGCCCATTAGATAGTTATGTAATAATCAATGTTTTAAGATAATATTAAGTTTTTAGTTTTATGATGTAGGTAACACTTGTAATGTTATTAATTTATTATAAACACTGTACCTAAATGTTAAATGGATAGTTGACCGATTTAAAAACAAACGTTTACATTATTTTTATGGTCCTGGTAATACGTTGCTCCATGGCTTTATACATATCCATAGCAGAGTCCAGGGTTCCTCCTCACGCCGCCATATTACTATACTTAAAATCGTTTTGATTCGTCAAATTTACCATATTATTTTTTGTGATCCATTCAACAGTTCTGAATAAACACAAACTTAAGCAAAGACAAGTGCAATATCACGATAACCTACCGCAACGTATGAGATCTTGCTGCATGCAACAATATAATTATGCACATATTTACAATGCCTGCATAACAGTCGCCGCTGTGTATGTATTGCAGCTCGCGCATTATACTTGTATGTTGCGTTGACACGTTACGTGCATCGTGTGCCGCTAACTGCAGCATGTAGGCGGGTCCACTCGTGTCGGACGATAGATAGATAAACGTGGGGGGGACTGGATGTTATGACTCTACCGGTTTTCCACGTCCCCCCTCACACAGACGATGTACGAGGGCGGCTGGGTTGATTATTGGATAATCCGGACTACCGGGGAGTCACATATAACCCTGCGTGGTGCATTTTTCTAAGAAAAATGAAAAGGACGATACATATTTTATATATTCATGATCCTGGATCCCTCAGACTCGTAAATATCTAATGATGATCTTTCCTATTACCAACGACAAATGGCTAGAGGCTAGGGTAGGGCCGTTGCTAACATGTTTCTATTAGGGAGTTTTTTTTTTAGATAATAGTATGTGGACCTTCAATTTGAAGCTTTTGCAGTGGACATTCATGGGCTGTTTATTGCTAGGAAACCCTGGATTCCTATCTTTTTTTTTGTGAATGGTTGTGCGGGCTGGAGATCGCAGTGGATATGTCAGATAATTAATTATAAACTCGTAGTAGTAAGTTGCTGCCCTTCTTCTGGTGTGATCCCTTAGTCGGCTATTTAACTATTTCTAAGCAAATAACTGTTCATTGAATTTTGTATGTAAGGGATCATCCGGCTTCAAAAATAAAGAAAGTTTAGCAAACGCCCGGGATTTTATTTCCGTCATCAAACACAGACATCAAACGTCAAAAAAAAATCATCAAAATAGTTTCTTATTGCACCCTTATACCATGAAAAGAAGCTGTTCTTAAAAAATCTAGAATAAAACTGGACTTTTAAGGGTTTTTTCTTTTTCTAAAATAATAGTAGCCATGTTACTCCTTATAGCATCATCTGATTGAAAATTAGAGACAGCTGATGAATTAATTTCTATATCCTCTTAGAACAAGCCCGACTGAGTGAGGTTTCATAGAATGTAGATGTAATGAACTACATTCTATGAAACCTCGTTAGCACGTACTTCTTAGACAAATTGACAAGTCAACTGGATACGATCTACAAAACCAGACGATAAATGTCAATTGCCGCTAAAAGTAACTGCAAACTTAGTCTCGCTTATTATTCTGGCCTCGATATAGAAGGTACCTACTACGTTCTAGTGAGGTTTAGAGATCGCATTGATAAAAATACACACTGCTATCTGCAGTATGCTCGGGATAACTCTGCGACCGACCCTCCCTTTTTATTATATTTTTTATAAGTTTTTATTTTTTTTTTTATTTATTTTATTTTATAAGTTTTAATTTTTATTTAAAAAAAAAAAAAAACATTGTTATGTAATTAGTGTAAGTGGCACTGGCCGTTCTAGTTATTAATAAATAAATAAATAAATAAATTATACGACGGGGAAGCGGGAAGCCTTCATCTCACCTGGTTACAAGTTAGAAGATAAGGCCGAAGATGGAGGCGCACTTCACCCGGAATCCGGAAAGATAGTGGTAGCTAGCCAGGCGGACTTAAACAAAGGCCTACCACCAACCAAACCAAGCACAATATTGTACTCCCCTGGGGATTTAGCCCGGGACCTTTAGATCTCAAATCGGTGGGTTGAACCACTAGACCACAGAGGTGGTTAAATCCCTCATTAATTTCCAGTTGACCTGACACTCGCTACTCCACGTCCGAAGCCCCGAGAGCTCCACCGAGTCACCGGCCGCAGCCTCTGATTACCTCCGTGTGAAGGTACCTGCGGATGAGGAGTTCCACTGACCTGGTTGGTGTTCCACTGCGTCAGCAAGTGGTGGTGGCAGGCGGCGCACGCGCGCACGGTGCCGAGCGCGTCCTTGGGCCGCGAGCGGGGCGGCCGCGGGTGTTGCTCACCGAATATTGGAAAGTACGCTTGTTTGTTCTGTAAACAAACGCAAACATTCATAAACAAACCTCTACATAAAATAATAAAAAATCTATACAAAATACGCCAAGGAAACTGTACACGTAGTCGTCATGCTCTGCAAAGACAAGTGAAGTTATATTCGCCATAATCAATTTCCTGTCCTAATCCCACGCCTTTCATACCTATTTCCTCTTTCACACAATCTAGCCATCTCTTCTTCGGCCTTCCACTGCACATCATCTATGAATCAATCGTTATTATTACCTAAAGAGGCAGGTGCCAGGTTAAATAAGATGAGAATCTTCCTCGCCGAAAAGAGACATGCCTGAGTTTTAGAGGCATTGAAATAGACTTTTTTAACTTCTCCCCATCGATGACTAAGAGCCTGATTCGTCCGATCAACCATGGCCTCTCTCAGAGAACATTCCTCCAGATTGATGGATCGTGCGCTAGATATGTATCTCTCTGTAACAGTCCTGTCACCTGCATACCCAAAGACGTCTAACTGAAGCAAGCGATTAATGTGCAGCAGGAAAAGATTCGCGGAGAGAACAGGCCCTTGAGGAACGCCAGCGTTGATAGCAATATAGTCCGAGGAGCAGCCATCAATTACTACTCTGATAGACCGTTCACTCAAGAAGTCGGATATCCAGACACATCATTCAGGAGGTAAACCGTACGCAGGAAGTACACAAGAAGATTGCCAGCGGACCATCCTCGGCGAAAGCCGAAATTAAGGTCACTGAGCAGGTCATTAACTTCAAGGTACGTCAGCAACGTCAGGATCATACTATTTATAGTTGTGTGTCCGAGTACCAGATCAATGCATGGCCAGAAGCTAGTAAAAACCTATAATGAAGTCGTAGAAAAGCTGTGCCTGTACATTCAATGTATCTCAAAAAAAATGGTGATTTCTACTAAAGACACACAGCTGAGCCAAAAATTCAGTTTTTCTGATTTTTATCCGTTTATTTGTGCACGTGTATTTCCGGAACGGCTAAGCCAATATGGATGTGGTTTTCGATGATGTGTTGTGTATGGTTCAGGGACAGTTTCGATCCGATTTTACTCGAAAAAATATATACATAGAAAGTTGTGTCTATTTTAATAATATTAACCGCATGCATTTGTTTTGATACATGCATATATTTTTTATTCATGAAAGATTTTAATAATTTTATCACAAGAATATTACGCAATCTACCATTGAAAACCTTATTCAAATCGGTTTCGGCGATTAGCGTGGTCAAAGAGACGTATTTGGCGTGACGCGGGAACCCTGAAATTTCTTAATTTCATTCTGATGTTAGTTCATTATCATCAACTTAGTTTTTCCGTGGTGTATGCAGGAGAGTTCCAAGTTTAGGAAAACATGTATCTTCAGCGTCCTATGACTGTGTCAGTGATACTGAACTGGTACAGCTAGTTATTAATAAGTTTGAGAACTAAATAAATACGTGTTACTACGTCTTATCGTTATCTACATCCGGAACCTTGCCCTATTGACTTTTGCATGGTGATATTTATGAATTCAAATGAATAGCGATTCTTAAGTGACTAAATTATCGTGAAATATTTGGGTCAGTTTTTACATATTTCGAAGGAGTGTATGACTGTGGGATATAAACCAGGTGGGGATGATAATAGGCTGTGCGTCTGAAATTTCTATTAAAGAACGCTGATGTAGGTACAATTTGTAAAATACCACAACATTGACCACGAGCTTACATGTAAAACAAGTAAAGATGTGGCCTAAGTCTATCTTAGGCACGCTTGCCTCAAAGGAACCTATTTACTCTGGACTTGAAGACTCCAAGAATTCCATTCTTTACCAGTATTCATGATAAAGGTAGAGGCGAAACGATGTGTTCGGCACAATGGAACATTTACAAGGTACGGGTTGTAGCGACGTACGTCTGCTAGTCCGGTGGTGGAAAAGGGATGGAGGGATTAGGTCTAAGATATCGTGCGCACACTCGCCGAAGTGGAATTAATAGAACACTGACACCCTGGCAACTGCTTTATATAGCTAATTGATTCAGGCGTTATCTATCTATCTATGGAGACGGAGGTGCCAAAGTTGAGGCTAGCCGTCTACTCCATGCCAAAGAAGGGCAAGGCGGTCAGTTACTTTAACAAATGTACCTATAAAGGTGCCAGGTCCACACGCACATGTCGAACCCACAACCTACATCGCCCAAATCACCACGACCGCGGTTTAAGCTGTAAGGGTTATATATGTTGCCGGGCTGAGCAGAGTCATCTGCCTCACGTTACGATCGCCAGCTGCCATCTTAGTAGACAAAACAAAATATCCGACAATAGCCCGGGTTAGAAGAGTTTCGTTTGGTTTCGTTGTACCAGATAAGGTGACATCTGTCTTGTGTTGTGCCTACATTGGTCGATCGTACGTCATGTTAGTCGGCGAGCAGCAATCAATTGAAACGGTATCACACGAGTCGCAGGTCAGAGGGTATCGCGTCTCGGAAAATAACGGTGCCCCGGCGAACCCGGGGTTATCGGAACGGAGTGCTGCGCTCTCCAATAGTGAAGGTTTCAGCCAAGCTCTGTGCCGATTGGATGAACCTCTTCCGATATGAAGGCCGTTCGAATGCCAGGGTCCCGATTCTACCAAACCGATCGCTTCACTGTGACAATAAGATCTTCGCAGAATACAAATACAAATACAAATACAAATGTTTATTTCTTTAACTTAATCTATACAATATATTACATGTGATTGAGACCTCCTTTTAAGCAAAAAGATACCTGTGTTAGGATGTCTCGCTCTTCCATTACAGTAGTTTGAAAATTAAGTTTAAGATAAAATAAAACTAGGATGAGTTGTGAAGTGTGTGTGTGTGTGTGTGTGTGTGTGTGTGTGTGTGTGTGTGTGTGTGTGTGTGTGTGTGTGTGTGTGTCTGCGTGTGGTGTGTGTGTGTGTGTGCGTGTGGTGTGTTTGTGTGTGTGACTGTATGTATGTCTATGGTTATGGTGTTTGTATGAAATAATATCAGAATAGTGCTAGATAACAATTTCAAGTAGTTCTTCAACATCAAAGTAGGTAAGGTTGAGTAACCATTCCGTAATTTTTTGTTTGCATTCATATTTATGCAATGGGTATATATTTATTGCTTTATTTGCCTGATTGTAGAGATGAGCCGACTGCACAGTGAAATGTCTTGATGCAAATTTTGTGCTTACTGCTTGTTTTACGATAACCTTATCTTTTCTTCTTTTATTTAATTTAGTTTTGTCATATGTCAAGCTTTTGTGTAATTTTAATAATGCATGTAGAACATAAAGTTTTCTCACTGATAATAAGGCTAAATTTGTGTAGAGCATATGAGTTGAGTATCTAAAAGGCTTAAAATGCATAACTTTTAGAAGCAACCGCTGTGCTCTCTCCAACTCTAAAAGTTTTGTTTTGGTAGCACCACCCCATATAGGTATGCAGTAATTTAAAACTGACTGAGCAAGTGCTTCATAGATTTGATTTATAAGTGGGGTTTTGGCTATATGTCTAAGATTTTTAAAAATCCACATTAGTTTTCGGATTCTGGTCATTAGCAGCTCAATATGAGAGTGCCATGATAATCGTTGGTCTATCATTATTCCTAAGTATTTTAAAGTTTTTACTTTATCTATACTAGAGCAATTGCAGGAAGTATCTGTTCGTGTACAACTATGTATTTTTATTTGAAAATTCGATTTAGGCTGAGTGTTATTATAAATAGAGAAGCACATATAGTGTGTTTTAGAGACATTTAGTGTGAGCAAATTAAATTTAAGCCATTTAGCGACCTTTTCAAGACCAGCTTCAGCTTTCTCTCTAGAGTCATTCCAAGACGAACCAATAAAGGTGAGAGCTGTGTCATCCGCGTAAGAGAAAATATGTCCGTCTCCCAGATCAAGGTCACAGAGGTCGTTAATATAAATTAAAAATAGTGTTGGTCCTAAAACGCTTCCCTGTGGCACGCCGTAGCTTATTTTCTCCTCATCACTAACAATCTCTCCTATTTTTACTCTTTGTTTGCGATTATTGAGATAGTCTGTCATCAAAGCAAGTGGTATACCTCTTATACCTATATTCTCAAGTTTAAGGGTTAAAATGGGAATTGACACTGTATCAAAAGCCTTTTTGAGGTCCAAAAACACAGTTAAACATTTTTTACCTATATCGACTTTATGAACAATCAGATTGGTAAGTTCAGAAACTGCATCTTCAGTTGAAAGATCACATCGAAACCCATACTGAGATTTAGAAAGAATGTTATATTTATTAAGGTACGATAATAACCTAGAGTTGATAAGCTTTTCTAATATCTTGGAAATGGAAGGAAGAACCGATATTGGTCTATAATTATTAATGTCATCTCTATTCCCGCTTTTATACACTGGCGTTATTCTAGATTCTTTGAGTACCGTGGGAAATATCCCTGTACAAAAACAAAGATTAAATAAGTGACACAGTATTGGGGCCAGAACATGTTTTGAAAGTTTTAAAAATATTGTTGTTATGTTATCCCAGCCCGGTGCACTTTCAGATTTAAGGTTGGTTATAACATTACTCACTTCTATGAAATCTGTTTCATAGAGAACAAAAGAGGACGAATGATCATGGGGCAAATTTAGAAGTGACCTATCTCTATTTCATTTGTAATTTTATTGGTGATAATCTAGCGTTTGACCACCAGCTTTATAGGAAAAAAACAAGTAAAGATGAGGCCTAAGGTGGAGCACGCTTGACAATTCTGCGATGTAACATTGGCATAGTGAAACTATTGGCTTAGGCTTAGTAGAATCGGGGCCCAGCTCTAACGATTTCCGAGATTAACTATGTTTGTATGTCTTTGACTGATTTTGAGCTGTCGTTTGGTTTATTTAAATAGCCGGAGTGGAATGGTTGTATTAATTTAATTAATAGGAGTGCGAATCAAAAGCAAGGGGTAGGAGATAAAAACGTTTACAATATGGGTATGGCATTACACCCGATACTCAATATATAGATAGTAACACTTTTAAAGGCTGTGTTTTAAATGTTGCAGTCGTGTTTTAGTTGTTTCAAGTGTCAACTAGTTTAGTGAACATTGATGTTAGAATATTTAAGTTAGTTATGCGGAAATGTTTCAAATCGCCGATACGTTATTGACATTAAGATGATGTAATACTTCCACACTGATCGTAATATCGTGACGTGATGGATCGCTTCATGTTTATAATCATTAGTTGCTGTCGATAACAGATTACGCGCTATTTAAGTCTATTACCAGGTATTGGGTGTATCATTATATCAAAAAATTAAAAAATCTACCAAAATAAGTATGGCAATCAGTTTGAATAGATAAAAGAAAATACTTCAACGAACTCAACTTGCTTGTGATCAGATAAATGGTCTGCGAAACGTTTTTGAATATAATATTTAAACAATCTAATAAGAATAGTGGTCGACCATTGGTTGATATTCTCATTTATAACTATACTGTTTTTCCACAAACCTTATAATTAAATTAATACCGAGTAATTTAAAATGAGATCCAAATTCATGAGATTTTTTAAGAAACAATAAGAAATATTTGAGACACGATTTTTTTGCGGTCTACACACTCTTTCTAAATTTCTATTCCAATATACAGAGTGGATTTTTTGACGGGACATTAATAACAAGTACTTTAACCGTTAAAGTTACAGGAAAACGTTCCTATGAGAACATTCATTACTTTTTGTGATATTCTGAACGGCAATCACAGATTTTGGAAAAAAAAAATACAGTAAAAGCAAGGAAATCGTAACTTTACACAAAACCTTTTTGATGCCAATCGATCCTGTTTTTATAAGGATCAAAAGTCTCTTGAAGCTTTGATTACTTACTTATAACTTAATGATAGAAATCGAAAAAAACTTTGCCCATACATTGTGTGAGGAAAAACGATGAATCAAGTAGGATACTCGTTGCTGGCAAACCTATTTCTTACTGTGATCAAAATATTAATTGAGGCCAACTGAAGTTTGAGTACGTGTATGTTCCTTATGGACTCCAAACCGGGCGGACCAATTCTAATGAAACTATCAATCTTCAGATTAGCCCAGCGGATGATGCTGGAAAGTTTGGTAGCTTTCGGATCATTAGTTTTTTGATATAAAAACTTTGCTTTGCTAGTAGACCATATTTGAGAGTGAATAGGTTTCTATTCCACATCATTACTTTTTCTTAGCTGTTTTACTAAGTCTACAGGAGTATAACGCTTGGCTTTCACCAAAAAAAAAAACGTGGCATACAAAACACTGTTGTTTACCTAACCCTTAGAGCAACAAGCGAGATTCTTAGAGGGTACGTGTATAGTAGGTATAGGTACACTAACGGTAAACCAAGACTTTCTCATCACAGCGTACATAAACAAGTTATTTACAGTTTACTCACTGTTATAAGTAAATAGCGATAACTTAACCCTTGGCCCGGCGAGTTTATCTTGAGGGTATAAATGTTCCGCAGCCCTATCTGTAGGTCATCCTTGTACACGTAGCTTGCCGAGTACCGATAGGATAAGGGTTAAACTATGATAATAAACATTCGACGTAAAAGATGGCGTACTCCGGAGAAACATATCTTTTAACCCTTACACTCGTAGATGTCTTCTTTACAACTCGAAAAATGATGGATTGACCATAATCACCACGCACGCACAACCAGCAGGCGGGTTCATTACTCGGCTGGATGCTGATCCCCCCGGTGTAAGCCTTCGGTCGTCTCTTACGACAACCGTTGGCAGTTAGTGCGGGGCATTAATTCTCTAGCGTGACACATGGCGAGTCATATCTAGCGATTAATGTGATTGTGTAAACATGAGGCTCATGTCCAACAATGGACGGGCAGGCGCTGTTCATCAACACAAAGGGCAAAGAGGAAATGAGAACGATTCATCAGATATGATGTTATTTCAAGAACACGACACTAACTGGTTAGACCCCTCACCCCTAGAGTCAGATAGTGCGAGCGAATCACCAAATAGAGCAACGTGGACACAATGGTGCATAGCCTCTTACTATTTGTGGAATTTAACTGGATTAGGTGCGTTATTGTACCATTTTCGATAAATACGGGCGAAATAGTTTTAACCACTCGCTTGCTTTTGGGGTCCAAGACCCAATATATTTGACCTTCATATTGCTTTTGGATCAAGCAGTTACCAAGAGCCATTTTAACAATTTTGATTTTAACTCTATTTTAGTAACATGTTTGTTTTATTTTTGGTTGTTGTACCATATAATATAGTAGGTATGTATGTATTAACAAAAAAAAATCGTAAAGTATAAAAGTACTTAGGTACCTACCTATTCTATCCGTAATCTAGCTGCCATATAACAAGCTTTGCTTAGGCTAGATGGCGCTGTGTGTAATTAATGTACTGTAATATATTATAATGTTGGCAACGTCAACCAACGTTCTTTGTACATACGAGGGGTGATCCAAAAGTAATGATAATCAGTTATTTCTACTGCACACAAAAATACAAAAAAAATATCAGTCACTTGCTCAATTACCAACTAGTTCAGGAAAAAAAAATCATATAAATAGGCCACGATTCCCGGGAGCTACATTCATTTGAATACGGACTGTCAAGGAGTGAACATCAAAATGGAAAAACACGAAATCAGAGCTGTCATTAAATACCTCTGCTTGAAAAAAATGTCTACCAAAGACATACATAGCGACTTGGTGGAAACATTAGGGGACTCTTCTCCTCCATATTCCACAGTTGCACGCTGGGCTAAGGAGTTTAAGCTGGGAAGAACATCGACGGAAGACGAACACCGCGAAGGACGCCCATCGACGTCCCTCACTGAAGAAAATGTGAAAAAAGTTGAAGAAGTTGTATTGGAAGATCGAAGAGTGACTATCAGGCATGTAGCTGAGGTCACAGGGATCTCATATGGCAGCATTCAAAGAATCCTTGCGAACGAATTGCATATGAGAAAGGTCTCCGCGCGTTGGGTACCGAAAATGTTAAACGACGAGCAAAAGAAGAAACGAGTCGACATGTCAAGAGCAAATCTCGAAAATTTCCAGGCAGACAAGGATAATTTTTTGTCACGTTTTGTGACCATGGATGAGACCTGGATCCACCATTTTGATCCTGAAACAAAACAACAATCGATGACATGGAAACGATCCGATGAACCGACGCCGAAGAAATTCAAAGTGTCAAGCTCAGCAGGGAAGGTTATGGCGTCTGTTTTTTGGGACGCTGAAGGAATAATCATGGTGGACTACTTGGAAAAGGGGGCCACTATTACAGGCTCCTACTATGCAGAACAAATAAGAAGATTGCGGGAGGCTATTAAGGAGAAAAGGCGAGGCAAACTGCGGGCTGGAGTGCTGTTCCATCAATACAACGCACCGGTTCACAAAGCTGCAATTGCCATGGCTGCCATTCAGGAAGCGGGCTTTGAGCTGGTGGATCACCCCCCCTATTCACCAGATCTAGCCCCCAGTGACTTTTATCTCTTTCCACGACTCAAGGAACATCTCCGAGGCAAGAAATTTGACGATGATAGCGACGTGATGGCCGCGGTTTGATTTTTTTGAGAGTCAAGATAAAGATTTTTTTTCTAAGGGAATTTTAGGTTTAGAAAAGAGATGGACTAAATGTATAGACTTGCTAGGAGACTATGTTGAGAAATAAATTTATTTTTTTATTTTATTCATTGTGTTTGTTATTGATTATCATTACTTTTGGATCACCCCTCGTAGTTAGCTTCATTGTAATCAATAACATTACATGCTTTATGTAATTTTATCGATTATTTTGTTCCGAATATTAACACATATTTAAGCTAATATATACAATGAAACAAAGTATGTACAAAGGAAGCAGTCGTACAACTAAGGACCGTTTCAAACGGTCTATAGGTAATAAATCCAATTGTTCGGAAAATTGGTTCATCTACAAGTAATAGATAAAGAAATTAAAAGGGACTGGAATAATTGCTGGGTATAACGCTTGGAGAGGCTATAATGATAGGACTATTGTGACTATAATAAAGCAACTAATTAAATGTAAAAATCTAATACAGGCGGCATAATATTCAAAAGCTTAACCTGTGACTGTGTGTCACAATGTCAGAAAAAGAGTTCTTGTAGATGTAGAAATTCAGAGAAAATTGTTATGTATAGAAAAATATTGTTGGTTGCTCGTTAAATAAAAATATTTTTATCAAATAAAGATATTATATATAGTTGAGTAATTAATTTACTATGTTAAGACCTGCAGCGAAAACATATTCAAACTCTCAGGATTTTAGACATAATCACAATATATAGTAACGCCATCTATGAAAACTTTGTAGCTACTTACAATTACTGATCATTTAGATAAGACTGTTTAATACACATTTATGTGTCTGTTTATACTTAAATGCTTTAAGATAGTTTGAATTAATACGAATGGTTTGATAAAGATGGCGCTTAATATCGCTCGATTTAGTTACCTACGCATCGATTTTGGCATACCAACTCTTTAGGTTATATCACTGAGTCAATTTCAATTTAGCAAAAGAAAGATTTTTTGTTTTATGTTTGACATTCCATAACAAATTGTATGTGAAGTAACGTAAAAATGAAATGTTTGAATCCTTCACAACATTAAGCACACGTACTAGATCCCATAAAATGATCCCGTAAGTAAGCAAGGAGTGCACCAACGACATTGAGTGAGGAACGTACCGACTTGTCCTTGGGCTCCTTAGTGTGCAAGTTGTACAAGGTGCCCCGCTTGTACTCGTCTCCGCAGACGTAGCACACCTCGGTCATGGAGTTCTTGTCGGGCATCGACAGGTCCAAGATGTCGCGGTCCGAAGACGAGTTCGAGTTGCCGCTGTACACAGACACCGTCGATCTGCAACGTACAACACACGAACCATTAATCATTCGCATACACACGCGGAATACGCATTACTGCTATTCCTGGTTTACAAATACACATATTTCTGAGGGAGCAGCAAGGGCAGCTTTTGTTACAAAATTCTTAGGCGTAACTATCGACTCAACACTAAATTTGAAATCGCATATAGACCATTTGTGTACTAGATTTAACAAGTTTTCGTATGCCCTTTACAAGTTATCAAAAACTGCAAGTACTCCTACATTATTGACGGCATATCACGGGTACGTAGCATCCCTTCGTAGGTATGGCGTTATATTCTGGGGAAACTCTACCGATAAAGAAATAGTATTCAAATCGCAGAAAAAATGTATAAGGGCCTAAATCAACTTAAAAGCCACTGACGGTTGCAAACCTCATTTCTATGGTTTAAATCTTTTGACATTACCATGTGTGTATATATTTGAGGTTATTCAGTTTGTAAGGAGCAACCTACATCTGTATGCACATTTTCAACAAACGCCACCGACACAAACTTACTTGTCCTACAAAACAAGCTTATTTGGCAACATAGTTTTTTTTATGGCACCAAAGATTTACAGTCACTTGCCTAAGTCTGTTCTGGAGATAGCTTCTGACAACATGGTTAAATCTAGAGTAAAAAAGCTGCTAAAGGAAAAGGTGTATACAGTTATAGAATTAAGTGACTATTTGAATGATTTTTTATTTTTTACTGTATGTGTGTTTTGTGTTTGTGTGAATAAACGTTATATCTATCTATCTAATGATAATTTCTAATTTATGTAACATGAATCTGTATTAATTATTTAAATTGATGAAGTAAATTTTTTAACATTGTAATTAATTTAAAAAGGGACATATAATTATATATGTTACTCTGTCATTGTAATATATGCTGCATTTTTTGTTTTATCAGTGATGAATTTACATTGTATTAGATTAAAATTCTGAATGATTGCATGCATGTAACGCTGAAAATGGTGATATAGTAGTTTAAGACCTACATAATGTACTACCAATTTATCGCAATCTAAATATATACTACTCAAAGGTGACTGACTGACTGACATAGTGATCTATCAACGCACAGCCCAAACCACTGGACGGATCGGGCTGAAATTTGGCATGCAGGTAGATGTTATGACGTAGGCATCCGCTAAGAAAGGATTTTGATTAATTCTAACCCCAAGGGGATAAAATAGGGGATGAAACTTTGTCAATTTTAAACCGATCGGGCTGAGACTTTGCATGCATAAAGCTACTATGACGTAGGCATCTCCTAAGAAAGGATTTCGAGATTTTCGGTTAGACTTTTTTAAAATGGCTAAAGAAAATCTGAACGTTACTGGAGAAGTTGAAGAATGTAGTCGTTTTTAAGTTTTGTAGGCCCTAATTTTTTACACACGCTAAAACAAAAGTAAAGCCTCAAAACCTATACCTAATAAATAATACTTCTTAACGCGAGCGAAGCCGCGAGCAAAAGCAAGTATATAATATGAATTTGAATTTAACAGTTTTATAACTACCTAAAACCGAATTTCGCAGTGCGCATGATCAAACCTGCCTGCCTACCTTAACCTATCAAGTTACGGGAAACCTGCTCTAATAGATATATTAAGACATGCATTCAGACTTTGGATAAATGTACAGACAGCAATGTAAACTTTTTCATGCCAATGACTTAACCTAACCTAAGTAATTATTAAATGTCTACCAGAGAGCAACAAAGCTTTAATTATTTACGTAGTTTGCGATTTTTACTACGACGTCCATGAAATTATGAATATGTCTATAGTAAAAGATGAGATCAACACACGGACAGAGCTATAAATCCAGACTACTTAAGCACCCGAATCGACTTGCAGGGCTTAAAGGCACTATCCCGGGAAAAAGCGACGGGATGTCTTCGACCAAAAAGCCAGTGTGATGATGAAAACTGGCTTTACAGAAAGGGCCGACTCCATTGGTAGTAGCACCCTACACAACTGATAAACATAACATCTGCTTATAGTCAGAAGGACTGATCGCAAGATAAAAATAGAAGAAAAAAACACTTCTATACTCTCTTCCTCTCTTTGATTTGTCAATCTCTATCTAAGCTTCTAAGCCAAAAGACAATTTTGTCAATAAAATTATTTGTATTTACCTGACTGCGTCTAGATAACCCGCCGACTCCGAGACCCCCGAGTGCTGAGATCCCACCGATATGACGGAGGGGTCTCTCGCTCGGAGGTCCAACACACCCTCTTCTTCCACCCCCGCGCTGTTAAACCGGCTCTGGAAACATCAACATACTCTTCAAAAATTGTTTAAAATATACACTTTCATGTAATCGAGCGACGTGCCTATTCGATTGTATTTTTTTTCTATTTTATCTTATCTCATCTTGGGAAGCTTTTAGACCTGACAAGAGTGAACAGCTTCCTTCTAGACTATGTGTGCCACAAATGCAATTCAATGATCAAACGGACTCACTGGTTACCAACGTACAAGTTTTAGGATTAGGGATAGATGGCGCTGTGTGGCGCTGTGTGGCGCTGTGTGGCGCTGTGGGCAACGCCTACATTTTTACCAATACCTTAGAAGACAGATTGTTGCACAACAGGATATTATTAAGACATTGCCCTACCGAGTGGTATTTGAAATAAGCTAGTATAGAAAGTAATACACTGTGTACTTACATTATTAAATTTGTTATTGACGTGATTGTTCGTTTCCTTTTCTTCTTTCCGGTAAGGTGAGGACGAGGGAGGCGCGGTGACCTGACAACGTTAAGTAAATATACGAAGCTTAGCACAGAACATATTCACATTTCCAAAGTATAAGTAGAGTCCTTTGAAAATGTCATTAATGTCTTCATAGGTTTAATAATATATAGAATTCTCGCAAGTGGGCACTCGTGTTTGGTTACGCGAATATTTTAATAAATGTAACAGTACTTTTTTTATTTTTATTGTACGACGGGGAAGCGGTTTGCCTTCATCTTACCTGGCTTTCAAGTTAAAATAAGACCCAATGTGGAAGCGCACTTCACCTGGAATCCTCTACAGTCTGAGGAACTGACTTCCTTACCTCTAAATGCTGGAGCACAACAACTTTATAATTGTTTTGATGGCGACAGAATGAACTAAGATGGTGTCAGTTAGCCAGGCTGTCTGAAACAAAGTCCTACCACCATCCAAACCAAGAACAATATTGCTAGGATCGAACCCGGGACCAATGGACCTGACACTAGAACCACCGTGGTTCAACCCACCGATTTCAGATCCAGAGGTCCCGGGTTCGATCCCCATGGGGAGTGCAATATATTGTGCTTGGTTTGGTTGGTGGTAGGATCTTTTTTAAGTCCGCCTGGCTAGCTACCACCATCTTACCTAAATCTGTCGCCATAATAACAATTCTTAAAAAAAATGTTGTGTTCCGGCATTCAGAGGTAAGATAGCCAGTTCCTCAGTTTGTTGAGGATTCCGGGTGAAGTGCGCCTCCACCTTCGGCCTTTTCTCAACTTGTAACCAGGTGAGATGAAGGCCAAGCGCTTCCTCGTCGTACAATAAAAAAAAAAGATGCGGTTGAGTTTTTAACGACTTGAACCTTTAGTACTAGTCTTTTTTAAAGAAGCCTTTAGTACTGCTTAAGAGCTTCAAAAATCAAGGCATGAAATAAAGATGGTTTTGATCTGATTCTATGAAAAGGTGGAATTCGAATCGAATACTATAGAATACTTTTTAAGGTTTTAAAAGGGTGCCAACGTGCCAACGGAACCCTATTACTAAGTCTTCACTTTAAGCGGGCTGTATCTCATGAACCGTAATACAGTTAAAATGTTCACAGCGTGGGCATTTCAATTGACGCTAAAACGACAAATAACAATTTGATACAATTATATAAAAATAGAGGGACGAGAGAAAAACCACAAAGGATTTTCCACCATCTTCCCGAATGTGTCTCACCTAAAACTCCACCAAAACGCACAGGCAGCAGTTTTCATTCGTTTATAAGCCTAGTTTATTCAAAAAAACAAAAAAAGTTTATTCGTTGCCTGTCAAGGTGGTAACAAACAGTTGCATTTTAAGCCCTAAAACCTTACTAAAACTTTACTAGCATCGCATGACAAAATATGCCACTATTTTCGGAGTGGGCGTGTAAGGCAAGATTTCGTTGTAGTTGCGATATCCTTTGTATTTTTGATCTAAGAGGCGAGACAATAAAGGGGCCGTACAAGAAACGTTATTTTTTGTCTTGAAATGTGTGTCAGAAGCAGAACCGTCGGTGTGCGTGCCCGCAGTTGGCCGGTTTGTTACTGCTTGCTACAAGTTGGGTAAAGTGAAGTGACAAATATACTGACATTGTTGAACTTGTTGTTGACGTGGTGGTTGGTATCCTTGTCTTCGTTGCGGTAGATAGGTGGCGCGGGGGCGGCGGGGTCGGGGGGGTAGTGTCGCGAGGGGGCGCGCGGGGACGGGGACGGCGGCTCGTCCCGCGCGCCCCCCTCGCCCGTCAGACCCAGCACCTGCGCCGCGTACTCCCCTTGGAACGTCATGTCAGCTCCTGCAATCACAGCACTAGTTCTTCAAAACGCCACCTTCGACTGTCGCTCCCCAAAAATATCATTGGCAGGAACATGTTTCGGTTGCTGCTACATGTTTTTATGTACCATTGAGACGGGATTTTGGGACACAATTGCGGTACCAGAATTACGGTCATATCCACAGCGAAACAAGACAATACACACGCATGGCAATAGAGGCAGAACAGCTAAGGCATAATGTGTTAATGTTAACCCTGTGGCGTCCGAAATGTGTCTGGCAGGACTTCGTGTGATAGTTGAGTTCCGCGGTACTTTCACATTTCTGAAGCTGACAACATGTTGTGGGTTGTATAGACAAACGAATAGTACGTAGACGAGAACATGAGCGTTCGTGGTCTCAGCGGTACGACGCGTGAAGCGAGGTGTCACCTCCAGCTCCGAAGGGAGCGTGCCCAGGATCACGTTAGTGGAGCGCGACGAACGTGGCGCCACCACGTGACAACTCGAAAGCAATGACTCACGTTTACCAATTATAAGTTTAATCGAAACTAGCATTCGTTAAGTAAGGCCTTGTTGCTGTTACGCAAGCTACGGGTGTGTAAGCCTTGTTAACTTACTGGTGTTTTGTTTAGCTTAGAAAGGTTACAGGATTCTTAGAATTAAGACATCATCATCATTTCGGGTCAAGTACGTCAACCGATAAACATAGGCCAGGCCTCCTCCAAACAAGGATCTACACAAGCACCATTTTGAAATAACTCAAGACAAATTGTGGTTATGGAATTGGGCCATAGACGTCTGAAGTCTGACATATCGCTCATCTAACGACCACACTCACTGGAGTGTGGCACTGGCCAGGGGCCTACTTTATATTATTTCATTTACTCACTTAATTGATCGAGTGAGCGAAGCGAACGAGATCTCCAAGTTATGTTGGGAAATCCGGCACTATATGTAAAATGTAGTATGTAAAACTAGTCTATTTATTTTTTGTTATTCACTCAATAGGGTTGCCAAACCAAGGCTGTCGATAAAATCCAATAATATATTTTGGGATGTCATGCTAGGGGTTTGACTGCGCATATCCCATATCAACAAAAAAAATGTGGAAAGAACTTCCACCAAAAAACTGTAATTTTTGGCCGCAATCACCAAGCTTGGCGTCATTCATTACGACATCCGTGGAATGGAGGGGTATATTTTTAAAACACGACTACTTAGGCAACGGTTTTCAGAGCATTTTTCAAAAAGAAATCAATCTTTTAATGTGAGTAAGAGGTGACTTATTGTATTCTGCCCACCCACAATGACGTACGGTCGGTGCTTTGCTCTCATTATGTCTCGCATAGAATGAGAGTTAGCAACAAACGATAGCCTCGAACACTCAGGTGACTAAAGTGATATTAAGAAAAAGAGTGCTTAAGTGAAGTAAGTAAGGTGTAATGAAATCACACTTTAATCGTCTGTTAATTACGTTCTTTTTGAGAAAGAATTCCGTGATTAAATACCAAATACAAACAAGACATCACGTGATCTCAGTTCGGGGCGGACTACTAGTTATTTTGATTCGAAAAACGGGTTGTTACTAATATAAAGAGCATGAAGTGGGAACCCAATGTGATGGTGAGTTTTGACATTGAGCCAAAAAAATTGAGTCTTTTCATAACGGAAACGGACGGAAATTACTTCTTATACCAAGGGCAACATTACTTTCAGGTAGATATAGCGTGGCTATGGGTAGTCCGGTGGCTCCTGTATGTATCCTTGCTAACATCTGGAGCATTTTGAAACTCTCATAGATTATACAGCGAATGGTATAAAATTGTGGAAAAGGTATGTCGACGACGTTTTCTGTGTGTTGAACGGAGGTTAAGCCTGAAGTTGAACTACTAACTGAATACCTGAACTCAATACATCCGAGGATAAGATTCACGTACGAGTTAGAAGAAAACAGATCTTTAGCTTTTTTGGACATTGAAGTAATGATAAGAGTGGATGGTACCTTGTCCCACACAGTAAATAGGAAGCCACATAGACACATACGGACATATAACTTTACGCTGCATCACATCATCATCCGCGTTATCTGCAGTCAGTGGTGTCATCCCTCGTAAACAGAGCCTACGAACTTTGTAACCTTGAGCATTTGCAACTGCAGTTTAAACATGTTCAGGAGGTACTGACTGAAACGTAATGGTTATGACCGCCACCGCGTAGGTGGCAAAATAACCATGGACACAAAAATAAACTGGCTGAGGCTAGTAGGCAACCAGCGTTTTTGCCTTATGTGAAAGAGGTGAGCGATAAAATTGAATACATCCTAAAGAGATTTTCAATTAAGTCGGTGTACACCCCACTCATTAAAGTTGCTAAGCAGCTACGGACACCGAAGGATGTTATACCCTTGCAATTAGGTAATTGGTATGTATAAGATCGATTGTAGTTGTGGTCGTTCCTATATATTACACGGCTGGTGCAACCCCGCCGTTTTTCGAATCAAAATAATGTGTTCTAATCGCGAAAGTATATAAACAAAAAATAATTGTGTCGAAATACTTTAAACAACAGTACGCACACATACATATTTAGTAAATAACATTGGGTTGGAAGAAAACAATAACAATTAATACAAACAGCCGACGAAACAGACCGACGGCTAAGCGAATGCTCAAGTGATTCAAGTTTGATCAAAGTCCTGGTCAAAATGCTAACCTCACAATAAATATAAATAAATAAATATTACAGGACATACAAAATAAAAGCTAGGATAAGTGAACCGAACCACAGGTGCGATGTCAAAGTATCAAGATGTGAATTGATCATTGATTTTAACCGCCTCTGTGGTCTAGTGGGTCAACCCACCGATTTCAGATCTAGAGATCCCGGGTTCGATCCCCAGGGCGAGTACAATATATTGTGCTTGGTTTGGTTGGTGGTAGGATTTTGTTTAAGTTCACTTGGCTAGCTACCACCATCTTAACTAATTCTGTCGTCATAATAACAATTCATAAAAAAATGTTGTGTTCCGGCATTCAGAGGTAATAAGATAGCCTTCGGCCTTATCTTAACTTGTTACCAGGAGAGATGAAGGCCAAGCGCTTCCCCGTCGTACAATAAAAAAATAAAAAAATGATCCTAAATAACTATTAAATTATATTTTTTTAAATGTTTGTTGAGTTAGCAAATCATCAAAAAGTTATTTTGGCAGCATAATATATCTTCACGCGTTGTTATAAGCACTTCAATGGCGGAGTAAGTACTCCATCATAACATTCGTGTACGTCTCTAAGTTATTTGTGGCACCCAGAAACATCTACTTCGAATTAACGGATCGTACATTGTTTGTTTAATTCACTTTGTCTGCAAACATACATACAACAAAATACATTTTGGAGTTGAGCAAAACCTATTTAATCAGCTGTTTAATCATATTTAATGATCCTTTAAATTATTTATAACTAATTAGCCAGCATGAAATAGCTAAGAACCTATCTAGTGTGATTTGTCCAACACAATCGGATACGCAACGTATTAAATCTGTGAGCTAACTACGTATTACGTAAGGTAACACACCGGACCGGTTTTCAATGAAGCGAACTAGGCAAGTTCCATTCATGAGGCTGGGAAGTGGAAGTGCACGTCTGCTCATTATGCGATGCGAGACTCATTCGCATCCATCGATCCACCGCGAGGGTAAGAGATTACACCACATTTTTGTGTGGGCATTATCAGACACCGTTTACAGTTTTAACTAAACTGTTTATTTCATTTAGCATATTTAATTTATAAAAAATACATTTCGATATTTTGAACTTTCGCCGACATGCACAATTACTATAACATGTTTATTAAAAACTTCTTTTTTTCTGATTCGGCGACGTTAAATTTTCGTCGAGTACGGCCCCAGGATCTATCCGAAATTGGCAATTGTATCTGACATTAACACAAGTAGGTCAACATCAGTGGACCCCGGGCCGGGCTGACTGTGACCTTGTGACCTTGTGACCTCACGTGGGCGCTGCACTTTCACTGTGCCGAGGCCACACGACGCCGACTCGACTACAGCGTTACCAGACGTAGTACCTACCTATTACCTCATTAGATACTCTTCTCTGATCTGTCGTCTCGTAACCTGATTGTTCGAGTTGGGTTCCGCGAATAAATCTATTATACTGAGAGACGCTATCTCTCTTATCTTTTGTTACTTAATTTTACTGTATCCTATAGTGAAAACTTTATCTGGGTTTTATATAAATCTACAAAAAAGAAATGTATTCTGTTGTTAATCTTCCTTAGAGATTCATTAGGAAACAAGTTTAAGGAAAAAAATATGTCCAGACTATGCCCTGCCTAAAAACTATAATTTGTTTTTATAATAATTTATAACTATGACACTAGAAATAAGAATAAACTCGCCTGGCATTAAGAATATGAATTTGCTGCAGTGAATAAATTTAAATTAGTATTAGATAATTTTTAGCTATTGCAAAGGATCATAAAAAAAATACTGCCCGAAGTTCTTGCCTTTCTCCCTGTGTGCGATTCCGAACAGAACTTTGAAACGTCAAATCTATGCGATTTGAGCGATTTGACGTTTCAAAGTGATCCTTAAAAAATCTAACTGAATAAAAATATCTGACTTTGACTTTGTAGTGCCTATATTACAAGCGGCGCATGGAGGGCGCATGGAGGGCGCATGGAGGGCGCATGGAGGGCGCATGGAGGGCGCTGTGAAAAATGTTCAGCAAAATGTATTCGTATTATCGTTGTGTACCGAGGTTTGCATGTGAGCGAGTGGACTTGCACATTCAACATTTTCGAATATTGTTCAATGCTAGGTGTCATTTAAAGAAATGTATGAAATAAATTCCTATTGTCATTTTAAATAATACTATACCACAACAGAGCGTATAACTTGAATGCCTGTGGATTGGTCGTACTCGTAACGGACCAGATATCAGTTCAAAACATGAACAGTACGTCAGCTTGTCTTCGCAGACCTAGAGTTGCTCCGCGGCTTTGATGTTATAAATACTTCGAGCGAGAGAGGGCTGTTACCTGGTTTATTTTAGGGCTTAAGGCAGGTCTATGAATATGTTCCTTGGGAGTTTCAATTGTTTGAAGAATGAACTCCTGGGGACTACGTCGTCGTCGCGATGCAAGCCGCGGTATTCATGCAGAGTTTAATATAACATCTCATTCATCATCTTATCTCTTTCGCCTAATCTCACCATCGAACCCTTATAAGATATATAAAAGTCACTTAGCCTTACAAGTTTTAAGAAAGAAAGGGCCCCTGGGGATCGATAGGGACAGTGACACTAGGTAAGGTTGCCAGGTAAAAATCGCGAGGTATGAGGCATCCTAATAATATACGTAGCGATTCCGCCAACTACGCCACCAGATTTCTTAAAAGTCGATTAAGAAATCTCACCAGAAGAACACAAGTCAACTTCTGTAAATCATTTAACACCTTAACTGCGATCAGCAATCCCCTACATAATGTGGTGATTTCAACGAAACCCTCCAATTTCGGAGTAAGCCCTTTCCACCAGCTGGTTAAGAACAAGAGGAAGAATAAAGAAAATGTAGCAATAAGACCACCCAAATTGTATCATCTCTCAAATATTGTCTTTGCAACAAAGCTTTAAATTGTGTTTTATCACATTGCAAGTGTCATTCTTGCCTAGATAGTTATGCTATTATAAAATCCTAATTATATTTCCATGTTCCAATTGAAACACAGAAGCAGCTTGCGCAAGTGGCATGTCTGTGAGTGAGCTTCTCCGTACCAGATGGCAAGATGGCATCGAAGCCATACCAGCGCCATGCGCCAGTACAGCGAGACTATTTATAAACAAAACATCAAAGCATCCACGGCATCGCTCGTTTTCTACGCTGCGATGCTGGGTCATGTCTGACAGACGGACAGGCAGACGCCCGGCGTGGCGTGGTTAGCGTCGTGACATACTCCGGAGGGCTGGGATCACTCGATAATTAACTCACTTTCAATCGATACACTCCGAAGCCGGGATTTTAAGTGCAAAAAGTAAATATTCAATGCAAGGCGATTTGAGTGCAATCTAAGCCGAGAGCAATTTCCGAACTTACTTAACATTTAAACTTTATAGATAATGGTTAGCTTTTGACCACATGTCCAGCGCTAGGCCAGAACAAAAGTAGTAGAGATCCTTGTGAAAAGGCCATTCCGGGGAAATACCACCATACCTATTTCAGCCGCCAAGCAACATTGCTGTGTTCCGGTTTGAAGGGTATGATTGTCGGTGAAATTACGGGCACGCGAGGCTTTACACCTTTATGTCTCAAGTAGACGGACGCAATGCAGTGCCGCGTAGGATATGTTCTTTTTTAATCTGACCTACCCAGTAAGGCATTGTTATAGGTAAGAGATGCACTTAATATCAGGTGGACTACTTGTTTATCCCGTCTCCTAGTAGTACTATAAAAAAAAACAAGGATAAAGTCTACGATGGCACGTCACGGCATACCGTTTGGAGCCGGACTACGGCAGGAGGGTGGCATGCCTCTGCTAACCGAGAAATCCACACTTATCATTTTATTGTGTAGAAAAAAGTCGAAAGTTCATTTTCACACCACATAGTTGACAATGTCATGCAATCTCAACGTAAAGCAAAGTATTATCTCCCAAGGGAAGTAAAGTTGTATGAAACCCCCTAGGGAAAGTGATTTGGAACGTCAAATTTGTGTGGAAACTCGTGGAAAACTAAAATAATGCCCAAGGGCATTGTAAAAAGGGTTTTTTCGAAAATCGAGCTTATATAAGCAGCATGGCCAGATTGATTTTTGGAACTCAAAATAAAAACATAAAAAGGGCGCGGTTGCAAAGAATATGTAGCAAATGAGGATGTTTTGTGCTGTGATTTAAACAGACCTGAATTGTGTTATACCATTCGTGTTAACACAAAATGTCGTCGAGTGATTGTGATTCTACTCACGAGTTTATTAAAACAGACGCTTATGAGATCGTTAATAATCTACTATTTACCGTTATAATCAAAATCAAAACTAGTAATTAAACAATTGTTACCTTTTTTTTATTAGGTAATCCAACAGCGATACAACATTATTCGGATATTTATTAAACATAGTTCAACATAAGTTAATATGTAGTTTAAAAAACACGCAACTTTTTTCGAACTATTTCGTTTGACATTTGGCATTTGTAAAAGTCTAAATGTTAACTTTTGTCATGCGTGAAACTTGACAAAGCTTCGTGAGTTTTGTCAAGAAGCAAATGTTGAAATAAACATCAATTGGACTCGTCAAAACAAATCATATGAGCCGAAATTTGAGGGGTTCACAAGTAGCCACCAAGAGTTCCACTATCCATCTCCTGGCCCCATCATCAGATCAGCTTAAAGATACCAAATTACAGTTTTGTCATCCGAATTACATATATATACAAAGTTACGTTTCGATACGACAGAAGTACGTAGGTTAAAATTGACTCCTTAATTTGATTACAATATTAGTTACAAGTGAAGCAAATACGTATATATAATTAATAAGGCCAAGTAATGGTTACACAGAACAAGATTAAATTTTGAAACAAAAAGGTTTTTATTCATATTTAATATATTTATTGTCCGAAAGCTGCTGCAAGCTGAAACATCCAGCACGGCAATTCTAAATGTCATTCCAAAAAATCATAAAAGTTTAAAGAGTACCTAAGGACTAAAGTTTGACCCTAAATGTACTACAAACGTTTCTCCTGCCGACGTCAAGTGAAGACCTTGTTCCTAAGACAGTGGATGTCTCCTTCCAACGTTCCCTAGGGGCCTGTCTGCTGTCTGTCATGGTGACGACCCGATTTCAATTGAATTTATTATTCGCCTCTGTTGAGGCAGACAAGCAATTTTCAGTTGGGGCTCAAATTTACCCAGCCTCAAGAGGGTTATGTTTTTCGAGAGTAGGAAACCAAGTTTAAAGTAAAATTTCCTCCCGCGAACTGTCATGTTGTGAAATGTTGTTGTTTTTGTTTTTCCTTGCCAAACCAGACATGGATGAGGACTTCTAAAACGATTCAAATCCTAATATTGTTCTAAGCACTGCAATGATTACGCAACTGACCAGTGTTGTGTTTTTCTGACCCAGTGAGAAAAAGGGTGAACTTACGCACGAAGTAAACAAGATGATCGACGATAGTAGCGCGACTGGAAATTGTCCGTCTGCACCGCTTTACTTTACAATATGTCGGCACATTGTCTTTTTACAAAACGGGAAACTTATACATTATACTGGTACAGGTAACGTTCATAATGCGGCAGCGGACCGAACAATAGTACCCGACTGTACAGCGGAAAGAATTTGCAAAGTCTGTAGAACAGGATCTATTGTCATATCACCATAGGCCTGATAATACATACATTTTGCTGTTGTTAAAATGTCTAGTAATATTAATTTATCTTCTTTAGGTAATTCAAGCGGTTTGGTTTAAATACTAACGGTACAACAAAACCCTCTTATGTACAGTGAAGGCATCACTCCCTCGTTGCCGATTACAGATAGACACTGACTATATTTTCGTCTGTATTTAACCGACCTTCAAAAAAAGGAGGAGGTTCTGAATTCGTCGGAATCTTTTTTTTATGTTTGTTCCCCGATTACTCGAAGACGCCTGAACCGATTTGGAAAATTATTTTTTTGTTTGAATGGGTATACTTCACAGGTGGTCCCATTGATATCAGGTCAGGATCTGATGATGGGATCCTGGAGAAATCGAGGGAACTCTCCAAATATTATACGCACACTTGAAGTGATTTGGGTGTACGTCAAAAGTAAGGAACAAACGGACCCTATACATAGGATCACGGGTCTCTTCCAAACGAGCTGGTGGAATGCTCGACAATCATCGCTAAAATGAATTATGAGAAGGGAGTACAGGTTTTATCGTATTCCATTAACTATAAGGTTGAGGTTGAGGAATGGTCTCTATGCCTCCAATGATCGCAGTGTCCCTATCTGTAGTAACGTAGTCATTTCGAAGCTGGCCTAGTAATTCCTCTCGATTTTGTATAGTTTCAGTGATAGCCAATTCAATCGATAGTAATCGTTTAGATTAAAAGGTTTATTTTTAATCTATTGAGATCGGAGAACCTTTTGTCGTCCCTGTTTACGGGAGTGTCTCCAAACAATTTAAATATTTCCTTGGCGATTTTCTAGGCGATTCCCTAGAAAATCGCCAAGGAAATATTTCTTGCTGTTGTATGGTTTCAGGTAGATAGCATAGTTACCATGAACTAAAACGATATATTACAAGTTACTTTTAAGTTTCGTGAATTCGGAGGCTCCTCTAATTTGTCACCAAATGTCTTTGATGGTCTATCCAGCCTGCTCAGATTTTAAATTCCTTGGATCGCCCTTCCTGAACGACGGCGATATTTACCGGGATAAAAGTGAATGAAGTGGCAACAGGTCTCTGGAGCAACTTATGTTGTGATCCACAGATGCCCCTTAAGCTTATAGAGAAAATCTACAAGACGGTCATCAGACCTGTCTTTTGTATGGATCCGAATGTTGGCCTATGATAAAGACGGATGAAATTGATATAATAGTTACGATATGCATGTGAGAGGAGTGGATGCTGAGGTGACGGGAGACAGGGGAGAGTGAAGGGGGAATGTGCTGTGCCGACCTCGCCGCGAGTGCGGGATAAGGGAAGGATTATTTCTTCTTTGGGATAAAGCCCTGCCTTTAGAAGGATTACATGTAGGCTTCATGTTACTTCTTCTTCTTTTGTATGTGTGTGTCTTCTTCTTGTTACGATCTCTTTTTTTAATATAAATAATAATAATAATAAAAAAATATTTCAGGCAAGAATAGAAAAATGTAGGTCTTATTCTAACTTAGTCTACGGCCCATAGTAATATTAAACCTTAAAAAATGCATACACAAGTAACTATAAGTATATATTAGCACGTAAAGTCTGTACGTGACTTACTAGTGTCGTATTTAATAATCGTTTGCGATACCTTCTAAACACAGCACCTTTCGGCCAGTTCAGACAAGTTCTTCTTTATTATCCTTTATGTTTTATATTCTTAGATCGATACATGTTCAGTAAATAATAAGTTTTAATGTTTAAGGCTTGCGTTTGACTGTTATCTCGCCTGGTGTTAAGCAATGATGCAGCCGACGATGGAGTACGCTTGCCCAGAAGGTACCTTGGCTATCCTACTACTACTGTTTACTTGAAGACTCCCATGTATGTTGTAGTGTTCGGGAAACTGTTGTATTCGTGAGGAATATCACGAGTGAGACTCCTCAACGTGTATTTTGTGAGTGTTACCTGTATAATATAAGTAGTAGATGGGAAACAGGCACACGACCCCAGCGGTTACCGTCGTTAACGATACTTGTTTACGTTTTATAAGTTACAATTACCTCGCGTACCCAAAGCTGAGACACAAACTTAAGTCGCTACGCTGTTGACAATGTGTCAGTATTTAACAATTGATGCACTGTATTTTTACACTGTATTTTTATTTAGCCGTATTCTGTACACAGTATTTTTCATTACGTTGTAGTGGACTTGATGCTTAGCATCGTAGCAACGTAATGAAAAATACTTGCCTCAATAGCAGAAACGTATAGACTCTAAGCCCCTTATAATTTTAATCCGCAGTACAGACTGACAACAGTTTTATCAAATATTATTCCAACTGGCAGTCCCCCTTCAGCCCCCTCGGATTATTCCCATAATCCACCCACCGCTTTGTCTCTCTCTCTCATGACGGACAGACCGCCGTTTATCTTTTATATTTATTTTCATGTACAAGCCTTTTTTTGTCTGACTGATGAAACACAGTTATTGTGGAGCCAGCTTTATGTTTGAAAACCGTAGACTTGACTCCGTGGCGATATCCATACCAGTTTAAGTCTAGATAGTCATGATAGTAGATAGGTAGTCTCGAGTCCATGAGCATACTCAGAGCGGTAACAGACGGCATCGGTGTGGCGTGTGCATGTGTAAACAAACGCTATTCATATAAACAAACAAGCATTATATCCATGCCAAGTTTCATTAAAATCCGTTTAGTTGTGGCGAGGAAAGTTCTTCTCCATGGCATGACGTCATGGTGTACACTAGATCCATGCCGAACAAGCAAACATATAGACAAGCAAATATACTTTCCAGTCTATTATATTGGTATCGATATCCATATGGATTACATTATAAGTAAAGTTTCCGAGTGCGTATGTGGCCATAAAAATTACCTACTAAGAATGTCACACACAAGTGCACTAAGAGCAGAAGTAGACTTGCTTATTAATTATTATATCGGGTTATATTAGGTTAATAATTTTTTTTTGTGATAGCCTTTGATCACCACCTCACTTAAAAATAATATATGTGGTGATGTGGCCCAAGATGGAACACGCTTGTCTCAAAGGATCTCTCATATTCACTCTTAAGTAGAAGCCTCCAAGATCGTACTAGTGAGGAAAAACAGACGAAGGCAAGAAGCAATCAATTCTTAACCATGAACGACTTATATACTTATATAAGGTACGGCTTTAAATGATTTCATAAGTCCACGTCCGGGAACTAAAACGCAGGTAAACGTGGCCGTGTTTTTTTATACAACTAGGAGACGGAACAAGCAAGTAGCCCACCTGATGTTAAGTCCACTCTTGCCTATAACAATGCCTTACTGCGTAGGTCACATCCACAAGGATCATAGCCTACACGGCACTGCATTGCGCCCGTCAACTTGGGGCATAAAGGTGTTAAGCCTCGCGTGCCCGTAATTTAATATATGAAATGGCTTAGCTTCAGCTATCATATCTTCCACAATACTTTGAAATTAATATATGTTATATATTAATTTCAAAATTAATATATGTTATATATTAATTTCAAAGTATTGTGTATTCAAGATAGATGCTAGAACGCTTGTGTTTCGAAAACACGATTTCATTAAATTTTCTCCATAGAAAAAAAATCCAAAGTTGACTCTAATGTGTACAAAAATGTTCTCCATTCAATAAATACGCCTAATTAGGGCTTGACACTTTGTACAGTAAATAAAAACAGTATACAGCAGACGGTCTGTGTCAAAAAATTTTGTCCTCTGTTTTTATCCATCAACGGGAGACAAAATGCTCTCAAAGGTGGATAAAAACAGAGGATTTTTTTTATCCCCGCCCCTTGAGGAGGGGGCTGGTAGTCATAAGCGCCGTGGTCACAGCAATGTCACCTTTATTATTACTACACCTTAGTTCGAAACTAGAATAAAGTTGCGTTGAGTTGCTAATTTGAGGCCCGTTAATAATACGTATTCATATTCAACTTTACAGACGAATTTTGTGGTCAATCGTGATATCCGTTTAAATATTATTTACATTTAATCGTAAAATACTCGATCACACTTCCACATAAATTCGTACAAACAATGCAACATATTAAATGTACACATTACAAACCTATATTAATTAGAGGTAGAACGGCCGAGTGTTTGCCATGGAGGCGGTGGCGGCCAACTCAGCTCATGAATGTCGTAAAAGCCGACTAAGGGATCTTGCCCGAAGAGGGGCTGCTTCGTGCTGTGTATTATCTACACATTCTGCGATCACCAATCCGTCTGCCAAGCGTGGTGATTATGTCAAAAACCCTCCAGCTGTGGGGGAGGATCTATCCAGCAGTCGACACTAACGGGCTGTTGATGATGAGCGCTGAGATGAAGTACGAAAAAGGAGAATTGAGGAAGATATTGCTCAAACGCCACCGAGCGAAGGATTATGTGCAGGTAGATGATGATTATGAACCTGTACTGAATCCTGAATTCAAGTTGCGAAGATATAAATCTGTTTGTATTTGCCCAAAATCTCACCCGAAGGCTTGTGAGGATGTATCGATCTGGTCACTGATGAAGCAAAAAGTTCTAGTCTAGTCGACTAAGAGAAACCTTCACTCTAGGTTCGGTCAGGGATAACCCTGACCGAACCTAGAGTGAAATCTGAAGAGAGTGAAAGTCATTTTTAATGTTTAAATTTTAATTAAACTTATGTTACGCATTACACACATTTAAAAATGGGATTCGCCACTACATGGTAGGTACTAATTTAAGATTCGAGATTCATATATTGGATCCATATCTGACTGAATCTTTTCGGGTTAAGTTCGCTCAGTTATGGAACCAATATGAAAGCATGTAGGCTGTATATAGAGACGAATTGCACTTTTACACGATGTGTTTCAAAGCTATAATTTACCACAAAACATATGGCACATATCGAAAGCTGAGGAACAACCTCACATCAACACACAACAACAATAACAACAATATAACGTAAAACATTTTTGCAACTTCTCAACTACGTTTCACATCAAAAGCTAATAAGCCAGTTGAATCAATAGTCATTTATATTCATATATCAAGATACATGAACGTTGATTGCGCGTTATTCAATAATTAATTAGGCAATTAGTGGTAATTTGTTACAGCGATAGTGTCGGTCGAACATATGATCAAATTGGTGAAAATATTGAATTTTTAAAAATTCTAATTTATTTATTTATTGGGTGGACTTATGACTCTTAGCCTTTTCGTTTGCTGTTTCGCCTCTAGGTGGAATGATAAATGTGTATCGGCTCCCGGCCCGAGTGACTCCAAGGGCTGACTAGGTAACCAAGCCATGTTTGCTCTAGGTCTTAAAGCTATCCACCTACACTGATTTACACTAAACACAATTAAGTCGGTTGGCCCTTAGCCATGAACAAGCCATGTTATTTTTTTGTTTTGGCAACACAAAAGCGGTTCTTATCCTAATTGGTCATGTAGATAATGTGCAGATGATGTAAACTTGTGATTTTGAGAGTGTTAACCCAATTGCCTAAGAAAATCAGTTATATTTTTTCACGATTATGTATCTCTATTTCATTAGTATGCTCTACTCTACATCTACAACCTGGATTTTGAAGTGTGAGGTATCATTGGGTAAAAGTAGCGCCAGTGACTGAACGAATAGTGAGTAACTGATTAGCGTGGTATGGACATGTCTTGTGAAGGGCAGTAATTCACACAACCAAACGAATGTTAGGTATGAATGTACCGTAACAATATATAAATAAAATAAATATGTAATGAAACGGAAGTAGGAGAAGGGAGAGTGTCGTGTGAGTGACGACATGCACGTGAGAGGAGTGGATGCTGAGCTGACGAGAGACAGGGGAGAGTGGAAGGGAGCGCGGTGTGCCGACCTCACCGCGAGTATACAATAAGGGCAGCCAGGCCGTGAGTCACGCGTCACCTCAATCAAGATCCCAATGTTTGGTAATTTAATATGTCGAGTATAGCCGCATTGTTAGAATATATATTTTTATTTCAGTACCCCAACAGCACTCTCACAGAACAACACAGAAACAAATTCGCAATAGAATTTGGCCGCGCGCTGGATTTATTTGACCGTGTCTCGATTTATCATTCGTTTTATTTTATTTGTTGTATGTTTGTACCGATCGATGGGAGGCCGAGTAAGGGGTTTGCGATAACTAAATACTTTTCAAAACTCACTGCATTCAGAGTTGGAGCTGTGTTGGATTGGGATTTTTGAGATGAGTCCGGTAGTCTGTAGATATATGATAGAGTCTGTAGGTCGTAGGTTCGAAACAAGTACTGCTTTAGATCGCTAATCACACGGTGTCTGAGTTTACTATTTTATTATTACTATTTAAATGCCAGAACACAACAATTACAATTGTTTAATGGCGTCATACTCAGGTAAGATGATGGATGGTTTGCCACTAAAATATCGTTTTGTCCAGATCCCACGCGTAATAAACAGAACTGGAGCACGTTGTCCCGATAGGACGGTAGACCAACTAAGGTATTGCCCATATTTGGCCGCGGAACATGAAAGACAATGCGTGTGACGTACGTCTGCACTGCACAGTCAGCTGACGCATAGCAATGGTGCCTGTGGATAATTGTCTACTCGTCGACGTAAAGTATAATCCATTGTTTTTTTTAACAAAAGATCGTTTTGGCATATACATCATTTATATCACCAAAGGATGAGCAGCAGCATCACATTCTATTTTTATCTTATAGGGTTTCGTACCAAAGGGCTATAACGAGACCCTATTCCCTTGCCTACGCTGTCCATCGATCTGTCTGTCTGTCAGCGGGCTATATCTCATACAGTGAAAATTATGTATGAACACATTTATATTGTCGCTATAATATCATCATCATCAACAACTCATTGGTGTCTACTGCTGGACATAGCCCCCCCTAAAGCTGGAGGGTTATGCCATAATCACCACGCTTGGCAGGCGGTTAGTGAACACAGTAAATGTGTAGATAATATACATAAAGAAGATAAAGGAAGTCGGCTTTTACGACATCCATGAGCTGAGTTGGAGGGGTCGATTCTTAAGCCGCGACCGTCACGGCAACATATAAGAAAATAACAAGAAAACGAAACGTGATTTCTTGCCTTGAAACGTTAGTGCCTCGGTGTGCTTATCCGCACTTGGCCGGTTTTATTAATGCATACAGCGGTAACCGCCTCGTCTTTCGACCACTGGTGTCAGATCCAGGGCCCTTACCCTACAAACCGATAAACGACATATCAAGACAATTATCGTGCAAAAGGTACTCTTAGTGACATCGTTTTGAGTATCGTTTGAACGATAGATCGTCCGACATTATATTCGACAATCGATGCCGAAATGGTACTCTAGCACCAAAAATGATACGATGATTTGAATTAGACAAATAACAGCCGTCAATTCGACCGAACTCGACGAACATTGTAACGACACATAGTTTGCTATCGTGTACCTTATCGTTTCTTTTTTTAAAAGTGATGCTACCTAAAACAAGAATGTACCTATACATATAGAACATGAAAGAAGAGAGTTAAATCAAATGCCTGTAGGAGGTACCTAGGTATAGTGTTTATGTTAACTACCTACCTACATTGCTTTGGGTTACATAAAGCTTTAAAAGTTAAAAATGGTGGAGAGTTTATTGAATCCAATCACAATGTAAATGAAATTGGTTTCAGACAATGTTTTCTATCATATTAAAACTACGTAGGTAGGTAGGTAGACGGTAGGTATACACACATCAACATTGTCTAGGGATATTCCATTTCGAAATGATTTGCTCACAAACTATTTGTTTTTTAGAAAAAGTTTATATATGGAATTAAACCTCTTTTGTTCCCTTTTCAAAATTTAGAAAAAAATAAAAATAGAACGCAATAAACAAAAGATAGAATCGGGACTCCGATTTAAATTAAACAACGTTAATTTTGCCTAAGATAAATTAACTTTTATTTAATTATCAATTAGTGCTATCTAAGTATTTTTTAATTTTAACGGATCTTGTGATATTCGTAATGTCATGGAACGTCGACATTTAAGCAGAGAAGAAATGATAAGAGCGATAGGCATGTTACAAGTCGGTTCTATCCAACGCGTGGTTGCCAATACCCTAAACACCAATCAAAACGTAATTTCTTGATTGTGGTCACGTTATCGTATTACTGGGGATGTAAGAGAGTGCCACACTGGAAAAAAACGAGTAACCACCCCTAGACAAGATCGTTTACTCCAAAATTCTGCCAGGAGGGAACCCAATCTCACAGCAAAGCAGCTAGTGCAAAGGCTTCAGTCAGACCATCAGCTGTCAGTCAGCGACCAAACCGTCAGAAGAAGGCTACATGAAGTCGATCTTCATTCTCGTAGGCCGCTTCGTGTGCTAGCTCTACGACGTGGCAATCGCGGAAGGCGACTTCTTTGGGCTCAAGAACATTTGTTATGGAACAATGGCCAATGGACAATGGTTCTCATTACTGATGAGTCTCGGTTTGGATTCCACCCCGATTCACGAAGAACACGTGTTTGGAGAGTTCCAGGCAGAGAAAGTCGCCTCCAGCAGCCACAAGAGGTCCATTCGTACCGAGGTGGGACAATCATGGTTTGGGCGGGAATATGTATTGGCGCGTGAACCGAGCTCATTTGGATAAGAGGCAGCATGACTGCACTAAAATACCGGAACGAGGTCATAGAACCTGTGATCATCCCTCACAGAGTTCAAATTGGCCAGGAACTTCAGCTCATGCATGATAATGCCCCTCCACACACGGCGCGTTTGGTGTCAGCTGCCCTTCAGGAACATGATGTCGCGGTTTTGGACTGGCCTGCACAGTCACCCGACTTAAACCCAATTGAACACGCTTGGGACATGTTACAGCGAAGGGTTTCAGCAATTTGCCATCAAATTTGACCACAAAAGACCAACTTTTTTGCCATTTAAAAAGAACATGGGATCGCATACCCCAGCGAGACTTTGACACCCTAATTTTGAGTATGAATAACCGGTGCAGATGTGTTATCAACGTCAGGAGAGGCAACACCGATTATTAAATTGTAAAAAGGTAATTTTATAAAGTCGTGGCAACGTAAAAATAGTTTTAACACAATTTACCGAACCTTGAAAATTTTCTGATTTTTCGAGATTTTGTTACTACTTTAATGTTTATTAAAAAAATATATAAAACTTCTTTTTATTATTATTAATAAACAACACAAAATAAAGATTCTTGTCATACCTAGTTTTGTAAAGAAATTATTTTCAGTTTTTTGTAAAAATCAACAAAATGTTGAATATCCCTAGACAATGTTGATGTGTGTATGTAAGTAACATACAACCTTCTTTTTGCTTTTGCTTGACAATATTAACACTGCCGATTAGGGAGTTAAGAAGGTGTGTCAAATCTTGCAATAACCTCCTTGCTCTAGTGCGGCCAGATGCCCTTAGCAGATCCCTTGCTTGATCCCTATGCAGGGTCAAGGAAATCTAGCAAGACGTCCAACGTTGATGATGATCAAGTGTTGACGTGCAGCTCATGTTAACATGTCACCCTACCCGTAGGTACTTCCGCGGAATCGATCGATCCTATTTTATACCATGTCGCACACGCAAGTAAACTCATCATATATCATCGGTACCTACTAATCTATGGTAACTGTAGCTTAAAACGGTGATGCCCGCTAGCTGGTGATTTGACCATAGAGAATATAAAATTATTAAATATCATATCAGTCTAAAAAAATATCAAAGTCAACAACAGGTGATATGGTTTATAATTTAGCCTTTCCGTAATGGGTAACTAAAAAAATTAAAGATAAAAAAATAAAGTCAACAAACTATGACATAAAACGGATCTAGACAATCAAGCAGAGATTTGTGCCAAAAGATTTTTATCCATGCCATGCATTTTGTTTTCATTCATTCCGAGAATTCGATACGACTTTCGACAGACGATGATTAAATTCGATGTTTTGCAGAGTACCATTGTATCCGATTATCCGGAAGACTATCGTATCGTTTCGAATATATCGCAATCGGTTTGTAGAGTAGCACGGCAGAGGTCGGGGAGTACAATATTGTGCTTGGTTTGGTTGGTGGTAGGACTTTGTTGAAGTCCGCCTGGCTAGCTACCAACATTTCACCAAATTCTGGCGCCATAACAACAATTCTAAAAATTGTTGTGTTCCGGCATTTAGAGGTAAGATAGCCAGTTTGTTGAGGATTCCGGGTGGAGTGCGCTTTCACCTGTCTTATCATAACTTGAAAATCAGGTCGGAAGGCCATAGGCGGATTATACCGTCACCGAGACGGTTTATACAACTTAATTAGTTGGGTGCTGTGAAGAATGCACACTGAGAGTTTACAGCACCCAACGAGATAAATATTGTTATCGCCATTTTGTAAAACCTCATGCTGTAAAGTATCTTCAATACAATCGGCGCCGCGTCTACTTCACTGGAGACTCTCGCGAGATGAAGGTGAAGTACTTCCCCGTCGTACAATACAACATAAAGAAAAGCTCATCGCCAACAGTTGACGGTTACCAACTGTAGGTAAATATCATTGTACCTACACAAGAAATGACAAAAAAATAACAATCAGAATCATTATATTTTCCCCTTCCTGGATTCACCTCTGATCACGACACAGATCGCCTACTAGTAGTCAGAGGCACGTCTATACTTACGTTTTTTTTTTATAAAATTACTTACGTTTACAAAATTAGAATTGAGAGAACAAAGAAACTTAATTAGTAAAAAATAACTTTTTTACAAATATTATATAGGTTTTTTCATTTATTCGTTTATAATTGTAACATGCCGGTACTATTCACGTAACCGTTTTGGTAACGTTTGTTCTGTATCTGTAATTCGGTATCCATTATTTAATATTGTGAGGCTTTATTGGATACAAGCACGTACGATCTTGTTTATTGTTCGCTAGCAAACATCCCGCGACTTTGCTTTTGCCTAGTTTTATATAATTTCAGGCTTGTTAATGCGTAGCTTTTGAAATTGTCGACGCACATTACGTAAGAACGATTACGAACTTATTTTTTTTGTTATTGTTATATTTCTTAGGCTTCGTAATGCGTAGCTTATGAAATTGTCGACGCACTTTACGTACGAACGATTACGAACTTATTCTTTTAGTTATTGTTATATTATTATATAATATCTACGTATAGCTGACTGACTGATTAACAAGCAACACATAACCAATTTCAGCTTTCTTTCGTAACGACAGGGCACACTAAGAAAGGCTTCAAAGAAATAAATTCCCACGGGATGATGGGAAAAAAGCCAAGCGTTTGACTACCCACTAACTTGAAAAACATGTAAAGATGTGGCCTAAGATGGAGCACGCTTGTCTGGACTTCAAAGACTTCAAGAAGAGTCTAAATAGTCATCTTAATACTTACACAGGTACAATCTTAACATATCATGTTTGGCGCAATTGAATACAAACAATAGCAAACTCTCTATGTATATCATATGAAGATAGTAAATGATATTAAATTGAGCCCGAACTCACGTAGTAAACGTACGAGTAGCAATATTTAGAGCCGAGCATCCGACCCACAGCAGCGTTGCGACGCAACGAACACGATTCACGGTACGCGCATCAGCTTGTTTGTCAAAACTCATTGAGACTTCGTTAAGATCACTTGGAAACGTGTCAGTGACGAAGACTAAAAACGAAATAATAATAATAATAAATATAATAAATATTATAGGACATTAATTTTTACACAGCGCCATCTAGCCAAACTAAGCATAGCTTGTAATATGGGAACTAAATTACGGATAGAATACTTAAATACTTTTTTTAGATACATACTTACTATATGATACAACACCCAGAACACAGAACAAACATATATATTCACCACACAAATGTTTGTCCTGGGTGGGAATCGAACCCACAGCCTACAGCGCAGAAGGCAGAGTTACTACCAACTGAGCTATGAGGCTTGTTATAATACCCACATAATCCGCAAATAATAATACGTCGCTGTTTAAAACCTTACAACAGCATGTTAGTACTTTCTTAGAGTCTGCAAGTCGTTTTTTTTTCTTGTACGACGGGGAAGTTCTTTGCCTTCATCTCATCTGATTTTCAAGTTATGATAAGGCCGAAGGTGTAAGCGCACTACATGAGTGAATGATTTCCTTAAGACAAAGCGCTCAATCCTTAGATCACGGCGCCCCGCTTGTTTGGATCATGTGAGTTGATGGTAAAACATCCTCCTCTTTTGCGGTTATCACAAAAAAACCCCAGCATGTAATGAAAAAATGAAAAATCCACTCTTACAAAACTGGAGAGAGAGTAATTCTACGAAATTCGAAGTTTTGATCGACATTTCGCACGTTTCCTGCCACGTTTTCTATTCGTTTCGAAATTTCGCACTCACGATAATTTTTTTGACTTTCTGATTTTCATAAACCTACTCTTATTCTCGAAAAATACGAAAAAAAAATGTAACTTGACAGTTCCAAATTGTATTATTTGTGCCATTATTCGCTATGTCCACGTAACAAACGCAGACTAGGTACGATCGTAGGTAAGGAAGAAGTAGGTAAGGACTAAGAAAGGACCCTGCAGGTGGTTGTCAGTCAGTGTTTGTATATGTATATTCATAACCCTTGTATCCCGGTTATGTCTCGGCTCGGTAAAAGCGAATATTAAACAATAGCGGCCGTTCGGCTCGGGGTATTGACATTTATTGATCAACTTTTTGTGCCGGCTCTGTCTCTATGCGGATTACAAATTTTCTCGATATTTTATTCAGATTTTACCAAGATTTCGCCAAGTCTGCCTTCCAATAGATTTCTAAAAAATCTATTGGAAGGCAGGCGGGATATCGAGCGAGATGAAATCTAGTCTGAAACAAGACATTTCAGACTTGAATCACCTGATTGTCCGTAAGATTGATGATTCCGTACTTTGCAGGGCACGTTAAGCCTTCGCTGCCGGTACTGCCTCGCGTATTTGTCACAAGAGCTAAATCAGACATTACTTTTGTAAAAGTGTGATACCACACTGGTGAACGGTCCTGAGGCCTTACCAAGAAAATCGAGCTGGTTGGATCCAATTTCTGTCATTATTGTTGAAAAACGTAGAAAAATAAAGTTTTTTGTTGTAGGCTTCGTGATACGTCTGTTAGCTGTAACATAACAGGCGACGCGACACGACACCATTCCGACAAATGGGCATAGTAACCTACACGTAGACGAGGATGGTATTCCAGAAACAAGGTAGCTCACCAATGAAAGGTTTCCCGTCGAGCCGCTTCATCCAGTAAAACCGCTGGCTGTGCGGCTTGTTGTCTCGGTCGTACTGCTCCCACTGCTGGCGGAGGAAGGTGTAGCACACGCAGCAGCTCCTCACGGCGCCGTCGGAGTCGCCTTCGCCGCGGTACCCGGGCGGAGGTGCATGTCCGCCCAGAAACGGGAAGTACGGCTCGTTGCTCTGATGGACAACAGGAGAACAGTGCATTTTATTGCGATGAGTTAGCTAGTTGAACATCTATCTATCTATCTATCTATCGGTCTTCAATAAAGTATAACTATGGCCAAAGGTGCCGTGTTTAGAAAATATCGCGGACGATTACTTAACACAACTCAAGTGAGTCACGTACAGACTTTTGACGTTCCAATAAACAGTTCTAAAATATATTCATGTTTGTGATGTTATATAGCAAGGAGCGTAGATTATGTCAAATAACATCTGTAAGTACGTAATCTTAAGTTAAGTTAAGTTATTATTATTATTAGCTATTGACTTCGAGGCTTGTCTGGACAAGAATGAGGTCTACGAAGGATTGGTTTACCTGGAAAATGCCTATTAAGTAATTATGAAAAAACTTTTGTGCCTATTCAAATATAATAGTTTCTAAGCAAGCTGGTGGACTTGCTTGATCTGCTATAAAATAACATGCTCTCTGTTAGATGTATCCTGGATTTGGTTTAATGAGACTATATTCGTTTTAATTTAATTCAGTTCGTTCAACTAAAGCTATCCAAATGATTTTTTTGTTCAAAATAAAAAAACTCCACAGTTCGAAAGTAATAAATTGACGCGCACGCCTCGCAAAAACGTGAAATTGAATTTTAAACGTTATTCAATTTGGAGAACTGATTCACACCATAAAGGATGAATTACTCGAGGAGACACGTAATATAGCCATTATCAACAAATTGAAGCAAAATGAAAAATCCTGAACGATAATAACAGGTTCTTCTCAAGTCGTTATCACTCTTGGGAGTGGTCGTGGTTATCATTCAGGATTGTCGGATTAGTGGTATGCATTACAATCCGCCTCCGTTCTTCTCTCCGCTGCTTGTCTCGAGCACTGATTTATGGGACCGTCAAGTGCAGCACTTATCTGGTCTGACCAGCGTAATGGCGATCTGCCGCGTGCTCTTGTGCCTTCGGTTTAGCCCTGAACTACAACTACGATGCGCTCTGTAGGCTTTTTTTGTATTACCTTGCCGCGACACATGCACAAAGGTCATAATTCGGGCTCGCACGATAGAGGAGAGACGCTGTTTGACACCCAGCTGCTGAAGAATGTATTGTTCATTCGGAATTCCGTCCATGAAATCTTTAACATTCTCTAGCAGCACATTTCAAGTGCATCTATCCACTTTTTTTCCCACTTTCTTCCATGGGTCCGTGTCTCAGCTTCGTAAAGAAAGATGGAAATGACTAGTGAGTGCCCTTACGAGTCGTAAGGGTTCGTGGGTTTAGTAATGTTTCGGTTTCCCCATACTTTCTTCAGTTTAGCTGACCTGGGAGTAGCCATGCGTCGTTTTGATTTCATCTATACACCCGCTATTGTTTCCGCACAGTAAAAAATAGATATATGACTGCACGACTTCACAATTCGTAATCTTCCGGTGAGTTGTTGATGCGGTCTACAATCATAATCTTGGTTTTGTTGCGGTTTACGTTGAGGCCGAAGTCGAAGCTGACTCCTATCTATTAATATTAGATGCTGCGTTACAAGTAATTGCTTACGTGCAACACAGCGCTCGGAGCGGCAACACGTCGGCAGATGGCTCGTCAGCTTAGCGGCAAAACTGTATTTCCTGAGGATGCCTCATGTAAAGGCGAAACACGTGTCGATTGGAAAAAAAACAAACGAATTTAGCAGATTTGTTACTAATTATCTTTCTGTTTTCAGGTTATTTATATTGAGCATTGGATTTCCGCAAAGTAACGCCTGAATCAATTAGCTATCTATGATAATCACACAATTGTTTGTCCCGGGTGGGAATACAACCCACAACATACGGCACAGAAGACAGAGCTATAGGTATACTACCAACTGAGCTGTGGGGCCAGTAAAGAGCTGAGCTGAGATGACAGAAGAAGAATACAAGCCATAATTAACCCACCTAGTGCCGGATGAAGTACAGGAATATGATGTCGATTTAAACTAACAAGAGCCGAGCTTTAGGTGTTGTCTATAACGTATCCCTATATGTACGGCAATAAGTGCTATGAACGAAGACCATATACCTACTTTCAATAAAAAAGGTAACCCGAGAGACATTTCCAATTATAGACCAATAAGTCTCACCTCATGTGTCTACAAGGTATTCTCTGCAACTCTATTGAGACGCATCACAAAGATCCTAGATGAATGCCAATCCATAGAGCAAGCCGGGTTTATGCGCTCTTTCTCTACTGTGGACCATATTCACACTTTGAAAATGGTGATCGAAAAATATAGAGAATACGACGAGAAGCTATACTTATGTTTCATAGATTATAGCAAAGCTTTTGACTCTATACGGCATGAGTCTATATGGCAAGCTCTATCACAACAAGGCGTAAATAAGGAATACATTGACATGATTAGGGAAATATACAGAAAAAGTACCTCCAGAATTATTCTAGAGCAACCTGGCCCGAGCTTCAAAATTGAAAGAGGTGTAAAGCAAGGAGACCCTCTTTCGGCGAAACTTTTTATAGCCGTGTTAGAACAGATTTTTAGATCTTTGAGCTGGGATAACAAGGGACTAAGAATACACGGACGATACCTAACCCATCTCAGATTCGCGGATGACATCGTGATATTGTCAGTGGACCCAAATGACCTGCAATATATGAAAAAGAGTCTTTGCGAGGAAAGTCGAAAAGTAGGACTGGAAATAAACCAGGAAAAGACTAAGCTCATGACAAATAATTTAAGGGTTCCGATGAGTCTGCTATCTTTGGACCTAGAGTACGTAGACCAATATATATATCTCGGACACCTGATTTCTTTTACAGCTTGCACAGAACTGGAAATAGAGCGAAGAACCAAAAATTCATGGTCCAAATACTGGGCAATGAAGGAAATATTTAAAAGCAAAATGCCAATCAAAATCAAAACAAAGGCCATGGAAACATGCTTATTACCCGTCCTGACCTACGCATGCCAGACCTGGCCGCTTACTGCACAAAACCTAAGACGCATAGGGGTGTGCCAAAGAGGAATATAAAGGAGCTTTCTCGGTCTAAAGCTTAAAGATAAAATAAAGAACGCCGATATACGAAAAAAAACAAAAGCAAAAGATGTCACTCAAAAAGTTTTATCGTTAAAATGGAAGTGGGCAGGACACGTCCAAAGGCTACATGACGAAAGATGGTCGAAAAATCTAACAAATTGGTACCCAATACATAAAAAAAGGAGAAAAGGCAGACCACACAAAAGATGGGACGACGACATTGTTAGAGTAGCTGGCAAAACCTGGAGCAGACACACTAGAGATAGGGAGAGATGGCACGAGCTGGAGGAGGCTTACCACGATAAGTGGTCCTATCACATAAGGTTAAGATAATCTTTATTTCTAAATAATTGTTAATGTTGTTTTTTTATTTTATTTTAGTTAGTTATGTTATGTTAGTTAAATAGTGTTATGGAAAAATAAAAGCTTATATTATTATTATTATTATATTATTATTATTATATATATTATATAATAATAATATATTATATTATATGTACGGTATTTGGTTAATAATAGCTTCAAAACACAAACATACCAAATAGTTAAATCCTCTACACATAAGCAACATGCATTATATCATTTCAATACTTCGAAGTTAAAACATCACAGATGCTTAGATTTTCCATATTGGTTCTGTTACCAATTTACTTTTAAAGATTCGGTCATATGTAGGAACCAATTAGGAAATCTTAACAAAGTATTTCAAAATGTTGTTACGAGTATAACTAGTTTGTTGTTTGGACGTAGTGGCGAATTTTATTTGATTGAGTCCACGATGTGTTCTGAAGCAAAAACCGTCTCGTGCGTATCTAACACAGAGAAACAAACTTTAGTTATTATTTCAGTGACCCGAGTGACACAAGCATGGCGGCATGACCCCATTACGCCACGGCGTTAATCTCTACAATATAACACAATCTATGGGAAAATATTATGGGAAAATGGTTATTTACCGCCGCGCCGTCACACCTTACTTGGAAATGAGGTGACGTTTAACCTATTCCATGGGAACCATTATGCATACATTGTACATTATAGTCCATGCGACTGTACCATAATGAGATGATTTCATACTCTACAATTATAAGTACCCTCTGGACGATTGTACTTATATACCAGAAAAGGTTTGAGGTTGATCTACGAAATGTCTGGCCAGAATCATGACGGGTACGCAAGTGCAACCCTGGAGATGATGACAGGACTGAGATGGTTTCTCGAGCTCATAGTCCACCAGAATGTTTGGTTCATAGTTCGTGGTCATATTTAGTACATATTTGTAGTTACCACAGCCGTTCAGGAGGATCTCGTCAGCGCGCTGTATCTTATGACCGTAATAGGTAGACAGTTATTTTATAATTGTGTATTCCTTTTGCCGCTATGACAAGAAATAATACAAAAATGCCCCTCATACAAGACACGTGATTGTTTTGCTTTGAAATGAGGGTTGATAGCCTCGGTGTCCGCACTTGCCCCGTTTTATTAAATGACAATTACAATATGTCTACATTCTCCAAGTGAGTATTGTAAGAGTTTTTATTATATCCGTCGTGTTAAACACAAACGATTTATTATTCGATACATTATTTTTGAATCAATAAAATATGTTAACAGGTATAATGACACAAAAATTAAAAACCCGCGACGGGACTCGAACCCCCGCAATGACTTGAAATACAAAAAATATATAACACAAACTTATTAGAGGCTAAATACATTTATAAACATTTAGTAAAGACATTTTTACACGCCATCTAATCTCAAACTATACAAACTTCCTGTAATATACATGAAATAGTCCTGGATAAGTCTGGTCCGGTGCTAAGGTACGGAAAAATAGTGTGATCGTCCTCGGTGTTAAGTAACGGGGACGATGGCACGAACTTAGTGTCATCGTCCCCGGTGCGCTACATTGAATCATTTACTTCTACTAAATTACAGTACTTTTAAATGCTCCTAGCACACAAGAACAACAAATACTTTTTGAGGTATTTAAGTGCTTTCTGTATATTAATTATGCTGCAGTTAAATACGTAGGTATAGATAAACCACTGTAAAGATAAACGCCCCACTACCCACCACAGCGGTAAGCTCTCATGCGTGTATACACGAAATACACATTTTGCGCCAGTTATTAATGAAAAGTATTGTACTAAACCAACACAAGGTTCCAGGGCGTACCGATACTTAGACAGCAGAAGAGCTTACGACGCATACATGGTTCCTGCATGCAGGACTTCATTTGCCCAGCGTTGTGTGTGCTTCCTGGCGCCTTTTCTCTACAACCACATCACCAAAGTTGTACATATTAGGAACAAAACGAGATATGCCTGTCCAAAATGTATCGAAACCTTTCTGCGAAAATTAACATATCATGAAACCGAAAATTTGCTATGCATTCCCGCATAAGTAAAAAAAAAAATTGTTGTAAAAATTAACTATTATTTTTATTTAATATATATTTATGTTAGTAATTTTAACTGAGTATGTAATTTTAGTTATATTGTTGTTAGTAAGTTTATAATAATGTAATTGTTTTGAGCCATAAACAGCAGATATCGTAAAATTATATTTGATGTCCTGTAAATGGGTTTTTTACCGAAGGTTAGAAGATAAAGTAAATAAATAAATAAAAATCTAGCGCTGAGGGTACGATTTTGTAATCATACTTCATATGTATAAAGAAAATACCCTTTACTGTGCATTACTGGATAGGTATCTTTAGATAGTACCTATTTTATGTTTATGTTACAAAGAATTCGTGCCAATTTATTATGAAATAAATTTATCTTTATCTTTATCTGTACATAAATATGATTGTAACAACCAATGGTGACTAATAACCATTGACAGAGACAATCCGGCCGTTCGGTCGGTCGTTGAACAACAAATGACAAATCATATTTAGGTGTATGCATCTATACACCTTCTTTGCATGTGAGCGATTCGTTTATACGTCTAATACAAATAATAATTGAGTTTTTCATATAATTGTAGAGGTACATTGCACCATTAGTCATTACCGCGTTACTCATAACTAACCCTCTTTACTTCAGGTAGGTAATTTACCCCTTCTATACCTGTCATTTGCTTCGAAATAGCATACGAACACGAGCTATAAGTTGACACCGCCTACCGTGGGCTGTTGTGTCATGTCGCCAAGGACTACTAATTACGTTACAAGTCCTATATAAACATCAAAACACAGCAATACTGCATTTTTCATGGTGAATATTGACTACCTTTCACGCTTTTACAAACGTTTTGCATCTGCAGATATAATAACGTATAAATTCTAATTTCCAAGGAGTATTTAAGAAACTCATCATCAACTTATCACTCGTCATCAACATTTTGCTTTAGAATAGAAGCGAAATAAAGATTTAGTTTATTAAAATCTAATCATGAATAAAATATATACATGGAAGTATCAAGGTAATGCAAGAGGGAAATAATATTAAAATAAACAAGTAATTTTTTTCTTTATATGCTTTTGAAAAAAAATATCGTATTAGCCAGCCCAGTACTATACACATCATCTAAACCGCATCCAAATCGGATAAGCCGTTCCGGAAATTCCGTGCACAAACAGACAAAAACGCTAAAAACTGTATTTATTTGGTTGCATGTCTTTATTACACTAATTTAGTATACACTAAATTGTAAAACACAAATTTGACTTGAAATCATTAAATGGCAAAGATGTATGGGCGACTACGGAAGGTCTTAAGAAATGGCCACAGCTTTACGGGTGGTTCCCGCCGTCACGTGGGAAAGTCCCGAGCGTTCGCTAGATGTACAGCGAACTTCTTCGATAGTTTATGATGAAACCAGTTGCACTAGTTACTAAAAAGCAAACGGCTGTTACGTCACAGATGATAATCGGTGTTACGTAGGTCATGGCTTGGCTCACGTTGCGCCAGACGACGGACGATTCATCAATAACTAGTGCACTGCTCACCATTCGAAATAACCCACTAATTATATATAAAACCGACAAAGTGCGAGTTGGACACGCACACATAGGGTTATAACCCACATATTAAGACAAATTCTAGTTTTTGCGTTTTATTCTGAGCATTTGTGTAGGTCCGAGTCACGCTTGGCAGATTTTTATTTATGCATCAAGTTAAGGACTATTATCACACTAAGTGTGAACTACTTAGGCATTACTGCTATAACGCTATAATTCAAAACAAAAAAGAACGTTTTTAAATAAAATAAAGAGGTCTTTATTTTTTTATTTTATGTTTATTGTTGTGATAGCGGCAAACTATAACAACAAATACACACAATATGAAAATGTTGACTGTCCACCTATTTCGGTTTTTGAGACAGCCCGCTGACAGCCGGATAGACGGATAGACGGATAGACGGACGAAGAGCGGAAGCTTACACGGTAGAACGTCAATGTAAGGAGAATAAAAGGTGCAACTACAAAATATAGACACACAGTTTAATGAACAGATACTAATAAAGCGTTACTAAAAGATTATTCTAGTACTATTTTTATACTATTAGTTCCGCACGTCTTTTTCCTTGTAAACTCTGATAACGTTCTCGTCGCTTTATTATAGGAAGTTTACAGCGTTCAGATTCAAACACATCTGATCTGACTTGATGAAAATACTGTCAGTCTGTCTGACAAAGCCTATTTTCTACAAATCTAGTGGATGGAAAAGTTCAAAGTTCTTCTAGAAAACTTAAATCTCGAATAATAAGCCATTTTTCCATTGAGAATTAACTCGATGTCAGCGATACACTTTATTGATGTCGGAGCTCAAACCAAAACAAACCAATTGCGATTCAGAAATTGTCACGATAACGCTTGTTTACATTGATTCAACTCTTAGAACAATTCGTAACACTATTTAATTTAACCGATTGAAAAAAATATAATACACCCTCTTTACTTATGATGCACTATTACAGGACAGGACAGGACAGGACATTACAGGACAGGACATTAATTTCACACAGCGCCATCTAGTCCCAAACTAAGCATAGCTTGTAATATGGGAACTAGATTACGGATAGAATACATAAATACTTTTTTTTTTTTTGTAAATACATACTTATCATACAATACAACACCCAAACACAGAACAAACATCTACATTCATCACATAAATGTTTGTCCTGGGTGGGAATCGAACCCACAACCTACAGCACAGAAGGCAGAGCTACTACCAACTGAGCTGTGAGGCTTGTTATACTATAACATCAAACACAGAACAAACACATATTAATCATCACACAAACCCTAGGGCAGAAGGCAGAGCCTTTGCTGTGAGCCTGTGAGGCCAGTCAAAAAAAGCTCAAATGGTTATGAGTATCTTTTGAAACTACCGTGGGATTATGAATACTATAACATTCACAATATCACCTGGATATATTTTATGTAATGTAAATGAGCTCTATGATATTTCGATAGTCAAAAGTCAGTAAATCGACACACACACACACACACACATTCGCAAGGTTTTAGATGGCATGGCTCGGGTACGACCACGACAGGATACGAACGGGACTGTGTTCTACATAACTGTTATCCGGAGTGTGTGGGTAACTTGGTAAACACACCGCGTGTGTAGTGTAGCAAATTGTAGTAGTCTTTTTAAACTTTCGCGATTAGAACACATTATTTTAATTCGTTGCAGGGTTGCACCAGCATTTTAATTCGTAAAACCACGAATTAAAATGCTGGTGCAACCCTGCCGAAACGTAGGGATAAATATAGGTAAAATACGCGATAAATACCCGTTTCTCGAATTAAAATAACAAATTGTAGTAGTATAAATAAATCATACAGGAATTAATTTCACACAGCGCTATCTAGCCCCAAACTAAGCAAAGCCTTTAAATGGGCACTAGATTACGGGTAGAATATTTTTATATCGGGTGGGAATCGAAACCACAACCTACAGCACAGAAGGCAGAAATGTGAGTTTTGTTAATATATGTGTTAAAACGGATTGACCTAAAATCGTGCACTTGTTACAGCAACGGTACCTTCAATAGGTAGGTATGAACCTGTACTGAACAGAAGAATCAATGTAAACCAGCCATTAAGCGAGTCACCAGGCGGAATTAACCGCTGTCAAGAGTCAAACTATGACAATTGGCTACCGGTGAAAACCGGTTCGCAATTTGGTGCACGCCGATGTGTGCGATGACGTCAGAGTACACTTTGTTGGTGCCGCCGCCGCCGCCGCCCCGTTGGACTTGGAGGTAGGTAATACGTATGAGGTATGACGCTGGCTCTAAACTCCAAGACAATCCGAGACAGCGAACGTGTATTGTATATCAACTTAATTTGATTTTAACGGGCTTATAGTACCTCAGATTAGCAACACAACGCAACTTCACTCTAGTTTCGAACTAAGATATAGTTATTATAAAGGTGACATAGCTGCGTGGTTGAGCCACGGCGCTTATGACCACCAGATGACAGAAATACGCGCGAATTTCAACGTTTTATTTTTTTACGGTAAAACAAACATTAATTTTGAAAATCTAAAACACAGACCTTCTGCTGTATACTGTGTTTATTTGCTGTACAAAGTGGCAAGGCCTTATTGGGCGTGTTTATTGAATGGCGAACATTTTTGGTACAAATTAGAGTGAACTTTGTTTTTTTTTCAATCGATATTTTTTTTGTAATCGTGTTTTCAAAACACAAGCGTTCTAGCATCAATCCTGAACTACAACACATATTAATTTCAAAGTAAATGCTACAGTATTGTGGAAGATATGATCGCTGAAGCTAAGCCATTTCACATATCATAGACTCTTAAGTAGTTTTGTGTCTAGCTAGTCTTATAACTCGCTCATTCGATTTTTGACAGATTTAAATAAAATATCACTTCACCGAACGCCTACGGTATGGCAAGAGATCTTGAAAGTTTTCACATTTTGTACTCAAGAAAACAATTTAAGTTAGGTCGCCTTCCAGTGTCAGATCCAGAAGCCCCGGGTTCGATTCCTAGGGGAGTACAATATTGAGCTTGGTTTGGTTGGTGGTAGGACTTCGTTTAAGTCCGCCTGGCTAGCTTCCACCATCTAACCTAATTCTGTCGCCATAACAACAATTCTAAAATGGTTGAAACATTCTGTGTATGAAGTGTATATAACTTTATTTATGAAATACATTTACATTGCCTTTACAGTAAATACATTTACATAGATTACTTTTAGCCAATTTTAAGAGTAGGTCCCATTTGTTCTATGGAACATGACGTCATCGCACAAAATTAGACATATTCTTTCTATTTTTCTCCATAGAACTACATACTAGCTTTTCTTCCGATTTTCATGCCATAGAACAACATGCTCTATCAGATTTTCCCAAAATTTTCTATGAATCTGCCTACCTAAATGACACTGATAATGACAATAATTATGTTTTACCTGAATAAATTAGAATAAATAAAAAATACATATAAAATAAATACCATTGATCAAACATCTGCCTGGGTAAAAGAATCCTGATAATCGAAAGAATGGATACTCGTGGCTAGAAACGGTGGGAGGACTCTCCAGATTATGTAGAGTTTCTCAGTCTCAGAGCATTCTAGTACAACCAGTTCACAAAAAATTAAATCTAGATGGGTCTTATGTACCTTGTCCTATAGAACAATTTGAGAAATAAAAGTATTACATGTTCCATAGTACAAATAAGAAAAAAATATCGAATTTTGTTCTATGACGTCATGTTCCATGGAACAAATGGGACCTACCAATTTTAAATTATGCTAGAAACTGCCGATTGGTATGAACTGTTTTCAGACAAATTAACAATTGTCATTTCTATTTTGCTACAGCCGTACTTCAGCCTGCTTCACTCAATGATAGGTATAGTACAACGAAACAGTTTTGTTCGTCAGCAACATAAAATCTGTCATTTTGTAATATCAATTCGCCAGTTTTCTAATTTTCCATCAACAAAAATACGAGAAAGACGTTTTCTAGAGAAAGAAATGACCTCTTCGAATGGAGACAACGAAGATGTAAAATTTTATGATGCATGGGTAGATTTGGTGAGCAATGCTTGTTTTTTCCTGCTTGCTCGCCGAATGTACGAGTACAGTGCACTCGGTTGCGCAATGGATTACATTTATGCAACTTGCTCTTTTCAGAAATGTTGTTATTGAAACGTATTTTGACGATTTTACGGTTTTACAACGTAAATCTAAACAATATGATGCAATGCAGCTCATTCGTATGTTTTGTTCGATTTTGGTTATTTTTCTTAGATTACACTTGGTTCCCTCGACTACTTGGTGGGTCAACCGAAAAACGATCGTATATTTATGGATATGTGACATTGACTATATGATTCGACTAGTTGTGTTTGCCTGCATTATTTCCATTCTTCCTTCTTTCGGCTACTCTAGTAGAATGATAGATTTCACAAACATTGTAAAAAATACAAACCTTCCAAGCCAAAAACATATTGTGAGGGTTTTATGGGAGATCAAAGACCCTGTAGGTGCAGTTAAATCACGTACATTCAACATTGCATTGCACTGTCAATACAAAAGCGCTTTCGGCGTGGTCGAATTGTGAAAAAGGAAGGTGTAATGAAAGCATCCTTTTACCGTAGTGTTGATAACTTAATTTTTGCCAAACAAGGAATCTTCGTGGTTAAATACCTAACACAAACCAGACATCGCCGGGGCTAACTACTAGTTACAAATCACGTCAACTTTACCACTGACGAAAACATCCTAACATAAAACTTTATTTCCTAACTTTACAACGGATTTATGTATCCTCTTTAGAAATACTCGCGCCTGCTTCTCTAACATGTAGGCGGATACAAAAATACCTAACAACTATAGATTTTTATGTATAACATTTTATACGAACATTGATGAACAGTGTTTTAAACTATAAACGGGTTGACTAAACATTAGTTAGGGTATCGTTGACAGTTACTCAAAATGTAAATATATTAATTAATAAATACAATAAGATAGCTAGGCTCCTCGGTATGTTGAGGAGTCCGGGCGAAGTGCGGTTCCACCTTCGGCCTTATCATAACTAGAAACCAGAAGAGATGAAAAGCGCTTCCCCGTCGTACAATATAATAAAATATCATAGACACGTACGAGCATACAAAACATTATTTTATTGAGATAATGATACAGTAATTTAGGATATGCTCGTATGAATGATAATTGTTGCTATATTTGGGGACCTTTGAGTACGTTCAGTCAGCCTACATCCACATTAAAATAAGGATCAAGAATGGCTGCTCATGTTCAGAGACCACAAAGACGAAAAGTGGTTGCCATAACGCATGTCGCTTGACGCCTGGCTTCGGCTACGTACCTGAGGGTCTTGTTTGACCCGTATGGTGTAGTGCTCGCTGAAGCCGGCGCCGCCACACACAAAGCATACCCTCAGCTCGTCGCCAGGTTTGGCGGCGGGCGGTGACGCCGGCTTGCTCAGCGAGCTCTTTATGTATGCCTTGGCTTTCTCCATAGCCTGGGGAAGAAGACACGATTCGTTAGATCCTTTGCCCATTTTGTGTATACTGAGAACATGGTTGTACAATTAAAACTGCTACCTACTGCTTTGGGTTGCCCTTACCATTTTTAACATGTTCATGAAACTCATCGTAGTTTCATTACATGTTAAAAATGGTTTAATACGTTACGCTAAGCTTAAATTAGCTGTTTTTTATTAACGATCGGTCAGCTCTTGTGTACGAGGCTTGCCTAGGCAAGGATGAGGCACGATGCACTATTTCTAATGGATGTAATGTAGCGACATAATATAGACAATGTAGTGACAGTGCAATTCATACAAAATCGTGAAGGTTGTCGGGTCGAGTGGCTGACATACGAGGTTGCTGAAGGGGATGGTAGACTAATAGAGTTCTATAACGCGGGCAGAGACATGACCAGGACAAACGACAGTAAGTATGTCATCAGTCTATCAAATTAACCTTTAGCCATATGATCAACCCATCAAACAGAGAACTATTATTAAACTAAACTATTAGGGCCGAGTCACACCGGCCGATGCTATTTGATGCATTTTTAATAGTCCGTGTCGCGAGTTTCTTGTGCGTAGGGTTGCCGCGACTTCTGCCACTGACATCCTGTTATTGATAGAGCGCCCAAAATTGTATTACATTTTTAATAACTTCATAAATTCACACTAAGTAATGTCTTATTATTTCACATCATCATCGTTTTATTTACAAAATATATTTTATTCAACCCTCCCCGGTTGCTCTTAATAATCATATTGGTATTTTTTACCCAATTGCCTTAGAAGTAGAGTTATGATAGTTTTCAAATTAAAAGTAGTGACGTAGCGATTGTAAATATATCTATACATATTCGCCAAAATTTTTCTATATGGATCGCCATGAAACTTACAAGTTACAACACTAAGTTAATGTAACACTTTTTAACTCCGTGTTTTCGTAAAACTAGAAAGTTTAAAATTTTGCAGTCGGATATTCGATATTTAAACTTTCAACGGACTCAGTGATACGATACTTTCTCTTTCAAATTCGCTCGAAATTTAGATATAAAATCAACACTATTGAGGCAACCCTCGATGTGAAAGGGTATGCAACATTTAACAGCACGCGAGGAATTTCATTACACAAATTATAGAGGTGTTGCATGCTTTGGAGACAGGATGTGTGATCGTGTACTGGCGAATAGTGACAGCCCTGCCTCGTGGCGATAAAATGTCACGTGACACGGGGAGGCGACGACGGCGTCAAAAGAGACTAAAACTAGGCTCACAACTTCATAAACCGGCCAAGTGTGAACACGCACACCGAGGTTCCGGTTCAAGGCAAAAAATCACGTTTCTTTTAGTTTTTTTTTTATAGCGACAATTGTAAATACGCAATTAAATATTTTAACGGGCTATATAGTACCTCAGATTAGCAACTCAAGGCAACATTATTCTAGCTTCGAACTAAGATATAGTAATAATAAAGGTGACATTGCTGTGCGCTCAACCACGGCGCTTATCACTACAAGATGACAGAAAAATGCGCGTATTTCTATGTTTTGTTTTTTAAACAAAAATGTCTTAAACAAATATGTCTGCTGTATACTGTGTTTATTTACTGTACAAACTGTCAAGCCCTAATTGGGCGTATTCATTGAATGGCGAACATTTTTGTACAAATTAGAGTCAACTTTGGATTTTTTTTATATGGAGAAAATTTTATGTACTAAATCGTGTTTTCGAAACACAAGCGTTCTAGCATCTATCCTGAACTATACATATATTAATTTCAAAGTAAATGCTACAGTATTGTGGAAGATATGATCGCTGAAGCTAAGCCATTTCACATATCATAGACTCTTAAGGTATAGCAGTGTATTCAAATTGAATCTGCATGACTTTAACCGCCTCTGTGGTCTCGTGGTTCACCCACCGAGATCCTGAGGTCCTGGTGTCGATCCCCAGGGGTATACAATATTGTGATTGGTTTGGTCGGTCATAGAAGTCTGTTTAAGTCCGTCTGGCTAACTACCATACTACCACCATCTTACCTAGTTAAATCTGTTGCCATAATAAAAATTAGAAATTGTCATGTTCCGGCATTTGAGGTAAGATAGACAGCTCCTCCTTACTATTTAGATTTAGTTCGGATTCCACTGTTGTAAAAACACAATTTAGGTGCTAACTACTATCGGATACTAAATAGAAAATCCGGACTAATTTTTAGGGTTACCCAACGGAACCCTATTAATAAGCCTCTTAAATAAGTCTGTCTGTCAGCGGGCTGTATAATCATGAAACGTAATAGGTAGACAGTTAAAATTTTCAGTGCGTATTGCTATTACCGATATTAATAAAAATAAGAATCGAAAGGGGCCCCATACAAGAAACGTGACTTCCTGCTTTGAAATGTGTGTCTCGGTGTGCGTGCCCGCACTTGGCCGGTTTACTTGGGAGGTTATAAGGCTGACGTGAAACTGATGAAAAAATGAACCGTTGGACAGCGGAGCGATGTCAGCCCGAACTGTAATATGAACACGCAACAGTAAAATAAGGTTCATCGCCGCTTCAGCTAACAGCCACGGCCACCCAATCACCCAACCCTTTCAATTAAACAACCTAACATCGGCTTATCTCCCCTTGAACACCAGATATGCAGCGCGAAGTGTACGTTGCTTTGGTAGAACTACATATATCATGCATACCTATTTGTATGTATCTATGCAGTCATGTTGGTATTGCATATATTGTCCATAGTTTTTGAAATGTAATCTGTTGACCTCAAAGATCGCCTGGGCTTATCTGTGCGGATGAAGTCAACGATAGAACGAGCTTTCCCAGAAGATGTCTATCAAAGAATGTAACTTTAGAGTTTAGGACCCTCGTAGGCAAGTCTCGAAGATCCACGCTCCGAGCAAGGCCTGTCCCACCCGCGCTGCAGCCGGTGAGGAAGCGATTGACTATCGACTATTCTCTCATTGGGTACCACTAGGAGATAGATCACACCTACCCCTAATATGGTATTATATACGATATCAAAAAATGCATAAGGATTCCACATTTTGTTTTGGTTCTATTACTTAGTAAGAGAGAGCAACTAAACAGAGATAAAGCGGAAAACTTCGTCAAAACTCTGAAGGCATCACATTTCGATAACGTATTTCGCAAAGAGAAAACTTATCAGCTGGGTACCTGATAAAGCCGGATTTGAAGTAAATCATAATGTTTATCAGAGCAAATGTTGTCTACAGACAAGACAAGACCAGATCTGGATACGGCAAGTACCTATACCTACTTCTCACACGACCTACGCTCACGAGTTAGCCTTATTATTATAATCAGAATAAGTCACAGACATCGAAGTGCAGTGATATAGATAGGCTTGCCCTTGCTCGGGACATTGTACGTATACGTACAGTTTTTGTGGCAGTCTCGGCTTAAAAGCAGAATAGGAGATCTTTTGTTTTTTTATTGTACGACGGGGAAGCACTTGGCTTACTTCAACAGAAGGGCAGCAGCTTATATCAGTGTAAATAACATTTTTAGTGCGATTACCAAGGCAAACCCCACGCAACTCCTCTATCGACGCTTAACGTGTCCAAGGTAAATTCGATCATAATACGCTAAACACGAACCAAAAGCAGTTTAACCAAATGAAAGATATGCACTAGTAACTTCCCGCGGAATACGTAGGTACGTAGTCTTAAAGAACCTTAACGATGCTAAGATACACTCGGTGCGAGTCTGAGGCCCATATTCCAAGAAAGCCGCTCAAGTCAAGATTTAAACTAATCAGAGTCAAACAATCCTTTCTAAAGCGAATGCTTAAGCTTGAATGGATTTTTCGAATATGGACCTTAATACTCTTAGTCTGCCTATGTGTTCAGTAATAAGCTACAAACAAACGTATGTACATCACACACAACACAACACAAGTGCCGTGTTCCCGAAACATGCGAACATATATCACATCTGACAGACAGACAGCCGATCGATACAACCGTATTTATAGTCCTGCACAGCGTCCGATCCGATTGATATTGGCCCCTGAACGAACAATTTTGAATTGAATCAAATATTATTTGAGCTTGATTGAAGGAACATACTTTTTCTACCAGAAAGTCGAATATTTTTGTAAGAAAATATCATAGAGCAAAATTTTTGGCTAGATTAACAAGTTAATCAATATAATACTGAAGCTGATTGTTGAAAGCCCCAGTGACCGCAGCAATCGGGAGGCTCGGGAGGTGAGGTGTCTTCCCACACTCCGTTTTGCATTAAAGAACCTTTATTAACCGATATCGTATTATGTGGCCTGCCCACTGTCACTTCAGCTTGCTAATTCTGAGGGCCATGGCAGTGACTTTGGTTCTTCTACAGATGTCGACATATCGTATTTTATCACGTAGTGAGCTCCAAGCATAGCTCTTTCCATAGCTCGCTGTGCGACTTTGAACGTATTCTCCTGGTCTCAGATCCATAGGTCAGTAGTAGGGATTCACCGGTTTTCGCCCACCAAAAAAAAAAAGAAAAGAAGAAAAAGTATATCGACCACGCTGAATCGATGTAGCGCATCCATTTTACGCTATTTCAACGTAGTAGTAGGTATTCACCGTTTCTGGTTCAAGGGGGTCGAAAAATTTTTTGGAAATTGGGCACCCTGGATTGGTCTGTCGCATGATTCAACGTACCTGCCTCAGGGGGTGCGAAAAGAAAAAATAAAATAATAATTTGAAAATTGGGCACCCTGGATCGGTCTACCCAATTCTTTTTAGGCTTTCTCAACGCTTAACCGAGATAGGAATTTTAATTGCATGCTCCTAGTATGTCTCATTAAGTCATTACTAATGACATACTCGGCACTAATCATCGTCGCTCTAATTATATTCATACCAATGAAACCACACTTTCTATTTTCACATTATTTTATTTCAACCAAAATAACATCTAAACATATTATATACCAATATATCATTTAAAATACTATTGCTCCTGAATAATCTCACAAATTCTGTTAAGGATAAACCATTGAATTTGTGGTAGATATACATCAGACTGTACTCGCCGCATACTGAGGTCCAATCATTTTGCAGTCGACATCTATTGTAATCCCATTTTCTTGCGTTTCTTTTTAAAAACCTTAGGTGATGGCCGGTAGGCGGTCTACCGTAAGAATCAAAGTATTCCCCGACGCTATTATCGTCAATGTGTATAGCAACCCAATGAGATCCAGGTTTTGAGTCAGGATCTAAATTGCTTATAAGGTATGTAGGGGCTTGTACGCGTATTGGCAATCTGTTAGCAGCATATACGTTGTATTGTAAGCGTGTATGAACATTATTTAAATGTTGCTGTATTTCCAAAGTATCCATCTTATGTCGTATCGATTGCAAGTGTCAGATACAAGTGACAAAATATTGATACTTACATTCTTTAAAAGTAGGATAAGATGGGTTTGATCAACGTAGAGGTAAATTATAAATGCATTTTTTGTAATTTTTAACTTTATTTCAATGTCTTATCTTTAACAAGAAATTATTAGCTAGATACAATCGATCTTAAAACTAATCATTATTAACTACTGTAATCTACATTTACATTACGGTTTTTATCAATTTCTATAACATTATCAAACTCTGCATACACAATACAGTTGATGGTTTGTGAAAGTGCTGATTCAAAACGAACTTCTAGTCTTACGCTACCATGTTTAATAAGATTCCAATGTGTCGAAGAATGAGCTGACAAATCAGATGTAAGATCAAACGCTAGTAGGCAAAAACCGTTAGCATAGTGTTCTCTAGATATCCCATTACCTTCATTAAGAAAATGTATACCTGTTCCAGAGAACAACGTGTGATAAGCTGAAGTATAAACATTATTTTGAAATGATGGTTGTAAAGCTTTTGAAGGTATTTGATGTCCGTCAATATACAAACAAAATGTATTTATATCATAATTTTCAAAGTTAAATGGATTTTTAGTGAGGCTACCATTGAATGCGGTATTATTAACAAAACCAACTATAACTCTCTTAGGCACTTGTCCCAAAAATATGTTATCCAACGTTTTTCCCTGTACCCCCGATGGAATCGTTAAAACTTTAACTTCAGCTCTAGTTATAGGGTATTTAGCTGTAGTAGAGGCTAACACTTTCTGATGTGCAAGTAAAACTGATGGATTGATTCGTGCTTTGCGAACAATAAGTGTAGCGTCTGTAATGCATGCTTTAAACTTTATATCATTCGAGGAAGCCATCAAATTAAATGATTCTCTAGAACGCACTAGTTTAACAGACATTTCAACACCGTTGATTAAAAATTTTTCTTGATTATAAATATCACCATGTAAATGTCCAATCATTTCTATTTCTTTACTCTCAAAAGCAAATTCTTGTCGTTTAGTGAACCCTCCATTTTTGTCATCTGTAGCATTCATTTTTCCAGCGGTATCTTCATACCAAAGACCACAAGTCAAATGAGATTTCTTAGCTGCTGAACCATAGTTCAATAGAGTTTCCAAATATGCGCGATAAGGGTAAGTGTTGTTCGGTGGTGATACAAGCTTTTGGTTCAAGTAAACATCAAGTTGGGAAAACAGAGAATGTAACCAATTATTAACAGGAGCTACTACTGTTGTAGAAGCAAGTTTCGTTGAGTCCTGGTTTAGTACTTTAGCTTTTATATGAAGCAAAGTGTGCGATAGATCAATATAATCCTCTCCAGTTCCTGGTACTTGAAATTCGATGGGGCCATCGTCAGCTAAAGATGAAATAGGTTTGTAATGTATCCACAATCCATTTTCTATACTTGTTTGTGTTGAGGGTAAGGCAAATAAGTCTAATTCTGATTTAATACACTCACACGAATGGCTATGTAAGAAAGACATTTTTAATTTAATATTATTTTTGTTATGAAAATATATCTTTGATATTATTACGATTCAATTTTTTTTTCTTATTTGTAGCTTTTACTTTAGCAGCTAATTGTGGAATGAACGAAGCTAGTTGTTTCCGTTTAGTTATATATCCTGATCCAGACATATTGATTCTATCAATTTTATCATCAGCTTTTCGCTTTAAATTTGCACCAACTTCTTTCAGCCGGTTTTTAATTGATTCTTCCATAGGTCGCGCGCTAACTAAATCCGACAGCAACCCCACACCAGCATTTAAAGCCTCTTTACCAATCACTCGCGCTCCACTGGAGAATAGAGGTAAAACTGATCGAAACAGCCCTCCTAAAAAGCTACCAATTCCATGCCCCCGTTGATATGGTGCACCTCTGTAGATTACTCCAATACCTGAACCCGCTTGGTGAGAGTAATAGTTTTCATAAGGACAAGATATTTTATTTTGTAAAGATTGCATTATATTTTTTTGAAATGTAGTTTAACACAGACTGTTCCAAACTGGAATGGTATTTTTTCACCTGTGTTTGATCTTATATCTATTTCAATAGTATCAAACTCTCTACGCATGACACGTAGGTAGTGAGGTGGTGAGAATACATGCATTTTATTAGCTCCATAAATATATTTTGAAGGGTCTAATGGTATGATTCTAAGTAAAGGTGTCATCACATCACCAACTATTTGTGGATCAATTACATCACAGTAAACTAATAATTGAGATGGTAGCCCTAAATGCAAATTCGCTGGACATTTCCCTATGCCCTTAGTTACCAAGTTTCTAGAAGGTTCAAACCCGAGTTGTAGACACAGCTTAGGTGATAACGTTATTGATGTTATTGATTCATCCATTACAGAAACGGAGACGAACTTTGATAACTCATCATAACGGAATTTGACATGTTCTTTTATGTTGTTTAATGCTGATAAGATATGATTGATATCATCATAGTTGGTGGCTGGTATGTGCGTTTTGTAGTACACTTTTGATGGTTTCTGTTCGTTAGGCATCAGCATCCACTTTGTTACATAAACTATGTTTTCATGTTCTTGAACAGTAAACATTGTGCTTGGATATTGAAATTCAACAATACCAACGGTCCATGATCCTTCCAAAATGATTGATTTTGGTAGTTTAGTAGAAAAAAGAGATGTAGTGTTTTGTGGAAAGTATTCCATAGAGCTGTTGCTTAGTAGAGTAATATAAAAACTTTCTTTCATTTTGTAGTTATTTTATGCTAGAAGCCAAAATCCAACTGTTAAATTTATTTGGATAACCTTTCCACTTCACAAACAATTGCTTTCTGTTCCCAGAGTAGCGCGTGCTTATGATTTTATCTATTTTGTAACTTGCAGTGGGGTTGTAATTTACTTTCTGTAGTTCTTTTTCATAAAATGTACCTGTTATTGGTTCATTTTGCAAATCATTCAATGTGTATACTACCCATGGTGTCCTCTCTATGATCGAAGATATAATAAAAATTTCATCACTCCAATTCGATTCATATCCTTTTTGAAATATATGTTTATATTTAGTTATTCGTACATGGTCACCAATATGAAATTTCGGTAAGGTGGTATCTGAGATTCTTGACTGATAATTTTTTCTTTCATAAAGGTTATTCCAGACAGTCATTATGTTGTTAAAATTTACATCACAAGGACACATTTTTATGCTGGAATGATAGCTGTGATTATATGCATAAACTAAATCTTGTAAAATATCTACATATCTGTGAGTATTTTTATGTGAAAAATAACGCCACATTTTCATCTTAAGTGTTCTTTGAAACCTTTCAACAATGCTAGCTTTAATATCGGGATTGTTTGTTGTGTAATAGTTGATATTTTTATTTCTTAAAAATGTTTGCACCTCCTTTGAAACAAACTCTGTTCCCTTATCTGATTGAATGTGTGTTGGAGTGATTTTAGCTTCATTAAAAATACTTTCAAAACATTGTTTAACTGTTTCAGAGTTTTTATTTTTCATAGGTCTAACAAACGCATATTTTGAAAACACATCGATCACACACAAAATGTAATTAAAACCATCATTTAGTTTAGAATACGTTCTCATATCACTTAAATCCGCTTGCCAAAGTTCATTTAGGTTTGATAATATATACTTATTACGAGGAAATTTCTTATGAACAGGTTTGTGGAGTGTGTATGCCTCTTGGTCCTGTAACCATTTTTTAATTTCTTTTATACTCATTTTACCTTTCATAGCTTTAGTTAATTTATGAATGCTTCCATATCCAGCAGGATGTGCAGGATCATAATATATTCTATTTATTTCTAATAAGGGGTCCATTTTTCCCAATCGATCTTCTTGCGTAGTTTATTCGCATAATTACTAGTGGGTGTTGAATACGATTCCTCGACTTTTGAAATGTTACTGTTATCTTTAAGCCGCAGTTCACTGATGTACTGACTCCTCTTAGGATTCCCAATGTATGTAAGTGGTATTTTTATATCTTTCAATCCTTGAGAGAACTCTTTCCAGCCTATTGGATCACATTTCTTTAATGGTCTTAGTATATCGTTCACTAGATCTATAATATTGCTTCCAGGAATTGCTTTATTATCAATCACAACTGTGCCATCATTTCTCCAATGAACTTTGTTTCTATTTTTACTCAGAGATAGCGAACTTAACAATAACTCACCCTTTTTGTTATAAGTTTTAGGTATTAAACTTAATATTTGTTTTATTGAGTATGGAGTCTTCAAAGGGGATGGAACGCTTTCGTTGGGAGACTCAAATGAGGTGAGGAGACTTTCTTGATGATTACCTTCCTCGCTCGAAGTCGGAGAGTCAACTACGTGCTCGTTTTTTATGGTATTATTTATATTTGAATCTTTACTTATTACAGGTGAATGATTTGATGTTATTATCGGTAATTCAACAGGTCGACGATCTTCTTCAGTGAAATGTAGAAATCTTTGCAAAATTTGTAAGTACAGGATACATTTCTTTCTATCATCTATATTACTATTTAAAATATTCTGCATTTCTGTGTCCAATCGTGTTCTTGGATTGTCAACCCCATGTTGAGTGTTAATTCGGTTTAATTTATCAATCAAGCTGGGTTCCACGAGCACCATTTTTTTGGCATGTTCCATTTTTAAACAAGTGAACTTATCAATCCACTTAAAATAGAACCTAAAATGATTGGGAGGAAAGCTCCACCTTTTTGAATTAAAATTTTCTTTCTTTCTTTTTTTGATCCTTTTCTAACCAATTTCCGCAGTAAATATTTGAATTTATTCAATTTACTCTTTTGTTTTTTGTCGAGTGGAACTTTTCCCTGAAGAACGTTGTGAATACACTCACAGATACAATTTATTTCATCATCATCACATACCTTTAATATAACTTGTTGATATTTTGGTTTAAGTGTATTTAGTGCGTTTAATAAATTCTGATGCGTCTTGAGACTACGAGTCATTATTTAAAAGTGATCGGGATTTGTTGAGTCTTCGAATATTTAAAGTCCTTTGTTGGGACGTACACTATGCAATAACCATCTTCAGGGAATATTTTAGTTTTAATTCGACAAATATCATCTGTTCCTTGCTTAAGATCTATCATTATATATCCATGTGCTTCTGTGGTTGCATCCTTATAAGCATCTTGAATAAATTTGGTATTTTCTGGTGATACCTGACGAGCTAGGTATCGAATTTGTGTCTTATCACGTGGATTTTTAAAATAGATGATGTAGCTTGAATTTAATGAAATATCTCGTTGACCCCTTCCTTGATGAAACAAATTTTGCGTGATGTAAAAAACACTCAAGTTTCTATGATGACTTCCTTTGGTAAATATATCAACCACTCTACCATCAGATTCTCTCATAAGATCATCAATAATTACCAGGTTAGCATCCTTGCCATCAAACATACTTAAATCTGGTATCCCGTGAACGTAGTTTACATTTGGTAAGTTATACAAAGGTTGCATTTCATCAAAACACCAAGTTATTTGACTAAATTGCTTGTCACATATCTCTGTAATGTATTTTATAAAGTTTGTAACAAATTTTGATTTTCCACAACCACTTGGACCAGCAACAATTGCGGTAAATGGATGAAGAAATTGATTCATTTTATCTCTGTTTGACGTGTAGATTCTATGAGGGTATTGTAACAAATAACACATTCTCTGATAAAAATCATTTTTTATTTACACTCATTAAACATATTTATATAAAACTAATTAAACCATTCAACATTTATTACATATTACAACATGAATTTACAATACTAAAACTACCGTATTTACATAATTATTTATACACATTTTAGAAATACAACAACATTTAAATAATGTTCATACACGCTTACAATACAACGTATATGCTGCTAACAGATTGCCAATACGCGTACAAGCCCCTACATACCTTATAAGCAATTTAGATCCTGACTCAAAACCTGGATCTCATTGGGTTGCTATACACATTGACGATAATAGCGTCGGGGAATACTTTGATTCTTACGGTAGACCGCCTACCGGCCATCACCTAAGGTTTTTAAAAAGAAACGCAAGAAAATGGGATTACAATAGATGTCGACTGCAAAATGATTGGACCTCAGTATGCGGCGAGTACAGTCTGATGTATATCTACCACAAATTCAATGGTTTATCCTTAACAGAATTTGTGAGATTATTCAGGAGCAATAGTATTTTAAATGATATATTGGTATATAATATGTTTAGATGTTATTTTGGTTGAAATAAAATAATGTGAAAATAGAAAGTGTGGTTTCATTGGTATGAATATAATTAGAGCGACGATGATTAGTGCCGAGTATGTCATTAGTAATGACTTAATGAGACATACTAGGAGCATGCAATTAAAATTCCTATCTCGGTTAAGCGTTGAGAAAGCCTAAAAAGAATTGGGTAGACCGATCCAGGGTGCCCAATTTTCAAATTATTATTTTATTTTTTCTTTTCGCACCCCCTGAGGCAGGTACGTTGAATCATGCGACAGACCAATCCAGGGTGCCCAATTTCCAAAAAATTTTTCGACCCCCTTGAACCAGAAACGGTGAATACCTACTACTACGTTGAAATAGCGTAAAATGGATGCGCTACATCGATTCAGCGTGGTCGATATACTTTTTCTTCTTTTCTTTTTTTTTTTGGTGGGCGAAAACCGGTGAATCCCTACTACTTAGGTCATCAGTGGCAATGGCAACACACACTGATTGCAGACTTTCGTCTATTTATAGATCTAGATAAATACCAACCAATAAATTCTCTTAGGGTATAAAAAATATATACTTGTATAATAATAAGTTATTTTAATTTTAACTGTTAATTTTAATTATTTATATGGAATATTAAAATATAAATTTAAAGTAGGTAAGTATGCTAACTTTTTTTTTTTAAGATTGACTTACGTTTCACCACTTTTTCATAGGAAGCGATGCGTGCCCTACGATGTAGCACACTGGTCTAGAAGACACCTATCTATTCACTCTCGCCGTGAAGAATGTTGTAAGAAAAACAGATGCAGGCAACGTATTGCACTTGTGAGCAGTTTTTCCCTATACCTGAGCTTAACAAGTGCTAAAAAATGGATTTGCGTTTTTTTTTAATTAAAATTTTAGGGTTGTAATATATATTATATATATAATACAATACCTCCGATGACGGAACCGAACCTTTCACGCTATTTTCTCCGAAACTACCGGACGGAAAAATATTAAATTTAGTACGTACTCGTATATAAAATTTGGTGTCGTTATTTCAATCGTGAGGTGTAATAATCTCGTGCGTAGCTCCACGTGACGTGCGGACGGACTAATTGTCCACCCTTTGTTACATACATATATCTACCTACAGTCACGTACAGTCAGGACAGACGGAACTGAACAATAGATACGCACAGGCTGATAGACCAGACCGACTACCGGTATAGACGGACCGTCTGGATATGACAGTGAAACGAATCAACATGAATACTAAGCCATGCGCTGACAATTACACACTGAGAGAGAGATCTTATCAGGATCACCAAATATTTATTTTATGTACAACTAGGAGACGACACAAGCAAGTAGCCCACCTGATGTTAAGTGCATCTCTTGCCTATAACAATGCCTTACTGCGTAGGTCACATCCACAAAGAACATAGCCTACACGGCACTGCATTGCGCCCGTCAACTTGAGGCATAAAAGTGTCAACCCTCGCGTGCCCGTAGCTTCACCGGCAACCATACCCTTCAAACCGGAACACAGAAATGCTACTTGGCGGATGAAATAGGTATTGTGGTAGTACTTCCCCCTTCACAAGGGGCAAACCTACTAGGAGTAGTCAAAGGCACGTGCCCACGGTTTGAGAGTTACAGTTAGTTTAGTGACAGGTTGCAAGCCCATCGCCGCCGCTTAGCGGAATACTGGCCATCGACACATGTCGATCGTATTGTTGGTCCTAGGGACATGACATGGCGGTTTCCTCACGATGTGACCTTCACCGTCAGGGCATGTGCATGTGTCAGATGCGCACATAAACTTCCGAAAAACCGAAATGTCCTTTGGTGCAGGACTGGATTTTAACCCACAACCTCCAGATCGGAAGGCGGGCCGATCCATACATACTTAATCACATTTCATTAAGAAAATAAATAAATAGATGATAACGAGACATTTAACACAGCGCCATCAAGCCACAAACTATGTATAGCTTGGTAGGATCTGCTGTAAACACCCAAACAAAGCAACAAACTTCTATGTTTGATGTTAGTATACTTTTTTAATACCTAGGTTATAAAAAAAATATCTAAGTATTATATCCGTAATCTAGCTCCCATGTTATCAGCCTTGGGGCTAGATGGAGCTGTGTGAAATTAATGTTCTGTAATAATTTATTTATTAATTTATGTTGATCACACAAAGGTTTGTCTAATCCGGGGTATTAAACGAGTTCATAAGCAATTTAAATACAAAAACACAACTCAGCTAAGGCACAATTGAACGCGCCAGCTCTCACAAATTTGGTTGAATGTAGGTAAAATTAGTTTAGTTAACAACTTAATGTCTATACTTTGTTGAACATCTAATGATCTACAACATTTCTAAAATCTATATAAAATATCTTAGGCTCTTGTTTTATTGGTGATAGAAAAGAGTTTGATAGCAGCCTACTTGAAGCACGTAAAAGATAATATAGGCTAAGATGGCAAACACTATTCACTATAGTGGACTTGAAGACTTGCAACGAGTTCCATTCCTAACCAATATCAAAGATAATATAGTATGATGATGCTTCTTCACGAGCCTACTCTACTCTACTTTCTACATAATTCGTAGTTCCTCAGTTTGTTGAGGATTCCGGATGAAGTGCGCCTCCACCTTCGACCTTATCTTAACTTGTTACCAGGTGAGATGAAAGCCAAGCGCTTCCCCGTCGTACAATAAAAAAAAATCAATTATTTATAGTACCTACGTTGTTTTTACCTTCGTATTTCACTAAATAAATCCACACCACACTGCGCTGAAGTGTCGAGTCGAGTCGAGTCCTCAGCACGATTGTATCTACAATTTCCTATGATAAGAGGCTACGCTCTCACTACACGCTTGCAATTTCCACGAGCCCTCTCACTCAAGCCTCGCGCCTCGCGTCGCGCCCTCTTCGTGTTTGGTCGTGTTGTTTTGTGTTGTATGGTGTGGTTTGGTTTGGTTTGGTGTGGTGTGGTGGTGTGGTGTTCTAGGGTTACGGTCAGCTTCGTGCCTCTTGCTTACACGATGTCCACTGCCGACCGAAAGCGAGCGGAACCTACCGAATGCTCCCGATACAAGATTGGCTAAACACCAAAATACGATTAAAAACTCTTCAAAGTCATTTACTTATTTATTGCTATTTAAGGTTAAGTGATTAACACACACTGCACACACTGTAAGTGAATTGACTTAAACTATTGTACTGATTAGGGAACTCAATGACACATCAAATTCCCATGAACTTAGAAGATCTTTGTTATTACAAACACGGGTGGACACCTTGTACAATCACAAAATAGGTAGGTACTACATACATAGGGAAAGTAGCACGGAAACAGCAGCGCGACTGTCGTTAGCTAAGCATGTTGGTATCTTATACAGTCAAGGCCCTTTCGTGCTAGCACAATGTGTCAGCACACCCTGAAGAAGATACCCTCGCACTATCCTCTTTTTGAAATAGCGTGCTGCGCAAGACTACAGTTACTGCGCTGCCCTGTGACGCAGGTAGGATACAATGAAAAATATTTTCACTAACTAGTGGGAGCGACACTATCGCCTCATTGATAAACTATGCACAGAGACTGTGGCCTACGACCTAAGACCTTGTCAAAGGCCTAAGGCCACGTTTATCTTAGCTTCAGATAACCGGCACGCTATTTTAAGCCTTACTGCTTTGTGATAGGGATCGTGGTGTAGGTTTCATGGTGAGAGTGGTCAATGAATCGGATAGGCTGTTTGTGTCTTCAGAGTTTTTCATTCGTGCGACTGGTTATTTTATGGTTATTTTGCTTTGAGTCACTCACCATTTCGGAACAGTATTCTATAATTTAACTAGTTATATGCGGAGCTATAGGTACAATAATAATAATAATATTAATAATTGCATTAGATTAGACCAGAATTTGAGATCATTGAGCCACCAGATAAGATCCTCGGCTTTAATATAGCCATCCGGTGGCTCATGACCATGATATCGGACGCCAAGTCCTGGGCTGCCGCGGTAGCTGCTGTGGGAGCTGCGGCACAAGCTACCGACCACCACCAGAGATACCGTCCTCTTACGCATGATCGCGTGAATATCTTCTGCAAACTATCGCGCAACCCCAACAATGTCTTATTTTGAGTGGGGGTCTGCTGCACTGACGTCCCTCTGTGACAATGTACAATACACCCCGTATTGTGCATTGTCCACCACGGTTTTAACTAACCCAGCCCAGCTCCTGAAAATACCGGAGCAGGACTTTGGGTTGTTGGTGACACTTATTGAGCGCCCGAATTTCCCATGACGTCCCATGACGTTGCCCAACAACGTCATTGCCATTGTTATACTGGTTACGTAGGGCATTGTAAGATTTTTGTGTATATCTGGCCCACTGTGACTGCACATGGAGAAGGAGGGACAATACACCTTGAAGAGTGATAATTTCAAGGCATATATACCTACCTTCTTCTATAGTATAACTATTGGTATGCTGGAGAGTGATATAATTATATCGATCCTTGGATCGGCCCGCAAATCTTCGTGATTTTAGACATCGGTCTCGGCTCCGTACCCTAGAAAATAATGCGTATAGCTCTTTTGGAGGTTTATGTTCAACAATAACACGTTTATGGGGTCTTTTGATGACGTGGATGATAATACTTCTAGGTCTTTAGCGGTTTAGGTTTTACATTCACTGCCTTGTCGTTAATTCAATCGGAAGAGAAAAAAAGCTTGATGCGTTTGACCAAAATATCTATTTTCAAAATCTCGCTGGATGGTAAGCGTCTCCCTAGCGACAACCCTACGAATGTCCTTTTAACTTCTCCGTATTTATTGATGTTTCGACATCACGAAATCTTTGAAGATTTTGAGAAGACTTAAAAACCACAGTAGAAAGTTTACGTACATAAACTCTGTCAAAACAAACAAAGTTTCAAAAGAGAAAGTTAGAGGTAATTATTGGCCAAGTATTGGGCAAAGGAATGTAGCAAATCAACAATTTCAGGAATATAATAAGTAAATTAGGCCATGCAGGGTGGTTCTACCAGACAACTGTTCGATAACTGGCCGGAATCACTACGGGTACGATGACTGCTCTAACTGCTAGTGTCACACCCCCCCTCCCCATTCTCCAGCGACATTAGTTTCCTTACCCCTCCTTACCCTTATCTTATTAATTTACTTCACACTCCACACGACCCAGTATTCCCAGAGGCTTGACGTTAGGCAGGCGGCAGTCTTAAAACTATAAGCCAAACCCCTTTAACAACATGAATCTAGTGGAAGATAAGAACATGTTGTGCCTGCCGACCCTGCCCACAGCGGGATGAGGGCAGGAGTAAGCAGGGTGGGTGCACCACACACCAGGAACCAGTAGTACACCGTTTCAAACTACAAACCGAAATTCAACCTTCTGTTGAATTTCCCGCCACTTTTTTAACGTCGGTAGCCCTACCGTACTTCTACCAATCATGTAATCATAGTCAAAAACTATGTACACGCCATCTACATACTATGTACTAAATACATAATCCGAAACGACAATAGTTCACTTTGTTCTGGGCGGCCATTTTAATAAGTGACCCGTATGACGGAAAGTTTTTTAAACCTTTTAAATCTTTGTATATATCAATCACAGTACCCTATTTTTCAATTAACGGCGTATTATAATGCATAAAGCAATAATATTACGTCTTATTTCATCAGAAAAAGCTAATTTAAATCAATGTTTGTCATTGGTACACCAATGGAACGCGAATTCAATAATGTTCCAGTAATATTCCATTTGGTCTACAACTGGTGATTAAGCCTTTTGATTAATTTATCATTTTATCATTTACATTTACATATACTTAAGATACTACAATCATTTATTATTAATAAAATCCTAAAAGTTCACAATTTTCCAATTGTAAACCAGTGGTTTGTTACTGGTAACATCTATACTACGAGTTTGTTCCAGTAATTAACCACCTACTCTTTTTCAACAGTTACAATGAAAAAAAAACGTTTTTCAAATAAAAGGAGGAAGATGTCCTGAAAGTGATGGATGAGAACCTTATTTTTTTAACTCACGTTTGTTCATTAATATTTTACTGCAAGCTATGACAGTTGTGTCAGTGATATGAATCTCTCAACAATTAGTTATTATGAGCCTTTGTAGCATTTAAGAATACATGAAACTTTCAGACTGATGTTAAGTTGTGATGATTACTAAGTACAAAACTGAATTAAGTTAGTATTGATCATAAAATTATTCTTTATTAAAATCATTCGTTTTATTTACTGGTTCACTATTGGCACAATGTCTGGCTATTACTGGTACAATCTGGTCAACCTTAGGCACATTGCAACTTTTCACATAATTTTTTAAATATAAAATACCTTAATAGATATTAAGACAATAGGAGTAAGCTACATGATTCTATGGTAGACTTAGATAAGGAGTAAGTGGTTTTTTTTGCAATTATTGTCGCAAAAATGAAGTCACACCATCAAAATTTGTTTTAAAATGTCGCCTAATCGGTTTGTTACTGGTGCACCCACCCTACGTACTAATAAGTAACTAGATTTCGATTGGTCGGTTTTATATAAAAGAGCTTTTTGCATACTGAACCGGTTTTGACGATAGAAGTGTCGGTCCTTATGAGAAAGGAGGAGATTCCAGAAGATTCCGGGAACGAACGTATCCACCAGCTGGTAAAGAAATAAAGTAGCGAATACTAGCTCTTGCTATCGACTTCGCCTGCGTCATATTTTGTTTTCAATATTTTTGAAAAACTTACAGCTAGGTACTTAAATAGTCTAACATCCAATTATACATACAAATTTTATTACATACTAGCTGCCTACTATCATACATACTACCTTACATACTATCTAGTCCTCCGGCTTCGCCCACGTGGATTTTTTTGTGTAAAATGTAGAACAATTCACTCAACTTGACTTTTGAGTGAATCGAACCAAGGAATGTTTTTTCCATTTAAACTTTACCAGCCTGTATCCCTTAAGGAATGATTTTCAAAAATTAAATTATGTGTTATTCTAGAATCTAAACGATCTTTATACCAAATTTCATTTAAATCGGTTAAGTAAGTAGTTACGGAGATGAGTAGTAACCAACTTCACACAAACTTTCGCATTTATAATATTAGAGAGATTGTTATACATATTATGTTGAAGGCCAATTAAGTTTCCCAGATAAAAAGAAGTAGGTACATATATTTTTTCCTGGCACCAGAACAGAACAATATCCGTGCAATGTTACAGCTCAATCCGGTTAGTAGTTTAAGTGGGAAGGAGCAAATATATAAAATAGTCTGATTTAATGTTTTAACATTGTGATTTGTTCCCACACCACTAGAATTGTTTTTTGGTGTAAAAAGAAGGCTTTGCCTTTTTTTCTAGCTTAGAACATCATTACATATGTGAAAACTCAATCCGTTCAGTAGTTTTTTTTTTATACTACTAGGATACGGGACAAACAAGTAGCGCACCTGGTGTTAAGTATACTTAACACCAATTTTAAATAATTAAATTGATAAGGAATGGCTCTACAACATATCAGTCTAATTTGTCCCCGATTATCGTCTCGAAAAAACAAAACATCCTGCATAGATGCATCAGACGGATGATATCATGCATCTAGAACGAATTTAAATAAAAATATGTTTTTAAGTGGAACGTGTAGCATGTACAGTGATCGATTCGCTTGTACCACAAATAAAAGCCTACTCGGCCTAGCCTATGCAGTATCCAAACATGAGTAAATCATGATTAAACAGGCAAATCATGCTAAACACTGAAACAACAGCAAACGTATTGTAAACAATGTCTAAAATAAATCAATATCCAATCTACATGCGAATTCGGGTCAGGCAGGCGCGGACTCAGAGTATCGGTTGTTAGTTAGTTGTACTCAAGAGTATCGATTGGTATCAGAGGATAGAAGTAATGGCGATCGGGGGTTCGAGACTTTGGGGTTCTTATACTATGGAGATGTCGATGAAATTGCGTTGAAATTTGTTGTTGTTGACGAGGTAGATGAATTTGCTAAAATAAAAAAACCAAACATATCCAAGAATGAAAAAGAATTGATTATACAATCACTATCAATTTAGTGCATTATTACATTAAATTTGACTTTGATGAGGTTATTTACAAATAAATTAAGCCAAAACATTGCAGCAATTATTATTGCTTTGTATCGGAGTCGCTAAAAATAGGCGAATTAAATAATCACTACTTAATCGAGTTTAAGGTGATGATATCAGTAACGTAACGATACATCAAAACTAGCTAGGCCTGGTTCCTACCCTGGTCAGTTCTGAATAAAATGCAAATGGTTTGTTTCGATAACTGGCGGGTAGGCCGATGTTATTTTGCAGGGAATTTAATTCAAATAAAACGACAAACGTGACTGAATACCAATTAATGGGTTCGATAGAGACATGCTAGCTGCTTCCCGCGTCTTCGTCCGCTTTTATACACGACTCGTGTTCTAGGAACGTCGTTCCTGTTGTCCCGTAGGAATATCCATTCAATAATTGAATACGCATAGCTACATGCTACAATGCAAGCTACCTACAAAAAATAGCATCATTCTTTGATTTACATAAATGTTGTGCATTTCTTATTGCTTGTCAGACAAACAGGCAACCATAGTTATATTTAGATTATATAAGGTTAATACTAGTGGAACTCCCGGATCTACCAGCTCCGTTTGAGAATGTAAGCCATCAAAGGACACACCCAAAAACAGGGACGAGGACAGGGACAGGAGGAGTCTAGGACAAACACACGTACAGAAGAATGTTATATGTAAACAGGGACAGGTTAAAACAAATGAATGATTCTATAATTAACTAAATTGATAGGCTGGAGGAATACCTCGTACATATGTATATTATGTGGGTGTTGTAAAGTATGTTAAGTAGGCACGTATTAAAATATATATAAGTATTACACATCCTTTATCTAGTTCCCATAATAACAAGCTTTGCTTAGTTTGGGACTAGATGGCGCTGTGTGAAATAAATGTTCCGTTATATTTATTATATTTTTTGTTGCTCCGATTTTATTTGAGACGGACGAACGTGCCTCGCTTCACATGAAAATCAGAGCACCGTAATTTGAAATTTGTCATAATATTTTTTTATGTGTTGCGGCGATCCAGTTTAGTTATTTGTATCTGAATTTACGATACAATTATTTTAATTACATACTCGTACAGAACACAATAAAAAACGGAGCCGGTATCTCATCTTAACCGTTATGCTTTACGATTACGATCTATGTCAAGTTAAGGACTAACGTTATTTGTTTTTTTTATATTTTTATTGATGTGTTACCGTCGACCTCTAGGCTTGTCTATCTCTAGGCCAGAGCAAGGATGAGGTCTACGATGGAGCGAGGTTTCCCAGAAGGTAGTGGCTCTCCCGCGCACCCACGGAGCAAAGCAAACCGTTTGGTGCAAGACTTCGGGTCAAGGTCCGACCACCACTGTTGTGATCATCTAGCCGTAACCGCTAGCAGAAGCGATGCCGTTGCCCGGGCAGACCTCAAGGGGAAAGATCACACCTACCCCTGTTTCTTACCGTTTCCAAATTACATGAACCATGCTACGTCGCGTCGTTTCGCAATGAGTTCGCAACGGCACAAAGTCACGGCGTTTCACTAGTACAATATAGTAATGTTCCAAATGTACCTCTACTGCGAAGCTTACATCGGCTCTAATCAATAGGTTTTGAACGGTTTTTAAACAAATTTAGTTAAGCTAAAATCAAATCAGTTAACAAACAAAAGCGATTCTTTCGAAATATAGAAAACATATATTTATTTACATTGTTAGCCCCCGTAGGGTGGTAGGGTGGACTTTAGTCCCCTTCGCCCACCCCATCGCTTGTTGGTAGGTTTCACAAAATTACTAAAATAGAACCTTACTTACCTTATACGCTTACCAAGAATAAGTTACGCCACATTGATGGAAATACTTTTGGAAGCTATACAAAAATAACTTTGTCATCAAGCAAGGACTTGCTACATAGAGTTTGGCAATCATGTTCCATGAACCTGCCCGGGCTAATTTTAAAACAGTACCTACCTATTGGCACTTATATGGGTCACATCATATTCTCAGGAGTTCATCTACTTTTAATCGCCTCTGTGGTCTAGTGGTTCAACCCACCGATTTCAGATCCAAAGGTCCCGGATTTGATCCCCAGGGGGAGTACAATATTGTGCTTGATTTGGTTGGTGGTAGGACTTTGTTTAAGTCCGCCTAGCTAGCTACCATCATCTTACCAAATTCTGGCGCCATAACAACAATTCTAAAAATTGTTGTGTTCCGGCATTTAGAGGTAAGATAGCCAGTTTCTCAGTTTTTTGAGGATTCCGGGTGAAGTGCACTTCCACCTTATCTCAACTTGTAATCAGGTGAAATCAAGGCTAAGAGAGCTTCCCCGTCGTACAATACAAAATAAAAAAATACTGTAAAATAATTAAACAAATATGGCTGATTCTTTATCGTGGGTGAAAATGAATTTCGAAATGTTTTTTTACCAGTTTTTACCTGTTATTCTACCATATTTTAAGCTGCATGGAACATTTATACATCATAATTAAGCTAAAATATAGAGAAAAAACTTTTATTTATGATTTTAATTTACTTGAAAACTATACGTTTTCGTGAAATTAAAGAAAGTAATTTTTTTCGTGTGAATTCGTGCACATCTATTTCACTCACTCACACGCGGATCACCGCTCTGTCCCTCACGCTCGATTAAAATGAAGGTTCTAGAGAACACGGGACCATAAAATAAGATTAAAAAACTCACATAATTTTCCATTGAATCATCATCAAAATATTCTACCAAGGAGCCGCAGGGTTGCTCGGAATTAAATAAATGTTTATTCGACATCAATGACCGTTTCGATTCGAATCAGTGCCCCCCGCCACCCTTCCACCCCCTGACCTTACTGCTGTACTACTTTATATTCTGTACCCATATTGTATCTGGTTCAGGTTGTTTCCACTACCTTGGTGAAGCAATAGCCTTTGAATAAAGCACGGTGACCAGGCCCAGGTTTACTCTACAAGCTAGTTTCTATAGTATAGGGTTTCTCAGGAGGCGCTTTAAAAATGTTTATTAGGGTCGGCAACGCGCTACCGCGCTAGTGATGTTCTGGAGTTGAGTGCGAGCATAGGTGACGGCAACCACTAACAATCCGGTGGGCCGTATGCTTTAGCTTAACTTCTTAACTTTTAGCTTCGTTTTAAGTGTTCAGCAAACAACCAAGCGTGACCGAGACCTCGCAACCTGCACCTAGCAACGTGAGGTTTGTTCCGTAGGCTACCATCTATTACGGATAATTGTTTCCGTGGGAGCACGGGAACGAAGCCACGAGTACAGCTGAACACCCTGATAGCCGGACACACCAGCCGGGTTATAGGTATCGCGATAACCGGTAGTTAGCGCTAATGCAATCCCTCGGTAGACGATTCATCAAATCGCCGACACTGACTGATTGACGGTTTCACGCTGTGGCCACGGAAGCCGCGGCATGATCCAATCATTCAAAATTACCAGACGCTAGACACAACTAGCACTAAATTCAGCAAAGCTTGTGATATGGGAACTCTTTCGAGTCTCACACTGACTAACCCGTGTTTTAAAATGAATAGTTCTAAAATAGTAACTCTCTATCTCACTATCTTCAACTTAAGATCGGGCTCTTGTCGGGCAAACCGATGCATGTTTAGTTTGATTCACTGTATTTTTTATTCTAAGTAACATTGAGGTATGTTACTTAAATTAAAAAATACCTCCTTTAAATACATAAATACCTACATGACATAGACAAACTGACGACTGTTTCCTAAAAGAGGTAGTCGGAGATTATGATTTTCACTAACACAATCCATGCATACATCAATTGCTACAAGGGAAGGTACCACGACCACTTATAGAATTCTTGTTTTAGTGTAGAAAAAACGAGACAAAAGTAATGTTATATCACACGAGACGCTAACGCTATAATACGTTGTGGTTAGGCTCAGGTCTCTAGTTTCGTGGCCACATGACCAAGCGATCTTCCAAGCGCCTTTGGACCTTACATCGGTTCACTCGGCATGATAAGCTCATTTCGCGATTATGTGTGATTTATTATATAATTCTATTGTTTTTTTATGAATACCGGCATTAGTCTATGCAACATCTTAGATAAACGAAATGAGCAATATAACTGTTTATATTGCAACGTTGGGTGCTGAGCGACTGAGTACTGGACACACCGTGACCGTGAGTGTCTTTCAGCACCCAACGAACGATCTGAGGTAGAACGACACACGCCTGCGAGCAGGCATATCCCCGCCAAAAGAATATTGACACCACTACCTCTATGTGCAGGATGCTCTCGCAGGATGTACCAACCTTATTGTTTTTACAACTTGGTGATGAAAAACCAGCCAAGTACGAGTTGGTCCGTACACCGAGAGTTCCTATCCGACCCTCATTTCAAGGCAAAATATGTTTTTTTTTTCCATTTCGTTCAGGAGCATTAAGTTGTGGGTACGGCTACCGCATGACCGGATTTTAGTATTTTTTGTTATAATATCAGGGGACTTTTGTCACATCAAGATTATTTTCCGTTTTTACAACAAAGCTTAAATAACATAAGTTAGTTTTTTTATGAGGATCACCCTAATTTATTTATGATTTGTCAAGTAATCTATAAAATATTAGAGATTAACCTTTATAGGTGGAACAGACAGCTTAGGCTTAGTAATAGGTACCGTCGCTACCCTTTAGATACGGAATCCTCAAAACAGATTAAACGTAACAACGAACCAACTAGCAATATATGCAGTTGGCGACCAACTTGCTTATTCAAAACTCATTAAAATAATCTACCACCAAGGTCTATTAGAATCATGACCTAGGCTCTAGACTTGCTACCAAGACTTCTGGTACCTACCGGTCACACCTCCATCAAATCTTGTTAGCATACATTCGATAATGTTGCTATGCAAATATTGGTATAGGTATAGGTAATTACTTAGGTACAGATTAAGTAATAGTTCGATCTATATTGGCTAGGACATTGAGTAAATGTTGCGAAAACGATCATATAAATAAGTAAAATGATTCAAGCAGATAGTCACTTCCTAGCCTTGAATTTTTACACAAAAGATACGGAATTTTTGGTATCAGGACACTTGCGCGAAAGACATTTGCGCGAAAGAAACTTGCGCGAAGGACATTTGAGCGAAGATACACTTGCGCGAAGGGACACTTGCGCGAAGAGACACTTGCGCGTAGATACATTTGAGCGAAAGACACTTGCGCGAAATAAACATAAAATTCCTAATATCTCTGGAAATAGAGGTCGTAGATAGATGCGGATTTCACCATGTGTGGATGAGTTTTCCTTCTTTTTTAAAGTATGTCTCACTTATTCCCCCATATAAATAAGTATATTTTGTCGTAGAGCTTCGTAGAGCGTGCTACGGTGCTACGCTGGATCCGAGTAGCCTACTCGGATCCAGCGTAGCAAAAGACTTCAACGCGCACTTACTTTCTTACAACGAATTTAATAATTAATATCTCTGGATATAAAGGTCGTAGTGGTATGCAAATTTCAATATAGTGTAGATGAGTTATTTTTCTTTCTTTAAGTATGTCTCACTTATCCCCACCTCTCCTCCTTTCCTCCCCATATAAATAAATATATTTTGCCGTAGAGCTTCATAGAGCGTGAGTGGTGTAGATTTTTCTACATTACGGACTTTGCGGCTATTGACTTTCGTCTAGAGACTTAGTAGATACCTATGACGCAAGAAACTCTTTCGACTCTTCGAGCGGGCATGAGATGACCTCGTACAAGTGATGATAACTGTCTGTTTCCTGCTTCCTCTTTTTAGTGAAGCAGTTAATTTCACGGTGGATTTCAGGACGGGCAATGCCAGGCTAAGGGTTACAGCATTGTTAATGGTCGGTTTTACCCCAGACGTTACTGGGTGTACATGCCACGTCGTTATGCGGAATACATGCCCACGGTTTGCAAGTATTATTCAATACGTGACAGGTTGCAAGCCCATCGCAGTATAGCTAAATACTTTCTAGTGACACATGCTACTCGGATTTTTGGTCCAAGTGACATGGGGACTACTACTACTTTAGTACTAGGAAACATGCCGGTTTCCTCACCATGTGACCTTCACCATCAGAGAATGTGCATGTATCAAACGTACCTAAACTAAAACGATCTCGTTTGCTTGATTGCAACCGTTCACCTGACACCGATTCGCCATCGGACTATTCGTCGACAGTTTAGCTCACTTGATCAATAAAAAATTCATTAAAATTGGATAACTCCTTCGAGAGTTATGCCATCACAAACAATACCACAAACATATACTGCAGATGTTTTAGTGCCGGAAATCCCAACTTGTCGACAAAATAACATTTCTTAAAAATAAATTGTGTTCCGGCATTCAGATGTAAGGTAACCAGTTCATCAGTTTGTGGAGTATTCCGGGTGAAGTGCGCCTTCACCTTCAGCCTTATCTCAACTTGTTACCAGGTGAAATAAAGGCAAAGCGCTTCCCCGTCGTACAATAAAAAAAACGTATCTATCAACATCACCCTCGCTACGCTCGCTCGATCAATAAATATGTTCACACCAAGTCGACTCCAGAACATTAACAGCTGTCACTGATTTTACACTAACTCAGGACTTCCAGCAAGATAACAAAAAGGCTCCAGATTACAAAAAAAAGGGTTATATTTTTTACTAGATGTTAGTTTTTCTAAAATTCTAAAATAAAGTAAAATATTACAAAAACTTCCGCAGAAAGGGTACTACAACATTCTTTAATAGTATACTCAGAGTGCAAACATGCCGTGGAAAGTTAGCATAATCATAAATTGGTGTATTGGGTTAATATCGTTCAACTACCTGTCTTCTACATCTACCTACTCTCGAAGCTCATTTAGAAAACTACCTCAACAGAATTTATTTTACTCAAGAGAATGAAATATTCTGTATGCTACGCGGGTCCAACGTAGACTCGTAGCACACTCTACGAAGATTAATGACAAAATAAATTTATTGAAATGGAGAAAAAATTGCATGATTTGGGAGTAAGAGTCAGCTACACAATGGTGATATTAGCATCTCTCTACAATCTTTATTTCCAGAGATATTAATTATTTAATTTATTGTAAGAAAGCAAGTGCGCGTTGAACTCTTTTGTTTGCTTCGCGGATCCAGCGTAGCACCGTAGCACGCTCTACGTCAAAAAATATTTATTTAAATGGGGGAAAGGAGGAGGGGTGGGGATAAGTGAGACATACTAAAAGAAAGGAGAACTCATCTACACAATGGTGAAATCCGCATCTCTCTACGACCTCTTTTTATCTCTTTCTAGAGATATTAGGAATTTTATGTTTTTTTTCGCGCAAGTGTCTTTCGCTCAAATGTCTCTTCGCGCAAGTATCCCTTCGCGCATGTGTCTCATCGCGCAAATGTCCTTCGCGCAAGTGTCTTTCGCGCATGTGTCTTTCGCGCAAGTGTACTAGACCTTAGAGTTTTTAATATATGATAGGTATTAAAAATTCCGGCAACGGAAGACCGGCACAGTGCCTCGTGCGAGGTTTTACCTACGCGTTTGCGTTTACGGTAAGTAATGTCAGTTCTGGAAAAAACCGCTCTCGAATTTCTCCCGTCGAGTCATTTTGTATGAGAAACGTTCATCTTCCGACCCTTATACCACACTCGCGGCGGGGTCAGCACAGCACGATCTTCTCTTCCACTCTCCCCTGTCGACCGTCAGCTCAGCAGCCTCTCACATGCATGTCGTCATCGACACACGCACAATCCATCCACCTTGTATGAGACACATTAACCGCCTATAATCGTATGTACTTTTTGAACTCTGCTACGAGAGAGCGCTTGCTTCATTTTACCTGGTGTCAAGTTATGATAAGGCAAGGTGGAGGCGCACTACACCCGGAATTCTCAGATTAAGGAACTGGCTATATTATCTCTAAATGCCGGAACACAACAAATTGAATGACTGTTATGGCGGCAGCTAGCCATATAAAACAAGCACTACCACCAACTTAAACTAGCACAAATTCATACCCATCTGGGGATCGACGCCGGACCACAGAGTCTGACACCGTTGGACCACAGACACAGAGGCCATCAAATGTATACCACACCAACCGTCCGAAGTTAGTTTGAAAGCGCCCTTAGTCCTTCTACCTCTAGTGATAGTGACACGTCCTACTGCGGTAGTTCTATTCATAGCTCGAATTCGCGAATCCCCCTCGATAAGATAACATCTCAATGGAAGATAACCGTTAGATATTAACTACGAGTACCATACCTACCTATCTCTAACTGCCTACCTACTGACTAAATAAGCGTAAAGAGAAATAGGTAAACGTAAGTAAAGGAGCTTCATCATCATCGTATAAATTAACTATTGAAACACCCGGGATATCGTTCCCGTCATCCTGTGGGAATTTCTTATAATAGTTTCAAAGTGCACTACACTAAACTACGAAAGGAGTCTCTACGACCTCTGGTTTGGGTGTGTTGATTATCAGTACCGAACTGACCGACTGCAGTTTTGAGCGTAGTAGAGTTCCTTGCGATAGGGCTCGTCCGAGGTAGTACTACTACCACATCTATTCCAACCACCAAGAACCATTGCTGTGTTTCGGTTTTAAGGATGTTTCGTGTTCCGTCCACCGGCTATGGCTGCCGGTGAAGGGATCACGACGGGGCTTAACACCTTAATGCCTCAAGTTGATGGGCGCAATGTAGAGCATCAGTAAGGCTTTGTTATAGACAAGAGTTGCACCTATCCTCAGGTGGGTTGTTTGCTTGTTCCGTCTCCATGTTGTATAAAATAGGTAGTCAGAGCTACACGATGATTTAGCATTTTCAGATGATTAACCTTGTCTACACTAACACTTCACACTTTCTGCAATGTGCTGATGGAATTAAGAGTGCTATGTTTCGTAATACAAACCAAGGGGTCAACGTAGTGTTACCTCTTGAGTCTCGGCTCAGCTGGTGAAAATAGGCAATAAAAAACAACCCTTCGAAATGCATTAAGAAAATAGAAAGCCCCCGTAAAGTAGGCAAAGGGTCGGTAGCAAGGGATAGGGATCCACTTAGGGCCAGGTGTGGGGCAGGTGGACGTCAATAATTTATCAATAACAACTGCATGGTTCGGGATCGCGGACCAATGGCGTGTCAAAAAAAAGTGTGAATATCTTACAAAATATTGATTGTACAATTTGCTGGCCCATCTCTTTATCACCTGGGCAAATATATGTACACGGAATTGTACTGGGAATCCGGCAACACATAGGTAACGATCGGATTCAAATGGGTAAGTTGAGTGTTTGCCTCAAAAAGGTAGCGATACATTACATGGTGAAACGAGGAGTGGGGCTTTCAAAACCATTTATTTAAGTCTGAGAGTTGTAAGATATGATGATGTGGGGGTTTCTTTGCGCGGTAATGATCTGAATACATAGACATTAGGTGACATCGATAAGATACAGACCAACCCATTTTACCCCACCAAACATGTGGGACTTTTATAATATACAATATACAATAACACAATCCACATATACCTACCTATATAACAAATAATAGAATAATAGGTACAACATTTGATAGAATGAAATGTCCTGCATTTAATTTTTACACAGCACAATGATGATGATGATGATGATGAATATTTATTATCATCATCATAAGGTGGTTTTAACAAAAAACATTAAACAGTATTTGTGTAATAAATTGCTTAAACTTTTCAGGGTGAGACCAAGGCTCTGAACCATGTAGGTACAAAAAGGATCCTTAAGTTCAAGGTTGGTTAGTCAATGCTTTTAGAGTTATTTAATTTTAAAATGTTTCCTATGTCATGGTATCTTACAGGTCAGGAAGCTAGTGGTTCTGGTAAGACACGTTCAGTGTTACCATTTTAGAGTAGATATTTTATTTACGAATTTTATTATTATGTTTGGGACGAATCTTGAGACTTAATGAATTAGTGAGTGGGTGTTTCCTTGATAAAAATTCAGCAGACAGCTGATCTGACAATGGATTAGGAGATAAATTGGTCGCGACCTCGCCGGGGCCTGTGTTGTGACTGGCGGTCACGTGAAGTAGATTGATAGAGGCGGGTCATGTTCACTGGCGAAGCCTTCAATGGCTAGCCTTCACAGAGAATGCTTTCTTCAGCAGTGGGCCTTAACGTGCCGCTAGCGTAACTGCGCGGGGTCAGCTAGTAAATAAAATATTTCGAATCTTATTAAATAATTAACTAAATGTTATTTAGCAACGCATACCTAAATACTTGTGCGTAGCCGGACGTCGCTGTGGATACCGGGATCAGGGATCGGGACCTCGTGAACTTTCTATTGACTCAGTAAATTCAACGAAATTCACGAAACTGTGTGCCAAGGACGAGGACGTTTCACACGAATAAGTAACCGAACTGTTCCTGCTACACGCAAAAACATACAGCATATTTATAAATCACTAAGGCCGCAAATAGGCATACCAATCGTCTGCCCGATTAATGGTAAACAATTAACAACCTTTTAAAAAAGAGAGCTACTTACTTTATTATTTTTCAATCATGTTTAATCTCGGTTTCTTGGCGATAACCTGATTATATCACGGGCCTAGGCTAAGTGCCCTTTAGTGTCTAACTATAACTTTTCAGTGGAATCAATGTCAGTTTATAGGAACTTTCTGATACTAAATGTGTTTCATTTTGTAGGCCTTTTGAAGGAGAACGAACGTGTGTTTAGGAAGGTCAAATTTGTCAAGGAAATTAAAAATTTGTTTCGGAAATACGCCGATACTAGAAATTTGGAATATAATCTCTGAAATCGCCACATATGGGTGTTTTTTTTTTTTAATTCAACGTATTTCGACAGTTTTTCTGATACCATATTGATACTTACTGCAGATTATGTGTGTTGGAAAGAGCTGTTCTTGTGTACAGCTGTTTTTTATCTAAAAATGTATCAGTCTGGCCTAGAGTAGCAGTGCAGGGAAGAACTACCGCCATACCTATTGCGGCCGCCAAGCAGCAGTGCTGTTTCACAGGCACAGGGTGCTTAACACCTTTAAGCCTTAAATGCAGTTGAGATGCAGTTTAGATCATGATCTTTTTCAATACAACCAAAACAGTGAGTCTTTCTTATAGCACATAACATCAGGTGGGCTGGGCTGCATGCTTGTTCCATGTCCACATGGTATAAAATAAGTTTCAATTTTGTCGGTTAAAATGCCTCATATTATTATTAAAATAATCATTTTCTGGAAAGGGTAGCTGCATCTTAGACCTCATTCTTTTCAAGCAAGTCTCAAAAGTTGAAATATAAATATTACTTAATCTAATACAAGATAATTTTTAAAAAAATATAGACTATATTTTATGGAACCAACCCATCTACCAAACCAGACCTAGTGGCTTTAATTGCTGGGGTACCTCAAGGATCTATGCTATCAGCAACTCTATTCCTGTCCCACTCCAATGGTCTGCTAATAACAATCGATAGATATTTAGCCAGTCCATACATGCTAGTGCGGACTGGCTCCTGGCTAAGGCCAAGCCGCACTTCATACCGGGACAGTTTTTAAGTTTGTACACAGCTCAGGTCTAATCTTGTATGGAGAACAGATCTATACTTGTTTTGCAAGTCTAACTTGCAAAACGAAGGTCAATAGCTTGACAATTATCAATAAAAAAAACTTTGAAGAAACAAATCTAATTTACTCTTCACAACCATGACAATAAAAATACCATTCTGTTCAAATTACAGTTACATGACCCGCATGCTAAAAATAATAATTGCTTGCACTCAAAAACAATTTTATTCACCAATTAAAATGCTTTCAAAGTACCTAATAAAGTTTACAGTTAGTGCATAAATGCTGGTATGGTGCAAATGACAAACTTCTAATATAACCAGATTTGCACTTGTGAAACCAAACATGTAACACAAAGAGAACACCAAAGCACACTTCAAAGTCAAATGGAGTTGCCGACAGCTTATGATGACTTCAGCTGACTTTGAACAGCTACTCACAGTAGCTCCATCCCACTTTGATGTAAGTTCATAAGCGATAACTCCAATGGCTAAGCTCTGGCCCTCGGTATATTACCTGAGCATGGATTGGTTAAACCCATCAGCTTTATACCATTCTATATGACATAACTGGAAAGGAATGTAACTGTAATTGTCCTCATCTGTTCTTCCTCACAAGTACAATCTTGGAGTCTTTTCGTTTAGAGTGAAATATGTTTGTTTTAAACAAGTGTGCTTCATTAGATCACAACTTCTCTTGTTTTCAAATAATCTGAGTATTGACTATAATCATAAAATAACAAAAAGAAAGAATGTTTCAAATCCAAACAATATTTGATAACAAGACAAATAAACATAGAAAAATGAAATCTTTAGAATCAACTACGTAAGGGAGGGTGGGTAACTGGGTCTTTTAAACTGCAACCATTTCCGGACTGTGGATTTCCAACCCTTTATACATGCTCGCTTTGTAGCCCCCATACAAAATGGATATCACTTATGTGGGCACTCATTGGAAGCCTATTGTGTAAGTTATACCCAGTATTTATGAGTATATATTTATTATCTTTGCTCATGATAACTTTTTATATTCATGCTACTAGCATCTAAATATTAAAACAATCTAAATCAGCACTGCTTTAAACTGACTTGACATTAGCAGTAAGCAGATGGTACAATATTTATAGTAATAGGTACTTTTTAATGTGAAACACATACTTAAAAACAACTTATGGATGATGATGACTGATGTATACAATCTATGTTTTGATAACATGACTAGATTTGCAGAGAAGTTTGCTCCTAGATAACTTCATTTTACAAAGTAAAAATAATTCAATGAAGAAAACAATTGGTACCTATAGGTACTAAGTTACGTATGGTTAGGGTAAACCCATTTTATTTTCGACGTTATTGTGTATCAGTAGATCCAGCCAAGCTTAGGTACAATGTAAAACCAAAACTTTAATAGTAATGTGATACAATATTGAACAAACACATTACAACGCGCTAATAATCACGAATCGCCACGAACCAAACATCTGTTTCTGTTGTTACTTGTTATCGGATACCTAGCAAAGTTTCTAACTTGCTACACCTTCAAAACTTATGTTCGATACGAAAAGTTGTTACAAAAACTATGTTACCGGTAGGTAGGTATATCTACGAAACTACCGGAATTTTACATCGGGTTACCGGCAGCCCGGCGCCTAGCTAACAAACCGCCACGCCACTTACGGAGCCCCGATTTAGTCATTTAGGTTACAGTGACGAAATTTTTTTTCACACAACTTTTGACCTACAAACTTACGGAACAAGTATGAAAATTATACTCACGTGAAATAGGGAGTATCATTCAACCATAGGTGGCATTGTCATAGCATTCCAGAAAATGTATCACTGCCTAAATAATCACAATTCAACGAAGAACTCTATTTTATCCATCCGATCGTCGGATAGCACAAACTACTTTGTAACCATAAAACTCAACATATATTGCACGGAAACTTTAACAAAACAACACACAAAAATACTGTGGAATATAAAGAGTTATTATCACAAGTATTTGAACGAAATATCACAAACAGATATCACTTTTTGTATTTTTGTCCTTGCGTTCACCATCACATCACGTCACATAAATTGGACGGCCATCTTGCGTTCGTACTAGAGGTGTGACTAATATATTCATAATAGGTATTCAACCTAATATTAGCAATATTCGTAATAGGTATTGGATTCTATTATTTTATAATAGTCAAATATTATCCAAGTTTCGTTTCGTGAACTTCGCGCCGCGCAACAGAGCGGTGAAGCCACGCACGGCGTGGTTGCGGCGATGGCGCACAGTATTGTCGCTCTGCTGTTAGTGTTATGTGTTCTCGTACTTACTGTAAAGCGCTGTTGTTACGAGCGTTCATGCGAGCGTGAGTGAGATGAATATGTATTCTGTGATTTGATAGATATGCGTCTAGTAGTGAGTGAATCTAAGTAAATACCTAAGTTTCTGTGATTGATATTGGTCTGTTAATGAGTGAATTTGTGTGAATGATATTCCTCTAGTAGTGAGTAAATCTTAAGTAAAAAATAGTGTCTGTAATAGATATTCGTCTGATAACGAGTGAATTTGTGTGAGTGATATTCGTCTAGTAGTGAGTTAATCTAAGTAAATAATAGTCTCAGTGATTGATATTTGTCTGTTAATGACTCAATTTGCGTGAATAATAGCAATCAATAATCATTGTTGGTACCTACATAGGTGATAAACTTTTTCAATACGCCAAATATATTTTTATTTTCGTTCACAGTCCTAAGCCTCATAAAAGATGAAGAAAAATTTAACAACATTTAAATTGTGTACGCTTAGAGCCACTTTCACCCGATTATGGATACCTACCCGAAGATAACCTGATAGAATATCTAGTAAATCGTAGGTAGCGTTGAATACAGAATCAGAATCGGTTGGAACATTACCTATTATTTTACTATTATTTTATAATAGGTATCATAACATAATCCCAGCAAAGCGTTATATTCAATAACATGAATACGAAAATATGACCATAATACACCATCTCTAGTTCGTACGGACGGACAGGAGGCTACTAATATTACTAGATATAAAAATATTTTTCCCAACTACGCATTATGGGAAGCTGTTTAGTCCGTATTTTAACCGCTTCTGTTGTGTAGTGGTTTAACAACCAGTGGCAGATCCAGAGATTAGATCCCCAGGGGAGTACTTTCGTGCTTGATTTGGTTGGTGGTAGGACTTTGTTTAAGTCTGCCTGGCTAGCTACCACCATCTTACCTAATTCTGTCACCATAATAACAATTCTAATATTGTTGTGTTCTGGCATTTAGAGGTAAGGAAGCCACTTCCTCAGTTTGTTGAGGAGTCTGGGTGAAGTACGCCTCCATGTTTGGCCTTATCTTAACTTGTTACCAGGTGAGATGAAGGCTAAGCGCTTCCCTGTCGTACAATTAACTTAAAAATTTTGGTACAAAGCAACGACTTATAGCACAAATAAAGTAAACATTGCGAAAAGCATACATCTGTAATTACATCACATAATAAAAATATGTTTAATAATTTTAAACCCCTTTCCTCATGAATTCATAGTGGTATTATATTGAATTACTCAAGTCTATAATACCTACCTTTAAGCTGATATAAAATCAAACTTCTATGTCAACGCAATCAAAAGAAACAGTAATTTAAGCCGCATATTTTGAAATTTGCAACTACTCGCAAGGAAGTCAAAACCTAAAGGATACTTCCAGTTGACTTAGAATATTGAAAATTGGCAAGAAGCAACGTTTTATAGCAGACATTAAGGAAAAATTCCGAAAACCTAACATTTTTAGCTAGGTACATCACATTATTTTTTTTTTTAATAGAAAGGATAAAGAGTCCTTTATTAAATGTATGCTCCTCCAGCTTTCCATATTGTAATGTTATGGATTTAATTTAGCAATAAAAATACCATAACTTTTACCTATATACCTTCCGGTTTGTACGGAACCCTCGGTGCGCGTTTCAGACTCGCACTTGGCCGACTTTTTTGTTTAATTTTCTCTCAAGTTGTCACTGGGCAAGAGATGCACTAACATCAGGTGGGCTACTTGCATGTTCCATCTCCTAGTTGTATAAAAAAATGTACATAACCATGAGTCGTCTTATTGTAAGAACTACGAACAATCCCTAATAAGTTTTTATTGTGTATTAAATATTTTTAGCTGTATCGTAGTAAACCTACGAGTTTTTTATTACATATTTAGTAGAAATATTAATGTTACGTAAAAACGTTAGTAAAATTTTTAGTCACATTCAGTAATATTGTGGACAGACTGTACTCCCGAAGATATAGGTATTTTGGATGGTACTAACAACATTATATTTGTTTACCTGAAACATGCAGCGAATGTCAACCATAGACAAAGTTTTTTTTACACAACATTTTTAGTTGCTGGCATCCTGGCTGGGTAAAACCAGACCAAAGCTGAACTAAGCTAAGCTTTCGTAGATTTTTCGATACTAGGTACCTAGGTGTAGTAGGTACTAAAAATTTGCTAACTAATCAGAGATAATAATTATGCCGGTCATGCATTCATCAAAGGTGTGGGAACGGTATTGGAATTGCACTAAGTTCCAGATTTTCGGCAATGTCTTTTACCTCCTCAATTTGCATGCATGTAGGATAGGAACAGCAAAGAGATTTATTTTTATTTAAAACAAAATCCACAGCTCATAAAAAAATACATTAGATTACAAAACTTCAAAACAGGTGATAGATGTACAAGAGTACCTCACACTATGATGCACAATACACAATGGTTTATTACCTTAATTTTGTGGGTGGCTTGCTTGTTGCTTGTATAGTCTTCTCTATTCATTAAGACTTGAAGTTCAAATTGAGCTACGAAATGGACGGCCGTCGTTCTTGCCCAACAAACACATAGCAAATTCAAATTCAAATTATTTATTGCACTTATGTTGTTATTAGGTATACAGGTGTTGTGAGGATAAAAGTTTCAAACATAAACCCTGTTAGGGCACAGCAATATCACACTAGGAGGCGCATTAAACTTAATAGCTAAATAAAACTATACATAATACTAAATTCAATAATAAACTACTATTCTTATTCATTATACCATTACTTTTCTTACATGCTAATTATTTAGTTTATGTATCACCCAGAAACTCATGCAAAGAGTAAAAACATTTTTCTGTTAAGTAGGATTTTAAACACTTTTTAAATTTTTGGGGCGTTTGCTCATCTTTTATATTGTTAGGGATTTTATTGCATATTTTTACACACATTGCATATGGTCCAGAATGTATTATTTGTAATGTTGAGTTAGGTTGAGCTAGTCTGGTGCGTGGCCTAAGAGGAGGTCGTGAGTCTTGCGGAAAAAGTTTCATGTTATTTTTTACAAAATTAGAAATTTCAAATATATAAATGCAGGTTAGGGTTAAAATTTTATCTTTTTTAAAGTGTGGTCTACAACTTTCCATTACATGTAAGTTACTGCTACTGTCTTCGAAAGAAAACTTCACATAAAGAAGAAGAAAACCATTTATTTCTACCACCACCAAATAAAATTAATAAATAAGTGTGTAAGTAAGTGCCTATTTTTTATAATGTTTATTTATTGATATATACATAATTATTTATTGAACGATAACGCGAAGCGTTTGGGCTTCAACTCACTTGATGAAAGTTAATGTACAGGTCTTTGAAAAATATTTATGGAAAAACTTATTTGAAAAATATTGTAAGTACCTCTTAAATACAAAACATAATAATTATTTTTAAAAAAAAAACGTGATGGTCCACCTTTGCGAGCTCCATGCAGCTCGCGGCACTACAAAAAAACTAGTTTATTTATTATTATGTACATACCGCCGGAAAGTCTATACCTAGCTGTCATCGTGCAGTGTATTGCGTATTACCTTAACGTATTGTAATTATATTGGTGCTCTTTGGTGCAGCAGTGTCAGTGTAGTGTGAAAAGCGTTACGGTGGATAAAAACGCGCGAATAGATTTAAAAAAATATTCGCCGCTAGTCTGATACTGATACCATACCAAACATCAATTCAATATTGTGGCCAAGGATGTCGTGCAACTCAAATATAGGTACCTACCAATTGTTACTTTTAGGGAACGATACCACACTGTGCCCGCCTGGAACTCGGTATGATTTTGATTATAACGCGATAGTATAATGCCTATTTGGACTCTGAAAGTCCGTTCTAAATATTGGTGAAATCAGATCAGTGGTTTCGGGGAATACCTGCTACATCTACATGTACATCTACATCCAAACTAAGTACTCACCTAACATATTTTTATAAGATGGTGGTTGCTAGCCAGTAGGCAGGCGGACCCAAACAAGGTCCTACCACCAACCAACATTCACCATAATCAGGTAAGTAGGTACTTTCAATCAAACTCTTACAATCATTATGTCAAAATGTATCATGATCTTGAGTAGGTAGGTACCTATTTTGTGTGATGATAGTTCCTTGCATAACCACAGCAGATTCTCAAACTTTCCTTATAGTGTAAGAAACAAATTGTACTATTTTGATATGAATAGCCATACTAGGCTACGTAGTAGGTACCTACCTACGTAGTACCTACCTACTATTATACTGAAAAATAAGTAACCTACATTGATAACAAGGGTAGAGTCTAGGGAGAAGAGAAAGGCAGGTTCGGGTGGGTCAAATGAAAACAATCCGGTAGATTTACATTACATTTATTTCTTTCTGTTTAGTGTTAACCTAAATCTATTTTTTATAATCAAACTTATAGACCATTGGTCTTACAATGTTTTATTAACTTCGAAATTTAGACGAATTTCCTTAACACACAATTACACATACAGATTACTTACACAGGTCCTCTTTCGTAAATAATTAAGAAACAAACTAATTATTACTTATTCTGATGTATTTCTCACAACCTCAGAGAAATTGAAATCAAACAGACAAACACATTTTCACAAAACAGAACTAAATTTAAAAATAATAAATGGCTTTATTAGCAGTGATCTGTTACTTTACAAACACAATACACATAAGTAGGTATTTAAAATGCCAAATGTTTATGATATCAGTACTAGTACTAACATTCTAAATAATACTTTTTTAATTAGGTAATAGTTTATTTTAACAAATACAGGTACCTTATTAGGGAGATGTGCATGCTCACTAATTATGAAAGCCTTTTCATCTTATACTTTCCTACATTGTTGCTTATTAACTTCAATAAATCCTTCTAAAACGAAGGCACATAATCTTTCATACGTAATTAAAAATGCATTTATTATCCAAGTCAAAGACTAGACCTCACACTTACAAAGGCCACTGTCCAAGGCCACATTTTTCATAATAGCTACATATCAATAACTGAATTGCCTTTGTTTTTCGATTCAAATTCAACCAATATTTGTGACAAACTGCTTTTAATGATTATGTTTATGACCGTAACATTGAAATAGTAATCGATGGTAATCGCCTGTTCCAAACACGAGCAATCCGCAGCCGCCGCCGCCGGTGGGCGGGATGTCGTTCCATACTATTCACATACCACTCACACCACTCACACCGAGCGATTGTCAGTCAGATTCAGCAGCAGAGTGATGCATCGTTCATTTTATTATCAGCCCTTGGTTCTTCTCATATTCCACGGGGAGGAATATGTGCATGCGTTTCTCTATTTCACAACGGCAGAGTGGGCAGCGATTGCATCTGTAACAAAAACATATTGTTTATACTGAGACGCAGCCATAAAACCTATGATTAAGCTCTTATAATCATCCACAATTTTGGTAGACTATATTTAAAGTCACTTTAATACTTCGCGAAATGTTACCATGTTTACTGCCTCAGGTCTATCGGTTCCCCCACCGGTGACAGCTTCAGAGGTCCCGGGTTCGATCCCCAGGGGAGTACTTTACTTACTTACATAGGTAACAATTTATTCGGTCACAGAATGTTCTATTGTACATCGTTTACTAGTCCTGAGCTTTGATAGTCTCCGCAAGTTTAAGGTTTCGTGTTTTTTGTACAATATTGTTCTTGGTTTGGTAGGTGGTAGGACTTCGTTTAAGTCCGCTTGGCTAGATACCCCCCATCTTACCGAAGCCTGTCGCCATAAATACAATTCTAAATAGTTGTGTTATTCAGACTGTTGAGGATTCCGATTGAAGTACGCTTCCACCTTCACCCTTATCATAAATTGAAACCAGGTGAGATTAAGGCCAAGCGCTTCTCCTTCGTAGGTACTACGAGGAAAGCCAACGGGTCTCTGTGGGCATGTCGTGTCGTGTCGTGTGCAATCTGATAAGTGTTCACACCGCTTGGGCACGTTTGTTGCGTTTGTTGGGGGAGGATTGGTGGTTACATTTGTGTTCCTTTTAATATTTTGTAGGTAGTAGGTAGGTATTTATATATATTTATTTTGGGCTTTGATTTATTTATGTAGAAAATATTAATGATTCATGTATAAACATAATTCCAGTATCATGTTAGGTAGGAACACGCTTTTGGTGTCAATGAAATGTATGTAATTACCTGGGAGCGCATTCTCTGCAGCAGACAACGTGACGACACGGTAGGAAGAGTGTGTCCATCCCAGCGTCCATGCACACGCGGCACGCTAGGGCTTCGCCCCTACCGGCGCTACGCGAACGGGACTCCTGAGGAAAAGCAAAAACTGATCTTTAAAATACATAAACGTGGTAGGTATTAACAAATAATAAGAAAGTTTTAATAGATTTTGCCAAAAATTAGATAGGTTGTTCTAATTTAGGTACAGTATCAACATACAAGCACTAGCTTGTATAATTATATTAATACGAGTATGATACTGAAAAATGGTCAGGTTGCAGGAGAGTCCCTTTAATTAATTGAATATGCGTCAAACCGAAAAGGTTCCTCACTTTCCCTGTTCAGTTTTGCGTTAGTTCCTCTTTTGGCCACATTCATCCATGGAGCCACTCGTACAGTTTTCATGACGTGGAAAAATCTGACTCACTCTGGCTGTCGATGTCGTAGCCCACACAACAGGGAACATGACCTGAGACCTTGACGTTGACCTATGAGACTTTATTAAGTCTCTTATGCCAATACTTAAAGTAGGAGTCGAGTTGATGAAAGATGAATGAATTGTGATGGATGCATGGAGAAGCAAAACATGGTGTGCCGAATCCGATCCCATGTATTCTGTGTGTGAGACAAAGAGAGCACATACCTAGACAGTTATCTGGTTGATTGAAAACTAAATGCTACCAAAAACCAACGCGGTATCAACTAACAGCATCCGATAACGTACAACCGTACGAATGTGGAAGTATGAGCATTGTCAACCAGAGATACGAGCATAATAGACATTTTATGGGAAGACTCGCTCCACCGTAGACCTCGGTAGTAGAGGTCAACAGCTGATCCAGCTGACCTCGCGACACGTAGCGGCGGCGGCCCAGCGTCGTTGTCTTTGTATGGTGAGTGTGAGTGTAGTATGTGTGTGTGTATGTATGTATGTATACCTTGCGTTCAGTCCCGGAGTGCCTCGCGCGGTGGTGCTGCGCGCGGCGCGCCCGGTCGTGTACCTCGCGACACGTCCGCACGATGTCGAACACGTAGCGGCGGCCCAGCGTCGAGTTGTCTTTGAAGATGGACGCTATCGTGCCCTGCAACAACAACACACACCATGACACCACTTACACTACAGGTTAAGCACACGACGAGGCGAACGGTTTGTGTTCCGCACCAACCCCGGAAAGGAAAATGGCTAAAACATAACCTACAAAACTATATTTGCTACTAGACTAGAGAAGCACATGTAGTTTTCCACTCCTTAAAAACAAGTTGGACTATAGGCGGAATCTAAAGGCATTGATATAACATGACATATTTGCAAGGCCTACATTTATTTACTTTATAAAAGAAGATTACTAAGTATTATTTTAAAATATCAAGGAAACACGAAACCCCAACAACCTTCTTGAATTGCCAGCAAATTACCCGAAATTACCATATTAGGTCACTCGCCAAGTCCCCCGCAGTATAAAGTCCAATTCAATAACAAAAATACACAATAAAGTTAAATCAAATACGCCGTTACACATTCCTCATTTATAATTAATGAATATAAAATTAATAGGTACAATTTTCCAACCTACTAGGTACCTAATTAAAAATAATATACCCAGAAATTGCTTTGCATTGCTACCTACTAAGGTTTTTTTAAATGATGGATCAGCTCTTGACCTCTAGGCTTGTCTAGCTCTAGGTCAAAACAAGGATGAGGTCTACGATGGAGCGAGCTTTCTCAGAACCAGAAGGTACTGCGTCTCCCGCGCACCGGCGGAACACGGCAAACCGTAGATAGACCTTTACAGGGCCTACCACCAATGCTCTAACCATTCAGCTGTGACCGCTAGCAAGGGCTAGCCATTCTGTTGCCCGGGTAGACCACTAGGAGTTAGATTCAAAGGTGATTTTCATCACATTTTGCGTCATTCTTACTGATCTGCCCGTTAATTATAATACACCATTACGTGTTTACAGTTTACAAAATGGCATCCGCTCGCCATGTTGTTTAATTTTACCAAAGAGTGATGTGATTTTTACTCTCATTGATTTCAATTGGTGTACAAGTAGTCAGTATTTACCTTTAAATCCCTAATGAACTGTTCCGTGACGTCACTCCTGACGGTCTCGCAGCAGTAGAAAGCGTGTTTCTCTGTGACAGCTCGGTACAGCGCCGCGGCTTGACCCGAAGTCGCCATCTTGACGTAGAGAGGCGCTTCATTCCCTTCTCCAGTGACGTAGGTCATCTGGAAGAGGCGACGGACGGACTGCGCGCGGATTATAGCTGTGTAGGGGATGCTGAAAACAAACAAAAATACCTCTTAAAAACATTCAAAATGGAGTGAATATAATTTATGGATTTAATTTATTTTTAAAGGTATTTAGCGGATTTGTTACTAAATAATTTTCTGTAGTCATATCGAAGTGTAATTTAATTTACCTAATGGATTGCACATCCCCTTGGTCCGACAAGAAGTTGGTTCGGTATTCTTGATTGTGTTTTGAGCATGACGTTGTATCATGGGATGGGATGGGATGGCCTATTATCTGGAAGTGGGTTCGAGTAGGCACCTAGATTATTATACTATACACATATTTATTTATAAACATATAATTATATGTAAATTTTACCATTTTACTCACAAAATACGATAAATAGACTGTAGTGTCTTAGCTAGGGTAGGCTATCTGTGGATAGGGATATTGTCTCAGTAGGACAAACGGTCCGGGTTCCGGGGTTCCGGGTGAAGTGCGCCTCCACCTTCGGCCTTATCTCAACTTGTTACCAGGTGAGGTGAAGGTCAAGCGCTTCCCCGTCGTACAATAAAAATAAAGTCTTCCTTTTAAAACCCATTAAAAAGGCATCCTGGTAGGAATTAAGATATTGTTTCATAACAAATTACAGTTAATAAGTACGCATTGTTTTTTAACCCTACGTGCTTGGTTTGGTTGGTGAACAAAACAAAATGACGCATCATACCGAATTAAAATACATATAATTAGGTGGGCATTGTATGCAAATTCGAATTTCCAGGAATATTGCAAAGGCTACACATTTGAAAATTAATTTACCAAATGTTAGCCAAACTTAGTTATATACCTACCACGTACTGACAGAAAGATATACATAAGTAAGGTAGTCGCTAAGTGCTCAGCAATATTTACATGAACGCTTGATGTTTGGACGAAGTGTTTGACCTACTAATATGGACGACCAACCATTGTAGAAATGGAAAGATGCTGACAATAACAAACAAAATAAGTGCCTATGCCTGCCTAGCTATGCATGCTATACCTACACCACAATTTTGAACATTTAAATTTATGAATCTTAATGGTAACCCCTGATATACTCCGGTAAAAAAAATATCATACGACTTGTTTTTATGTGGCTTTAATTAAAATCAAGGTCATCACCAAATATATTAGAAGCTAGGTACCTACCTAAACCTAGGTACTTAATAGATATCTCATAAACCGCGTTATGGACGCAAATAACACATTTTTATATGTTTATTTCCTATATGGAAAAAGTCATACCGATATAACATAATTTTATCTACATTATTGTACTCACGTAGGTTAGGTAAGGTACCTTTTGGTGTATTCAACCGCCTATGTGGTCTACTGGTTCGCCTACCAGTGTAAGATCCGAAGTCCCGGATTTGATTCATGGGGGGAGTACAATATTGTGCTTCGTTTGTTAGGTGGTAGGACTTTTTTTAAGTCCGACTGGCTAGCTACCACCACCTGACCTAATTCTGATGATTCTAATTCGCCAAAACAACTATTCTTAAATTGTTGTTTCCCGGTATATAGAGGTAAGATAGCCAATTCCTCAGTTTGTTGAGGATTCCGTGTGTGAGCAGTACGCTTCCAGCTTCGGCCCAAAACTTGAAAATCAGGTGAGATGAAGGCCAAGCACCTCCCCGACGTACAAATAGGTATAAATAATAGAACATGTTAATAGTTAAGAATGGAGTCTTTTTTATAATACTAGTTACTGGGTGAGCATTGGGAGGTTGAATTAACACTAGAGTGCACGCGCGCTCTGCTATAGTAGAACGCACTTACTTATTTTAGCGTCATTTATTAATTTTTACACCCCACCCCCTGCGCTCCTAGATAAGCCTCGGCGATAAAATCACGGAACGGATTAGTTCGATATCCACACTCGGCGTAAGCGCATATTCCGGTAGTAAGGTGTCAAAGTTCAGCTTCTACCATAGTAGTACGTGCGAGTATTGGCGTTACAAAACTGAATGTAGCTAAACAAAAAAAAATGATATTTTACTTCCCCATTGACTTTTTTACTTCACAATAAAATTTGCATGTTTATTTTATGACAAAGTAACAATTATCAAAATATTTAATTTCGCAGTTTAGCATGTTATTGTGTATTTACTAACTATTACTTCCTTTTTTCAGCAAAACAATGGACCCAGACTTGTATGCATCTCGCTCGCGTGATCCCGTGGTTACAGGAACAAAATAATGATGAGGAAGTGATTCAAAGTTAATCGGATGATGGCGAAGATAGAGTAGAACCTATGGAACAGGAAGATATGAACCAGGTGCCTCAATTAATGGGAAGAGTAGGCAAATGTTTGCCTTTGCTCTTGAGCCCGAAATCGGTCCACGAAAACGATGTGTCAGGTGGATTTGTCCTGATCACCCAGTTGTGGTCTTTATCTAATGCGAGGATAGCGACCAATACGACAGTCATCGATTACTTAAAGTGTTTTTTTTGAGCAGATCTCAAACATGCCAAAAATGTTCATTATTTCGTTGGTCTCTTTAATTGTTCCTAAGTTATCCATATATTATTAAAACTCGTGAGTTTTTGTAGTAATTGTTTGTAATAATAAATACAGGCAAAATGTTAATAAGATTTATAATTTTAAAACCATTTTTTAAATATTTTGAATATTGTTTTCTACCATGGTAGAGCATGCGAGCACCTATGAAAAAAAGGGGCGCGTGCACTGTAGTTTTAAAACCCATTCATGCTCGGATCAAAAAAGGGTCAGGCTGATTTGGAGGGTGATATTGTTTAATGTAGAAACAATGCAAAGAAAAGTCAAGATGCAATTAGAATAATTTTGAAGCATCATATCTACCGCCTGTTCGGAATCGCACACATGAAGGAAGGCGAGATCCTCTGACTAGTTATTTTTTTGATAATCCATTGATTAGCATAGATAGAACATCAAAACTACTTTAAAAATAAAAAAATATATGAAAAAATAAATAAATGAGAGATAATCATACCCTCAGGTACAATTACTTAGACTTAATGTAGGTATTATAACTTCGTTATTGGTACATAAGTAGGTAGGTAACTATAATTGTCTCCTCCTTTTGTTTTATGTTTGTCTATGAAGAATGCCTAGGTATAAAATACAACTATAATGTACTATAAAGGTATAAAATTACAGGTACCTAAGTAATTTTATCATAATAAGTTCCGTAGTAAATACATTTTCAACGGAACACCAAGCGTGAAAAATATCCGAGTATAATTACAGGAATGTAGTAAACAAAACGAAAATCGATGATAACATTCAACTATTTTATTAGGTACATTAAATACGGAAAAATAGTAGATTAAACTTTGCACCGACAAAGCAGATTAATAGGTAGGTAAGTACCTACCTATTAATCTGCGTTGTACCTACTTAAAACCCACAATAACAAAGTTATCAAATCCGTTAATGTATATCGAGGTAAATGGGACATAATGCGCAGTTTGTAAAAGTAGTTAGTAGGTAATTACATGCATAGTAAGTAGGTAACTAACTTCTGGGATTAGGATCGAAGGAGGTAGGTGTAAAAATAGGTAGGTAGCTTACAATTTTATTCGGTTCGTGCCAGACATATGGGTAGGTATATTATCACCAATGACTGTGATTGATCGACTTAGGTATTTAGGTACCTTTTTGAAACATTTTCTACGATAAGATAAATCTTCATGGTTTCTAGAGTTTCCTTGATAGAGTTAGCAACATTTTCCTGTGCAACTATCGATTGATCACAATAACCATATTCATACATATGGTCCAACGACCATATTGATAATTGTATGTATTGTAGTAAAGGTACCATCGTATACCTACGGGCTATGTTACCTACCCAAAGGCTGGTAGAATACCTACCAGCATGTGGTTACTTGAACAGGAAACACAACACAAGGTGAACAAGTTGTCCTTTGGCCCATTTTTTGCGATAAATGCAACACAAGAACGTTCTAATCTAATTCTAAACTGGCTGGGTAAGGTAGGAATGGGTTTTCATTTTGATGTTGACTCGAATTATTACCATCGTTCTAAATTAAAATAATCAAAAAGATTCCAAGATCGATGAATTTACATCGAGTATGTTGTTTTACAAACACACGCCATTTATAGCCCCAATCTAAGCAATTCCTTTAATATAGGAACTCGATTTTTATAAATACATTTATTATCATACAATACAACACTCAAACACAGAACAAACATACACTCACCTATATTCGTAACACAAATGTTTGTCCTGTACGAAAATCGAACCCACAACGCAGCAGGCTGAGCTACTAACGAACAACCGAGCTGTAAAGCTTGTTAAATTGAGTTGGTGGTTGCCTTACCTCTGTTTCTCCACTCCGATGTCCTGATCTCCGTTGCACGCAGGCCGGTAGACCACCAGTCCGTGGGGCCCCACGCCGACACACGTGCTGAGTCTACACCCGCAGCCTCCCACGCTCTGACCGGTCGCCAGGCACCCCACCGTCGCACTGCCATCGATCTCCTGCTTCTCCTCATCCCTGGCCCTCGGCTCTTCAGCCTGCTGCATGTGGTATAACAGATGGCTGTACAGATTGTGTGCGTTATTGCTTTGAGTGATAGGTTTGCAGAAGAACAGCTCTTCTCCAAAGGACTCCAGGTTCGATATCTCTTTGAGCAACCTGTATTCCGCTTGGGACGCTCTCATACCGGTAATCTCGCAATGATAGTCGACGACCTTGTCGATGTGGTCTTCCGGCTTCTCCCCCTGCGGCCCGATCTTCTCGCACTCGTCGTAGATGTGCGTCGGGGGGTCTTCAGCCTCGAAGTCCCCGGTCTCAGCCTGCGCTATGTACGCGATGATCTTTCTAGCAACTTCGAGATCAGCGACCACCAATCTTCCTTCCGTAAGGTCCAATTTAGCTTGTAGGTAAAACTGGTGGCGGGTGGGTTCGTTGATGAGTAGGTGGGGCGGCACCCAGAACTTGACACGGAGGTCGAGGCGGCCGCTGGGGGTTCTGTGAGGGTCGAGGGGGTTCCTCAAGTTCAACCATCTTGAGGGTCCTGACCCCGGAGAGACGCGAAGACCGAAGTAGTCAGCCTCAGCGCCAATTTCGAGCTTCTCGCATATCTGTAACAAAAGATACAACATAAGTTATTACTGTTACAATGGGTATGCTATATAACCTTTTTTACAACTAAACGCTTTTGTTTTTTAGGGAAACGGCAGAATTTTGTTCTGCCTTTGCTTTATAAATAACTAAAAATAATTTTCCAACACGCAACGCACGATTTGGCATGTAAATTATGGCAAAAAGGCACATCTTCAAATTGACCTGGAAATGCGCCTAATGTTTAGGTTTTGCATATCGATCATTATCTATATATAAATGAACTAAACGTTGAAGTAGTTACAATTATAGGTCTAAACTGCCTTGCGCTTGCGTAACCCAAAATGTTAAATTCTAGATAAGTAATTATAGGGGTACCCACTACCCAGCCGGACGGGTACAAAATAACCACATAATAACATGTTTGGCAATTTGTTTAAGAGAAAGCTGGCTAGGGTGTGATTATGTTGCAAGTGTTTAATTTTTTGCGACTTGACTTGAATTAGAAACGTTTAGTTTCTATGCCCTAAATAAATTCTAATTCTAAAAGAGGGGAAATGTTTGCACTGACATGATACATCTTAGTGCTTAGGACATCAGTGCAAGTGCAAACTGGGTTCAGGATAGCTAGGGGCGATGTACACATGGCCCCTTGCTATCCTGACTGAACCCAGTTAGTCCCAAGTCTTTATCATAACAGAGAAGGACGCTGGGATGCTGACAGCACTGCTCCATAGAGAGGTTGATGACGCAATGAACAAACAGGTGCTCCACGCTCTGTTCTCTCCACAGAGAACAGAGCATGGAGCACCTGTCTAGTCGAGATGGTGGTAGTTTCTAATCCCTAAATTTATTAACATCATATTTGAAGTCAAATTGAAAACAATCATTGCATTTTATCTAATAAGTAAAACCTACCTAAATCATAATACATGATGAGGGAATTGATGAATTAAAACTCTTTAGTGTAAACCATAGAAGACGGATTTTTTGATGCGTTATTAGAAAAAGTAAACCGCTGAAAACTTATTTTGATTATACAGATACAGATCTGATAATACCAGCAAAAAATATTTTGAATCGGACATGCCATTTCAAAAGGATAATAAACAACGTTTGTGTGGGAGAGCCAACATCAGCAATTCTTCCTGGGCCGATATGTTTCAAAATAATATTGTGTTGTGTGTAATGTCTAAATAATGATTACAGCCTAATTTTAATGTATTATGGTAACCAAAACGACACAATATTCAAAACGTTTAATATTAGCTGTACTTATGTGTAAAATGTGAGTCATGTACAAAAGTAGACTGTAAATATTAAGCTGGTAAATAATCCAATGAAGTCTGCATTATGTTACCTTCTTGTAATTTACATTAATGCCTATTGTGTTGTTAACTACTATTACCGTCAAACCGTCCAATTTTGCCAATGTTGTATATTTTGCCCGATAAAACAATTTGGAGCTTGATCGCAAAATTATAAATTTCTATTTCATTTACGTTGATTTGATATCTTTTAAGCGATTATTTATTATATTTCTGGCAGGACTAGGAACGGTTTTTGTCTTTGACTTTACTCAGTTGCTTGTCAGAGCCTGTCAAAGAGCACATGTTTTTTGTTGCGGGTCAATTGAGCTTCAAGGTTTCTGGTATACTGGTCAATGGCAAAGACAAAGGGGAGTTTTTCTTGTTACATGGTCTAGAAATAAGATTTAAGAATCTCTTTCCTATGCATTCTATGCTGTAAGTAGCTTAAATCGAGAAAGTTGACGATTGGCAAAATAAGCCGCATATGTTGCGTCTCCTGGTTGACAATTTTGCCCAACCAGAAAAGTAAACAAGGGTTGTCACTTTCTTGTTACCCAACTGCCTGAGAATGGTTATGTTTTTCCGGTATATTTATGTACGTAAGAATAATATAGGTATAAGTTTGTGAGTTCCCATGTGAATTTGATGTTAGATGTGTCATCATAATGTGTTAGATGAAAACTTTTTAAAGGATTTTTCATGCAGTTTGGTTCAAATTAAATAGACTTGTTTTATTTATTAGATTTCAGTTTTAATATTGATATTGCGCTAATAGTAAGTAGACATATACCAATTTTAAAGATATGTAGGTTTGTCTTTAATAAAGCATTTTTTAATAACTTAATCAAGGTTTAAAATTAACAAAATAAAATGTTAAACTAAAGTAATATTTTGTTTAACATTTTATTCATTTCAAAACCGAGCCAACCAGATGGTACTGCTTTAATTTTGAATGAGTTGATATTGTTACTCGCTTGAGTCGGTGCATTGAATCAAAATCATCAATTGCATCAAGACTAAAATGACTCTTTTCAAACTATTAATATCGTATAATTAGCGTGGGTGATACTGAAACCAAATTAATAAACAATCAATTTCAACTTGACTTCGAAAGGATTAAGGTCAAATTCAAATCGGCTACAGATCAAAATCAAATTTGTTACGTATACCTACTTACCGTTTAATTCACTTGTATACTTTTTTGTAAATTTATATACATTTGATACAAAATAAACATCTATGTTTATTCATCACACAAATGTTTGTCAGGTGGCTGTCAAACCCACAACAGCAGTAAAATGTTTCCAACTATCTGACGCTTGTATCAATGCAGTTCACGTGGAGCTGAGAATCACGCTCAGAACAAGTGATTATCATCAACTATTAGACTTGAGCTGAGCAATTAGATATGAATGCTAAACACATTAACTACACAGCACCTATCTTGTAGACTGATACAATGCCTACAGCATAGAATATAAACAGGCATTCATTGCATTCGGGCGATAATTTTTCATTCATGGAAATTGTTATCTCTGTTGTGTATTGCACTTTATTATGACATTTTCAGATAAGTAATATTGCTTGATTACACAATTTATAGGTTAAGTTATATATAGTATTGAGTACAATACTACAAATAGGTACCCACCTCAGTATACCTTTAAAATATATTTATAAAAAAAGTTAAATCTACGAACTGGTATGCCATTGTTTAATTTACATTGTTTGTTCTCGGGTTAGCGAGGTTCATATTTTCTAAGGTCAAAGGGCTGTGATCAATGGATAAGGTTAACCATTTATAACAATAAATCAACTGTCAAATCTTGACCTTTGCCATACCTAACACTTTTTGTTTCTTTAATAATTATCCTATACAATGTAAGAAGGTAGGTACCTATCTATTTGATTTTACTTTGCACATCCCATTATTCCATTACAATTAATAACAGACTACCTACTACCTACCTCACTCTACTAGATAGGTACCTATGTAGGTCGGTTGAAGTTGAGGTAGGTACCGTTACTGTTGCTTACTTGTTTTTATATATCATGTAACATGGAGCTTCTGAGAAATGGTTACTAACTGATTATCTGGAAACACCTCTCTTCCACACGTGATCATTCCACTACCAGGAACAGCGTTGGTAATGATGGTGTTACTGCCAAGGAAATTGCCTCAGACATAATGTAATGGTAATGGCTTACCGATTGAGTAGGTACGTACAGGTACCTTGTACTCGTATTATAGGTAGGTACCTTACGTTAGTATATTTCCTCGAAGAGGAAAAAGTTGAGCCTGTTTCGGTTTTATTCCTAAAAGGAACCATGCAATCATCCAATTTAAACAAAAGTCAGACTCTACGGCTGGTAGAAAGCAGCATAGTACCTTCCTGGACTCCCTAATCATAAGGGGTCAACCAGAAGATGGAAGATGTAAATGAAATGGCAAAGATTTTCCGGTAGTCATGTTGTTTTTTACTAAGTAGGTAACCAACTACATAAATCAACATTCCAATGGCTACAGAAGAAACTTTATGAAATTTTCTATTGTATAATAACTTACTTACCTCACTCATGTATTATTCTTACAAAATGACCGAAACAGTAACTTCAAAAAAATTTGGAAAAAAGTCCTATATGGCTAATAATGAATTGTATCTTTAGGTAAATGTTAATGTCTTTTAGATGAAGATCATAGATCAATGATGTCAAGGTGATCTTTATGAAGTTAGATAATATCAAGTCAAGTCAAGTCAAGAATCACATACTTGTTAACATCACTATGTCGCTAATGAGATCCATAAAAAATGGTGTGAATTACTAAGATCTTATTTATCATGTACTAAAATAGAATGATACTTTTAAGTAGGTACCTACGTGACTTTCACAAACTAAAGCCGTTGATATTAAAATACCTAGGCTAAGTAAATGATCATGGTCTTGCTATGTCATAGACTACATTACCTACCAACATTAGCTATGTTGGGCGTATCCAAATGTTACCATTAGTAAGATATTTATTAATTTAGCACGGCAGCGGTTAAAAATATCAAAGAGTCACAAAATGCGGGCGCCTTGGCATTGTCCTGTGCTCGCGAGACCCAGCTAGGCCCCAGGTTATCGACCCAGTGGAAGTAGAGGTACGTAGGTATAGTATAGTGTACCCTCAGACTTGATCCAACTTGCAGCTACGCAAAAAATAGGGCAAGCCTTTATTTGTTAAGATAACTTTTTTTTGACTCATAAAACTAGGAATATGTTTTATTTACAACCATATTCATAAGGACAGTCAAAAGAAACAGCTGTTTTTATAACTCTATAATCTACTAGGTATTATTATTAGGCTAGATTCTATTATTTACCTAAAAACATAGATACCTACACACCTATTCGAAATTTTATGTAACCTAGGTAAGTATACTTTACCTAGAAAGGTACCTTATATATATATATACCTATACTATATATGTATGATATATTATATGCATTGTGATTATGATTTTGGGATGTAAATGTTGATCAATGCTCTCAAAGTTCTGCTGAAATAGAACAGCTGCAAAATAACGATTAAATCACACAGACACCACACCACGCAACCCATCCCAGATGTTTTCTCTCCATCCCTTTCTGTCGCTCCCTCTCTCGGTCACTCACAGCGAAAAGAATCACGCAGCAAACGCGTGCGCGCAGCCGCGCTCGATCGATCGGCCAACCAGTCTCAATGTCGCGCTTTGTGTGCTCAACAAAATGTAGGACTTGTCGAGAAGATCAACGTATTGGACGAAAATAGTGTTTTCTGCGGGCGTTGTAATGTAACCTGCCTGCCTGCATCATTTGAAAAATAGGTAGGTAGGTACGTATCATGTATTATTTCGAAATGGAAAAAGTTGATACTTGTTACATATAGGTACCCACAAAGACAACGTAAAAAAGGGTTAGCTTAGGTACCTATTCGGGATTAGCCCGATTTTTTGTCCAATTAGGTAACCTGACCTACCTTCGTACCTTGTGTTTTTTTATAATGATGTCATTATAATATTAATAAAATATCATATTAATAATTATTAATATGATATATTAATAAAAACATTAAGTTTAGAGCAATAATTCTCCTTTTAGGATTAGGAGTAGGTAGCCTACACTCAGTCAGAGCAAGCAGACGATTGGTCAGACTTCACGTCAGCCCCCAACGTGCGCCGCCAAATCGTAAAATAACTAACAAAAACCTACACTACACTATAATTAGGTATTATAAGTACACTGATTTGGCATGATGATTTTACTTTAAAATTAATTAAAAAAATAATTTAATTTAGAAATTTATATCGGTAACTCAGTAAGTATACCTACTGTAATCAATATTACTATGGATTGCTAAATAAAATATATACTTAGGTACCTAAGTAAAATACATATGTATATATATTGTGGGCCTCTTCCTTGCTGTCCACTCCTACCTAACCTTTGTTAGATAAGATATAAAAGTACCTACCTATAAGAAAACATTTCAGGACGTACAAGGAAAATCAAGTCATGCGTAGTACACATAAAGTTGTAATCTCCATAACATTAAATTTAGCATAATTCTAGTAAACAGTCGAACGACGTAGATATAGATGCGTAGGTAGCTTGCATAAAGGCACCTTGAAGTCCTTGAACGCAAACATAATGATTATGAGAACACCAAATACTTACTTACAATAATTACAGGTAGCTTTACAGTGACGATATACCTACCTCCTTCAGAAATAGGTACCTTTCTACTGTTTAACCGCCTGTGGCATACTGGTTCGTCTACCGGTGTCAGATCCAGAGCTCCCGGGTTACATTACAATATTGGGCTTGGTTTGGATGGTAGGACTTTGTTAAAGTCCGCCTGGCTATCCTAGCCATCTTACCTAATTTTGTCGCCATAACCACAATTGTTAAATTGTTGTGTTCCAGCATTTAGAGGTAAGATAGCCAGTTCCTCAGTTTATTAAGGATTCCGGGTGAAGTGCGCACTTGAAAAGGCTGTACAGCTACGTCGTGATATCAAATAAGTCGGCTAATTTTGGTCAGCTCCAAAATGTATTCTGTACATTTTGCAAACAAAATAGCAAGGTGATTCTGGGTGCACACAAAACCTGACAAACTACTGACGTAGTAGGTAAATACCTACCTACTCCGCCATGTTCGAATAAGATAGGAGGTATGCTGTCAAATTAACTTTCTAGGTGATTTTTCTTGTTGACCGAATGTTTTAATAAATAGGTACTATAAAACGTCTTTCGATTTTTTCCTACATTATATGTTTAGTTTCAATATTATTAAAAATTTATTTAAATAGGTAAGTACCTACTTATTCTTGTACATTTTTAATTGTTGGTAGGTATGACAAAATAAGAACTCGTTAACATTTAATTAAATATTATTTATTAATAAAACACCTAGGTGGTGTTGTAAAGTAGTTCAGTACAGGTACCTACCTAACCTAGTACCTACCAAATCTGTAAATGAGTGTTCCATTTCACAATTATTTCAGGCCGGTCAGTGACATTGTATACATACATACATACATACAGTCATGTTGAAATACTGCTTTTGGATTTGTTCCAAAGTTATCACGATGTTGACACGTGAACTTTTAGAGCTTCCATATTTTAGTTTAGGGCCTACATAAATCCCTAAAAAGCCTGATTGAAAGTTATTTTTAAGTTTTATCCGTAAATAATATTGTTTTTTCAGACTCATCAATTATTTTTGCAACTCTCTCTACTTTATATTTTATTTTTTCAATTAGGTAAGTATTTAAAATTATAAAGTAAGTATCGGGTATTGGTATTTTAAGGTACGTATTTTATACAATTATCACATGTTATCACAAAAAAATATTACAAATGTCACAAAAACTACATTTACAAAAATAAAATGAATGTCAGAAAATATTTCCAAAGGAATCAGGTCAAAAGTAATCAAAACTCTATGTCAAATAGTTACACTTAATCACAATGATACGTCGAAAAATCCTCAACTGAGTAAAACACTCCATCTAACAACCCTGGGGTTAGGCCCCAGGACTCTTGGGACTAGTCAATTGCCAATACCAACTGATCACAAGTGTAGACCGCGTGGTTTATTTATGTACAGAAAATTAGACATCGTATTTTTCAACTAACTTTAGATTTCCTTCTGATTCTTTAGTTCTCAGAACGTCGTAAACACCCGGAATTTCGATGATTCGCTGTTGGGTTTTCCACCGGTAGTGGGAGTGGGTGGGGATAGGCTACGTGACGGCTGCAACGTGTACCGACATAGGAACGGGACGGGAGTACCTCAAGGTTCATGACTCGCCCGCTACAAAATAATTATTGTGCATAATTTGTGGAAGCCTATTTGTGTCAAATTTAACTTAATTTATAAAGTAAAATTTGATAGCAAATAATATAACCTTCAAATCACCTGTCATAATTATTATGATTTATTTTTGTGTCCTTGCTAGTTATCAATAATATTTTTGTCTTGAGATGACTTATTTAGATAAATGTTTGAAATTCATTAGCAATAATAATGCCGCGCAGGTTCTACTATTATTTTTTAAAATTTACGTTGGGGAATCACTTCATTGTCTCATCTTGTTTCAAGTTATTATAAGGCAGACGGTGTAAGAGCACTTCACCCAAGCTCAACAGAACGAGGAACATCCCTAAATACCAGCCCGGAACACATCAATTTAGACGACAGACTTAGGTATCAATATCTAAATGGATTTGAAGTATCTAAGTATAAAAAAGGTAACCTACCTTTGTTCTTTGTAGAACTAAAGGTGAAGGGAACTTTACCGATACATTACCTGTTAAAAGCTAAAATCAATAAATCCAAGAGATATTATGTGATCGTTAGTAGGTAGTACCTAGAGGTACTAAAATGCCAGTTGATTTTCAAAACCTGTCTACAGCAGCATTTATGATTATCATGTTATCTAAGCACACCAAGACGTCAATACCTTAAATTGTTTACCTCTTCTTCTGACACACACTTGACCGAATTACTTAAGTACATAAAAACTTCTAACAACATTACTAATGACAAAATTAAATCAATTCCTTTCTCACTATATTCCTATCTTACTTAGACCTCCTGCAATAATTAGTGCAAAATGACATTGTGATAAAGAATAGCGCTTTAATCGGACAACGACACACCGTTGTGGTAGTAAAGTGTTATCGTTATAACTAAACGATTGATAATACCTAGTATCGTCACATCGCGGAAAGGAGGTTATCAGAGGTCGAACAAAATTGTTTAGTTAGTTGTGTGACTTTGCTGTCACTCAATGATAATGATGGGTGCCTGCTTAGTTACCTAGATATAACATTAATCGCTTTAGGTTATCCGTTTGACGTCTTGTGTCACTAACCTAAAGATTAGCTCTGTGAGAAAGAAGTGGAAGACGTGACTTAGTAACATTTGGTGATAAAATACGAAATCAGTATTTTTACATAACTGCTTCAAAGTCAAAGACAAAATGAGTATATTCATTATGATTTTTAAGCATCATTTTGGAACGTAAAATGTTCCGCATGATCGGAATCTCGACGAGCACACATGGAGAAAGGCAAGAACCTCAGGCTAGTTCATTTTCAGATGATCGCTTCAGAAGGAGGGTTATGATGCCTTTTGCTATTGTTTTATGTCGACGGCCCCCTACTCAATGGTATTGTGTGGTAGTGAAATAATATACCCCGAGTGCTATAAACAAAATTCCAACATGGGCCTCTTCGAGCTGCGACGAGTGAACTTCGCATCAGGTCAGGTGAGATTGTGGTCAAACGTAGCTCTATTCTATCGTTACATTTCATTTTATTTCAGTAACTTTCCCAACACTACCAAACCATAATTAGGGCTTTTAACAATATGAATTGAGTCATAATAAATTACCAAAGAATTTTCCTGAACCAGCAATAATAAGTACCTACTCAAAAGATTTAGCTGTCTAATTAAATTCGCATTAATTATATATCATGTATTATAATATTTCATAATATTAAAGTACATTTCATTTACTCTTGCCCTTACTGTATACTCGCGGCGAGGTCGGCCCACCGCGTTCTCTTCCACTCTCCCCCGTCTCCCTCAGGTCACTCAGCATCCACTCCTCTCACGTGCATATCCTCAATTATTTTCCATCCATCTTTTCCTCGGTATACCGCTACTCCTACATCGGTCCACACTTTAGGTATTTTGATAATCAATGAAAAACAAAGGATTCGGGTGATATGATTATTGGGTTCAAAGGTCTCAATGGTCAATGCTGATAAGATAGCAGTTTTCAGTTATCTCGGTGCTGGCTAGAAACTGTTTTTTATCATTTGATTACACCTACATAATTAAACTGCTTAAGTTTATCACTATTTCGTCATTATCTTTATATAGGTACCTACCCACTTATATTTAGTAGGTATAGGTAGTTAGTAGCAGGTAAGGTATACCTACCAGGACCTCGGGGACTGATACCGCTAGACGGAGCACAAGACCACAGAGTCGGTTGAAGTACCTAGTAGTACGTAGTTGGTTTGGTAGGTTTGTAAGTAAATCCTAAGGCCGCACCCGCACGAGATAATAGCTAGGTGATGTGAACCAAGGTCTTATTCCGATCACCCACGATTACCCACCTAACATTCGATTTGAACATCAAAGCACTTTTCATTACAATTTTACCTATTCTGGTACCGCTGCGCACCGAGATATAGTCTCGGAATCAGCTTCCAGTTCCAAGGGACACTGTTCGAACTTGTGCGAACGAAGCTCTGGATCCTACATAGGTATCGGTTGTTTGGCTTGGCAACACCTAAAAAACTTTTTATGGCGTTTTTTATTTGGCCAAGTATATGTTTGGTAAAATAAGTTTCCAGGCCGTTTTAAAATAAAACGAAAAAAAAAAAACGGTTTTACTTCCTACTAAATTGCCATTTTAGAATTATAAAATGAATTAAATTGAACAGAAGCCTCAAAGTGGCAGTTTAAATATATTTTGTATCATAGTAAACCTCCGTGGCTTGATCTCATGGAATGGAATGGAACTAGTTAGTAGGTACCTACCTCTACGTTATTTCCTGATCCAAAACCCGTTTTCTAAGAAAGATTGAAGATTGACAGAAGACGACATGATAATGATCACGATTAAGTTACACTAGTAGGTACCTATATCGCAAAGAAATTGTCTAAGTTATGAATTGGCTTGTTGTTAGAGTTACAATTGGTATTACCTACCTCGTTCATTTGGTACTTTTTTCTAATAGGTAAGGTAGGTATTTAGTATTTTAGACATCATGTCATGCAGAGGTTGGTTTGGTTACTGATAATAAAATACGTTTGGTGGATCAAAATTACAAACATAAAAAATTATATTGACATGTGTGTGCTATTACTTTTTATAGTGTAGGATTAGCGTACCTCTCAGATAACAATACAAAAACATTTTGAAGTGTCTTGTTGGTAGTAAGGAAAGTTATAATCGCTAATTCGCCTAAAATTAATAGGTACCTACTTACCTAGACACCTACGCTACCCAATAATTGCAAATAGTGGCAATTATTGGATTTCGGTCAAAGTTATCATTTCAAAAGACAGTAAACATGTAAACATGTACTTACATTCTTTGATATTGAGTTTTGTTTGACACTTGTTTGGACTCATAAAAAAAAATGGATAGAAGTAGGTACCTACTATTGACAGAACAATGCAAAATCAAGTTGAAGTGAACACACCACAATAATTTGGATTCTAGTCACGTAGAACAACATACCTATATTATGGTCTAGTCTAGGACTATGTGACTGAAACAGACATTCTATTTATTAAAGCCTTTGCTTTTGTACGCATTGTATCAGCCACAATGTTTGGTCCAAATGGCTTCGGTTGAGTAATAAAATGATCAGTCAACCATTCACATGGCAATGAGATACAGAGCTTGAATGACTACCGTAACTAGGTAGTCAATATCATATTTTTGACTGGCATAAACTAAGATTTGACTCAAATCTTTTTAAATCTTAGTTTAAACCAAGCAAAAATAAAGGTGTCCGTCCTGTCACAATCTCGTAGATGAAGTCCTATTGGATTGTGTTCCAGACTCGAGCGCATCCGTCTTGCCATGTCTATGTTTTGTCTCATTCCTCTTCAAAGAGTTAACTTTATTTCGTTTGTCGTTAATCGAAAACGAAACTACAATTCTGTTTAAATGAAGTGTTTAAGTAGGTATGTAACTCAGTACAAAAGCGCGATTTGATACTTGACTTATTTATAATAATATTTAAGTAAATAGGTATAAAATAACTAAATTTTTCTCGAGGGGGTCAAATAAAGACTGAATAAATCTGTAGTTAAATGTCCACAGCGCATTTTGAAAGCCCGGTCCGAATTATTAACTAAGAGAAAGTTATAAATTATGTTGATGGCAGGATACAAGATACCTGTGTATTTTGGTGCACCTTTTGCGAAGGTTTGGATTTGGTTCGATTCTCGAATGATTCGAGAAAAGGTCAGCAAGGAATAGAGAAAGCTCCTTTTCCATCAATGAAACTCTTTTTATAACAAAGATTTAAATAATGTTATCTAATAGACGCAGGTCACGTGGAAGGCCTAGGCGGAGAAGGTGAGCTTGGATTCCTCATCCCAACTAAAGCAATGGTGTCAACTGTCACTGTCAAACAGCCCACGATTGAGATGTATGGACACTCCAGGCACACATAATAATCATCGGTGGGTTCTAAATGATCACACTATTTTTTACTAGTAAGTAGGTAGGTATTGTAATTGTTATGTTGTCCAAATCCAAACTAAGCATACAGATACAGATACCGCATAACAAGAGACGATTATTGCTAAAACAACCGACCATGAATTTAGTACAGTAAGTAGGTAGGTGGGTACCGGGTAGGTAGGTATGATGACAAACAATGACAGTGGCATGGCGGTGACGCTATGGGACAAAGTCCACTGTCAATTGGAAAGTTCAACAGACGATTTCAGAGCTGTTTAGTCTCGGTAATTTATGCCTAAATTTCAGGTACAGTACAAACTACTTAAATAGAACGATTGATAGTCCAAAGTCTAGTCAGCGATCTGGTGCGTGGCTTTGCAATAACTACGTTGTACATATGATATGACTAGCATGGCATTACTACCTACTAAGATATGTTATATTTTGACAATTTGGCTATACTGCTAACTAGGTAGGTAGTTGGTTGATTTAGCACATTTTCTAGGACAAGATAAATGATGATTTAGAAAACAAGCAACCTAATAAAACTTATATCTTTACGCAATCCACGTGTAGGTGGCTCGATCCAGAACTAGGTTAGTGGTTTGAAGGTATATTTAAAGAATTTTAAAGATATAAGAGAAAACTTTTGATTCGGACCCAATACGTAGGTAGGTCTTCATGTAGTGTAGACTGACTATGGGATTTGGCACACAGGATTTTTATACAAATTTAAAGGTAAGTAAAGTGTAGAAAGACCTAAAATCCTAAAATCTATATTAAACTAATACAACAAAATGAATAAAATAAACTTTTTCGTAGGTATAATATTTTACCTGATATACCTAAGTATCTAAAAAAAAAACACTTTTAATTTGTGGGTACCTACCTATTTAAAGTGCGGGTAAGAAACGAAACTGACAAAAGAAGGAACCTCGATACCTACGTTCCGAATTTCAACACTGGGCGACTATTTATTTATCTTCGGATTTTCATTTTGCAGGTCAGGTGGGACCCACTCTAGGTTTAATTTCTCAATATTTTTTGCATGAAGGTAACGCGATAAGAAACAGGTACACCGTTAGCAGATTATCTTTATATACTTACGAGTAAAAGAGCGTCTGGTTTATAAACAGCGATGATGATGCTATTAACCTCGGTGCACCAAATGTGACTTCTGCTCAGAGGAATTTGGGCTAAATATAGGTAGAAGTAGTACCTACCTAGGTAGGTACCATGGACTTGAAGTTTGAACTCACGCACGTTTCATACGCGTGATCCCACGCTCAGATGAACAACTCATCCCACGGTGAGAAAGAGCAACATTATGTTTGTATGTAATGTACCTATATACTTACGTAGGTAACTATAACTAGTAACAACTGACTAGTTAGGTAGGCTCATGAAGAAAACCTACCAAATAGTATTCACGTTGGCGGCTTTAAATGGACAATATGTAGGTAGGTACCTATAGATCTAGATATTCATAATCATGATTCAGAAGATTAAGAAGTTCTTAATCTTTTTACCTAGGTAACATGACCATAGGTTGCTATTAAAATTGGTTTGTTGTGGTCGTCGTCCCAAGCCAAACAAAGCAGCTGTAAATTCAACTCGAACGTGAAATTTCGACTGCATTTCCAAATTTGACATTAAACATTGAATTCCCAACCTTAGCTTGTCAGCTATAAGGTTGATACTTACATTGAATCACTTTTGTGATCACGCAGAGCGCACGTGCTCATGCGCACGGTAGAGAGTCAATGCTAGGATGTCCATCATTTCTCCAGGATGTTTATATTTATCATCTTTGAGATCATAAGTATAAATAGGTTAGCCTATTTAATAGGTTAGCCAAATAAAGAACCTGTACCTACTGTTTAACATAAACATAGTTATTTTGCAATTGCAAAATAACTAGGTAGGTATCTAGTATGTTTAACCGTAGAATGTACCTACCAAATTTTACCATGTAGCCTACATGATGTAGGTACCTATCAGTAGTTAGGTACCTTGGTAAAGTATTGAATGTACCTATATCATGTATTGAATTATGCATTAAATTAGAGTATCGATGTTTAATAATATTATTATTATCATTGATATCGGGTTAATAATGCTTGTATAAGATCCACTATGCTAAACTTTTGTTATAGCGATAAATATCTTATGACTTATGAAGATGAATAATGATACAACCAGCTTACGTTGTATATTATTTATACTCCTTGGTAGGAATGTACCTAATACCTATACATTATTCAATAAACAATGAATGCAAATTCTTGTAGGTAGTTGGTTAGGTACCAACCTCTCCTAACATCAACGTCATTTTGAGACAATGAATTAATGGCAAATAAATCCCTCAAAATGGTGTGTGATGGCTACCCTAAACACAGCTGTTGTAAAACTGTTGGACTTTGGACCCATAGACAATCACCGGTGTTACGATACGAGGCGCGAATAACGACCGAAACTCCTTGATGTCGGGTAGGTATTATTATCTCTCTTGCTTGACTCATATTTAGGTGATTTTGTCAGCAGCATAGGTACTAGGTAGGTAGCTACTTTGGCTTTTCGACTATAGGTATTGCAGCATTGGATATAGTAGGTAGGAAGGTACCTACCTATTTTACTGCCTACAGTCACTTATGACCATTATGCTTTGGTGAGCTAGGTTAGCTAGGCATCTTTAGTAGGTAGGGAAGTGTTACAGGCAATATGCGGGGGGGCACTGGAAGAAGTTTCAACCAACATCCCTCCTAAGCATCGAGGCCGGCCACCGAGGGGGTTTTAGTGAATCGATGGAGCATCGACAACCTCACATAACCTCATCGCTGCCTCAATGCGGTGGGGTAGGTATCTTGTAGAAGATTTACCCCTAGAAAAAAAAATATAAAAAGGCGTAGGTAAGTACCTACTCCTACTACCTACTATTGGTTGTCGTCGTTGATATGGGACCTATAGCTTTTCAGGAAAGGAACTGGCAGGGAAGGCCAGGGCTTAAACAATGGCCTACCACCAACCAAACCAAGCAAAATGTTGTTCTCCCCCTGGAGATCGAACCCGGGACCTCAGGCTCTGACTAAGACCGAACCACTAGACCGGTTCTCTAGACAGATTGCACCTAAGGTGGAATTAGGGAGTTATCCATTGTAACAATTTCGACAGTTTTAGAGTAGGTACCTACCTATATACATTACTAACCATATTTTTTAGATTAGTCCTAAATCCAATTGCATCACAATTCACAAGACGTGAGATTGTCTGGAATCAAGCCAAAATACCTACCTACCAAGCGTCTCAAACACTTTAGCGCCGACAAAATGCTGTAATATCATTGAAATTGCAAAGTAAGAGGTAAGGCACAGGGGTTGGTTAGTTAGTAGGTAGGTACTAGGTCGGTAGGGGTACCATTATCGAGTAGGTACCTACGTCGTCGTATCACGGTGCTCTAACTCCTGAATTGTTGAGAGTGGTTCGAAGTGGCACATGCTGCTTTCTTTCCAATTATTATCATTAATAACAAGTTACCTAGTCTTGTACTTAAGTACTCACTACTGCCTCCTTTTTTACTTTTATAAAATGAGCACGGAGGCAAAGCGTGGACAGTTTGAATGCCATGCTGTTAGCCGGTCCAAAGTCCGCAAGGTAAATCGTGACGTAGCGTAGCTAACGTGTTGTGGTGTGGACAATGCTTTTGTTAGAGTTAGTAATAGGTAAGGTAAGTAGGTCTTATTAGGTATCTTTTATTGCAACAAAGGTACAGCATTAGACACAATGAACCGTTAGGTGCCTCAGTAGATACCCGGTACCTATACATATAGTAGGTAGGTATCTAACAAAGAAAGAAATAAATAAAACTTGCTGAAAATAATATTAACTTTGCTAAATCACCGTTCTCTTTCGCTCCGTATCTTTAAACTACGTATAATAAAGGTACCTACTTTTGTTAGGTACTTCCTTACCTAGGTAATGTACCTACCTACAAAATTAAATCAGTAGGTAAGGTAAGGTAAGTAGTAAGTATGTTTTTGTTTTCGCTGGCTTAGGGCGATATTAAAACCTATCAACCAACGCGATGACGCGGCGTAGGAATTAAAAAAAAATGAAAAATATTAAAATAAATAGAGCTTACCTTCTCCAGACAATCCTGTCCTATGGAGTTGGGGTCTGCCTTGATCTCCAGAATCACTGAATTCGGTTGACTAACCAACCACATTTTGTTTATCATTTTTATGTAGTAAAAATAAAATGAGGTCGCGTGCCTTCGTTTAGCTATCGGGGTGGACACTGTTTATTATCGTTTATATCACTCGCGTAAATATTTTTTATAGTCTTTGATATTTTGCTTAGCGTAAAGTCTATCGCGTATTCTTTGTGGAAGTAAAACTGTGAATACTTCCATACGACGGCCATACTACGATAAGTTTGCCTCCGAAATGATAAAGACGTGACGTGATAGGTGGCGGACGCGGGGAGTGGATTGGACTCTGAACCCTACTCGACTCGACACGACAGCTACTCAACAGCACACGCTTTGTTGCTACAACGTACATTGCTTGTTCAGTATTAAGAATCACAAGTTGTTCATAATAAAATATTCAATGGTGAACGCTCATTAACAATACTATCACTAGAATCGCTCGCGGAGTACATGGCGCCTCGAGCTCTTTTCCTTTCGAATCACGAAGTTGTAGAATGGAATACGGCATAGAAAGAGACAACTTAAATAGTGACGTGACGTCACATCACAGCCATCGTGTATTTTTTTATTATAGAAGAGGCAAGCCGACAGAAACAAACGTGTGAATGTTTGTATCGGCTACCCTCCGACCCATTCGGAAGTCGGTTTTTGGGCAAAACATCAAAATAATAACTAATGATGCTTTGATGTAGGTACCTATAGTAAGTTTTAACGGATTAAAGGCTTTATTAATTATAGAATTATTTCATTTTGCAATAGAATGTTTTGAGCTGATTAAAAGTTTAATGTCCGCGATACTTTGTGCAGGCTAAGGAAATCTATGTTAATAGAACCAGAATAAGCAATCAAAGTTGCTTATTCTGATCTACTCCAATATATGCATGATTGATGATTACGGAACTCAAAAAAACAACAAATCATGGTAAATATCCCGTTAATTTTAGTTACGGTGTTTAGTTATCAACCATGATATTTTCAAAAGTTATACTCTGTAAAACTATGGAATGTGAACTGAACCATAAGCTCCTGACACACCTAGAAGCTAATGATCTCCTCAAGACCGCCTAAATCGGTCTAATGGGGACCTACTAGGTTACATCACGCACATGGAGTAAAGCCATTGAGAAACATGGAGAGTCATTAGCCGTCTCTCTTGACTTCTCAGAAGCCAAAAGTTTCGTACGAAAGCCTTATTAGCAAACTTCCGTCATATGGTCTACCTCCTAGCCTTTTTTTCTGGATATCTGACTTAATGAGGGATCGGTCGATTCGGGGTCTGATGATGGGGAGGTGGGGTCTCACCGATCTAATAGCAATTAAAGAGGGGGTTCAACGCTAGGGTCAGCTCAACTCTTATCGAATAGGTATTATTCTTACCTATATCTAGGATGGATCCGCGCAGTACCATAGGTAATAGCTTGAAGCTCTAGAAACCATTGAGAGGAGAGCCAAGATAATCATTTGCGATGACAAGATCATCAAGGCAAGGCTTCAAAGCCTCGGTCATCGCTGCAAGGTCGCATTCTTATCAGTTTTCTATCGGATGTTCTTCGGAAAGTGTGCATCGGAATCGGAACACACAATCTGATTCTGCCATCCCCATTCTATTCGCGGACATCCAGGTGCTCGGCGATGCGCCACTGGTTTATTGCAGATTATACCTTCCTCGCGCACTAAGCGGATTTCATCTTCATGTACCTATAATGCGCACCGCCAAGGAATGGAACGCTTTACCTGAGTCTGTGTTTCCCGAACACTACAAATCATAAAGTTGAGAGTGAAAAGGTTTCAAGCGTGCCCATCGTAGGCTGCATCATTGCTTACAGTTTGTTAAACATAGCTTGATACCTGAGACAGCTAACGTCAAAATCACGCGCCTGAAGTTTTGTATTTTTTACAGTCATTTTATACGGCAAGACCATGTCGTACTTTATTGGCGACGTGATGAAAAACAAAATTATAAATACAAAATTGTAGTAAAGTAAAAATATAAAGATTTACAAAAATTGTGCCTTTTTTTTCAGGTAACTACTTATGTTATTTTGAATTTAGAAAATTAAATAAGTTAATTTTCGGAAGAAAGTTGATATAATACATAGTTATGTATTATATCAACTTATTAAAGAGGTTAACGCTGCTTACAAATTAAATAAAAAAAAAGGTCATTGAGTATACGCTTCAGTGTTATTAGTGTATTAAATATGTCAATACTAACATCAGTTCTTGCCAAAATGTTAAAAGTAGTACACGCCCTTACAATAAATACATTTTGCCTGTAACTCGTTTTAACTTGCGGTACATAAAGTAACGTAGGGTTTCATAAAGCGACCCTATTAGTGCGTAATCCTAAAAGTTCCAGTAACTCCGAACTATCTACCTTGCCATTTGCTATGCTCATGAGATACCTACGTCAAGTCTGATATTTTCCTTCGCTCAGAAAGGGGAAGAAAGTGGAATTTACGACATCTTGCTAAGTAGTCAGGTAGGAAGATCTTAGCGCGATACTGTAGGTAACGTAAATATCTCCTTTGAATTCCTTGTAATCGCGAAGTATAGATGTCGTAGCATGGGTTCCAAACTTGACACGCATATTCAAGGTGACTACGTACAAACGCACAGTATACATTTTTTAATGTTTTTATATTAGAGAACTCCGATGAAATTCATAAAACGAAGCCTAATGCACGGGATGCCTTATTAACTATATTATCAATATGTACATCGAACAGGAGTTTACTGTCAAAATATACACCTAAATCTCTAATTGTATCTACTCGTGAGAGCAGTGAACTACGAAGAGTGTATTCAAATTTGATGGGAAATAGTTTGCGAGTGAAAGAACATACATAACATTTGACGACATTTAAGTCCAACTTATTTTGAAATCTAAGTAGGTCATCCTGTAGGCGATGCGCATCACTGACAGACTGTATCCTGTGAAGGATTTTCATGTCATCAGCATAAAATAGGATTTTAGCATAAAGAAAACAGGATGAAATGTCATTTACAAATATAGAAAAAAAGTAAAGGGCCCAAGGAAGACCCTGTGGCACTCCTTAAGGAATAAACATAGGTGAGGAAGAATATCCACTTAATACAATAGTTTGGCATCTGTTATGGACATAGAAGGTGAACCATCTAAAAAGGTTGCCTCTAATACCAACTTGTAAAAGCTTTTCTAATAAGACCATTGTGATCGATTCGATCAAAGCATTTGCTGTAGTCAGTGTATACTGTATCCACTTGTGATGGCTCAGACATGACCCTCGTGATAAATTCGGAACAAATAAGAAGATTAGACGTGGTAGAACGGCCCCTCAGAAATCCGTGTTGTTCCGGCATAAGCTCATGCCGTAGCGCGGAGTATAGTTGGGAATGCACCATTTTTTCCAAGACCTTAGCGAATAAGAACAGTTTAGAAATTGGCCTGTAATTAATTATCCACAGCGTTTTTGGGTCCTTTTTTATGGATGGGTGTCACAAGAGCTAATTTCCAAATTTCCGGCACAACCCCCTCTGTTAAGAGACGACGATACAAAATAGAAAGAGGAATGACTAGTCTCTTCGCACACTTAACTATAAAAATGGCAGGAATATTGTCGGCTCCCGCTGACTTAGATAAATCAAGACCCTTAAATAGCCTAAGAACCTCCTCTTCGAGAACCTCAACCATATTTATATCAGCGCACGTTATACTCTGTTGGGAATAAATTAAGAGCGTAATAATTAAATTTATTATTTATATTATAAAAACTTCGTTCAAGTAGCAAAACGAATGCTTGCTATTCGCGGCGGCAGAAACGTAGAAATCGCCGCGCCGCCCGCCGCCCGTAAAAACGATGTATGAAAAAACGATGTGTCGCGTCGTCGTCGTTGTTGTCGTCGTTGGAGTGGGTACCTATATTAAACAACCCGATAATGCATGGTCCGATAATGTAGGTTTTCATATCAAGCCTCCGCCGCTAATGGAAATTTACTACAAAACGAGTAATAATTATTCACTAGGCTCTGGTCGAGCAACATAAACACGTGCCGATAATTTACGAGCCCAAAATTCAACACCAATTTTTACTCCCAATAAATTGAAACCATGTCTTTGAACTATTAATTTATTATTGGCTGTGTCAAAGTCCAAGTCAAAATGTTTTTATTCATCATGATTTTTTAGGATCATTTTGAAACGTCAAATCTAACGCCAGTTCGGAATCGCGACCAGCACGCAAGGAGATGGAAGGCAAGAAGCTCGGGCTAGTTAATCATTGATAATCCATTCAACATTTAGGTATACCTAATTTTCTACATAGTTTTAAATAATATTCTAGGTACATCATAAACCTAGATACTTAATACGATCTTAAAACATCTATTACTACCTAACTAGGCTAGCTAGCTACCTAATACGCAGTTTGTTAAGAGCGCGCCCAATGACAAAATTACGCAACAAGAGCATTTTCAAACACACTCTTTGATAGCAACGAAAGTAGTTACACCAATAAAAAAAAATCTGCAAGCTGGGGAAAATCTTGTTGTAGTACAATGATCGGATATAATTTTAAAAAAAAATCTGAGTTCTTTTTAAAAAAATAAATAGATTTATTTATGATACTACACTAAAAAAACGCTTTTGCTCGAAATTATCAGCGACAACCCCATTTTTTTATTTATGAATTAAATAGCTAGACTTGTGTTTTAGTCGGATGATTAGCTAGTTTTTTAATTTCACGTTTACATTTTGAATAATTAAATAACACTAACAACAATTATAACGTGGACCTAAAAGCCATTTAATAAGCAACTGAACCATGCAATTTTCGACTTTATGTTATGCCATTTGGATACAAAATAGATCATGGCTTCTTGGTCAGTTGTCGGGCAGCGCTCGACGTGGAAGGTTGTTCCCGGCCGCTTTGTTTCGTAATCCAGCGCGTAATTTGAATGATGTTTTGAATATCTACTGGTACTTATCTATTTTTATTAATAAGGTTCGTACCTATGCATAATAAAATTAATTGAAGACGGATTTCTATTATAATATTTTCAAATCAACGAAAAGAGTTGATAATGGTAGCACCCTATTCTCATACATATTGAGTCTAAATTTGATGGGCTAGCGTTCAAACCCGGTCGGGCCGCGCGTTCGCCGCTGCACTGATCATTTCTACGTAATTTTGACAGTATAGGCAAGATTTTCAGACAAATCATTGTATCCTCATAGCTTCATAGCTCAGTTGGTAGTAACTCTGCCTTCTGCGCTGTAGGCTGTGGGTTCGATTCCCACCCAGGACAAACATTTGTGTGATAAATATAGATGTTTATTCTGTGTTTGGGTGTTTATATTGATTGATAAGTATGTATTTACAAAAACTATACTTAATCTAGTTCCCATATTACAAGTTATGCTTAGTTTGGGGCTAGATGGCGCTGTATGAAATTAATGTCCTGTAACATTTATTTGTATTTGTATACTCGGCATACTTGTACTACCTACATAAATGAATGTTGATTATTACAATTAGTAATTATGTAGCCAAATCCAGTACTTATGTAGAAAATATCTTCAGGGGGGTTGAGCACGAACAAAAATCATGGATCTCGCGTCATCGGCACCGCACCGTTCCCATGAGCTATATGTATACTGTGCATAAATACATAAATGTAATTTTTGGGTGAACAAAAAGCGAGTAACTCGTGTCATCGTCACCGCACGCTCTTGTGAATAGCGACGAGCTATTCTTGTGACGAGCTATTCGATTATTATGCGCGACACTGTTACGCTTACCAACACCACTTTTGACTTTACCACATTGGGATTCAAGTAACAACAATCTCAGCTGTTTTCTTGCTGCGGCAATGATAAAAAAACTTCAAGTTTTCACTTCTGTTGGCTCTCCCAGAGTGCCAGTGTTTTTTTTATAACAAAATTTGTTCAGTTATAGTTTGGTTGGTGGTAGGACTTTGTTTGAGTCCGCCTGGCTAGCTACCACCATCTTACTTAATTCTGTCGCCATAATAACAATTAAAAAAATGTTGTGTTCTGGCATTCAGAGGTAAGATAGCCAGTTCCTCAGTTTGTTGAGGATTCCGGTTTGAAGTGCGCCTCCACCTTCGGCCTTATCTCAACTTGTTACCAGGTGAGATGAAGGCCAAGATGCTTACCCGTCGTACAGTAAAAAAAAAACCTCTCTCCAACTTAAGTCCAACTCAAGTCGAACTAAGTCCAAATTAAGACCATCGTAAGTACATCTAAGTCCAAGTTAAGTCCAAGTCCAAAAAAGTCCCAAATAAAAAAAAAGTCCAATTTTTTTTTTTAATTTAACCAAAACACGAACTCCGTGAGCTGTGCAGCTCGCGGCACTGCCGTAACTCTAGCTAGGTCCTTACGTGGGTCAATCGTGCCCGTAATTTTGAAATTTGTGTGCCGGAAGGTTTCGGATAAATTCAAGATTTTGTTGTGGTAACGTTTCGCAGATTTCCATATCCCGAAAAACGAATAGACCTTGATTTGTGTGTTGTTTAGTATTTCAAACTAATTGGCGAATACATAGTAATTAATTAGTTTTTAAAATTATTAAAAATCAGATTTACAAGGATCGTAACAATGTGTCTAAAGCAAAATGTGTCAGAAGTGGTGTTGGTAAGGTGTCGCTAGTTCAATGTTTTATTTCCATCTCAAGCAATTTTTTTTAGTGGCCCTCATTTTATTTTTTTGGTACGATTAAAATAATCTCCTATGTGTAGATAGCCGTTTTTATTTTTTAGATATTTAGATATTTGGAATAACAGTTTCCGCCAAAAGAACGTCCTACCAGCGGATTTTCATAAATTAACTTGTAAAAAAAAAACTGAGTATGACGCCGTGTAAATGTTTGTGATAAAATTAAATTCGTGTATGTATCTGGAGATATTGCCGTTAACAAAATATAACTACCTACTACCTACCGACTACTAACTTTCTTGGGTTATGTAGGCATAGGTAGAAGGTACATACTTCAAGTACCTATTCTGACTATCCACTGACGGCTGTCGTATAAATCTTCATTCCAAATAACATTAAAATTCGTTCGCAGTAATAGTTTTTTAATGAATAATCGTGAACCCAATCGTAAAGTAATTGTATATGATTTATCTTAGTGTAACGCATTTAATGTGCTCAGCGTCACAACCTCGAGCGATCGTGGCGCGCTGTGGTAGCTTTATGCACTAGAGCGGGCGGTGCAAGACGCGCGGGTGAAATATGTTTTTTTCCTGGCATTGGGCGCGCTCTTAACATTGAGAAATTACCATTTAACACATATTTAGCCGTCAACTGGTATAGCAACATCAGGCCATGCGTAGCATGTCATTAGTGAATTGCACGGATTTAGCACGGCCACGACCAACGTAGCCGTGCATGCATTATGTGGCTTTACATTATCGGCTTCCGTTGGAGGATGCCGTTTTGCTGTTTGATTTTCAAGTAAATATAATTTTTTTCGTTTGCTCGGCTCTCAGGGAAACCGATGCATGTCTTTGTTTGATATCCTTACCCACCACGGGTCTACGAACAGAACAAACGAGATATCTGCCCTATTACTGTTTATATGTTCAGTGTTACTGATCGTTATGCTGGCGTACGCACTAAGAATGGTCATTATTTCATAAACCAATGAGACACTATTTATTTTATTTTTGCACTAATGATTGACACCTGATAAACTACTATTTGTCGATATCGAAAAAAAACAAGGATTTTACTCCACAGTTCCACACAAAAATACAAATTATCTACGCCATCTCTGATTGACACTGAGAAACAAAACACAACTGTGAAGTCAAGTTAACAAAGTGTGGTACACTTCCATTCCATTTCACACAGAAATTTTATCAGTCTTCTATAATAAGTATTCAATAATTATTACACGAGTAACAATTGATTATAAAAACGCAAATATGATAGAATATTGTATGTTTAGCGAATTTGACAAATCGCTTTAATACAGTTTAGTTGAATAATAAAAATAAACCGTTCCATTTTATGCAAAAACGACAAACCACGAGCCGATGACAGCGCTAAAGTGGCAACATGGAGGAACTAAGTTAATCATATGACTTTCGTCACGAAGCTCTACTGCGCGTATTGATTTGTGGCTCGGTCTTGGTTAGCGCGACATAGTTTTGTGTAACAGAAAATGGCGAGCCAGACACAGGGAATCCAACAACTGCTGGCCGCTGAAAAGCGGGCAGCCGAGAAAGTCTCAGAGGCTAGGAAGCGTAAGTACAAATACCTACCTTTTCTCAAATTTCGTCACCACCCATTCTCGTAAAACCTAGCCTTGTAATTGCTTACATCGTTATAATCCTGGCCCCAACCAGAACATTTTGGGTCTCAAGCCAGTCAGTGAGCTGTTCCTACCCTTTAGACCGAGTTATAACCACATTTTAGGGCCTATCACATGATATTCTCTTGATCCAACAGATAATCTCTCGCGATCGCAAGTATCGCAGGCTCCATTACTGCTCCTGACCTTTTTTCTATAGTGTTTTTATTGTGAAAACATATAGATGATGTTCATGTTAACTTCTTGGATGTGACATGTGAGTAATTGGGGATTAACCGTTTTGATAACATTTTCAGGCAAAGCAAAACGCCTAAAGCAGGCTAAGGAGGAGGCTCAGGATGAGATCGAAAAGTACAGGCAGGAGCGCGAGAGGCAGTTCAAAGAATTTGAGGCCAAGGTGACCAGCATTTTACGATTCTATAGTGATTTATTATGTGGCTTAAGCAAGAAGAAAAAGAACCAGAAAATGTAAAAAAAAAGACAGAAACACAAACAAGAAATAGACTCTTAAAACTATTTCCCCTTCAAGGACTTGCTTTTGATCACTCCCAGAAGTTCAACATATCTCTTCAAAGTTTCATTTTGTTAGTTGTTACAGGTTCTTGCATTCAACACCCAAACATTTAACTATATTTAAATAATATAGTATAATTATAGTTATCAAACAATTAACTTTGGGCATTATTAGCAGAGCTAAAAACTAATGGAAGACCTATGAGTTTAAAAAGGAATAGGGCTGCCTAGCGATTGAAAAAACAATACACTTATTACATTATATTCTTCAAAATAATTTAATGAAACCACTTTTTTTTTTTTTTGCCAGAAATGCCTTTTGGATGTAAGTACCTTTAAGCTGAATTTTCTTATTCCAGCACATGGGTAGCCGGGAAGGCGTCGCCGCCAAGATTGATGCCGAAACCAAGGTCAAGATTGAGGAGATGAACAGAATGGTCAAATCGCAGCAGGGATTGGTGAGTTACTCTCAAAGTCAATGTTTATCACAGAAAATACTTGGCCCAAGTGAGATTCAAACACAACCAAAAGCAGATTTTCTATAATTATGTGAAATTAATTGAATGGAATGAACACTCAGCTGTTGGTGATCCATATGTAATTTATTTGTATCTAACACATCATCCGAGATTACGTCTGCCTTACCACCCACCCACCTGCTTATTAAGGAACAAAACAAAATTGTTACACCAATGCCAACATTTTAAAAGCCTACCACGGAATCTTCGCCTACCTGTAGGTAGGTTTTGTATATGTACCTATTGTGTGTCAATCATTGCCCTCCGGTCAGTGTGCATCCACCTCAGATGGTTCTCCCACTTTCATCTTGTCTCCTACGTCTGCTATCATGCTCTACAAATTCAGCATGCTGCAGTCCATTCCATGACAGGATGGGCAAGTGCGTCTTGCCCATCCTGACCTACGCTGCACAAATGCTACTGTACACAATTTTTGCCAATGGGTCATGGTGTAGCTGAGTTGAAGCTTTTGTGATATTGGAAGGCTCCCTATTCATGGACCAGAAGCTTTTCCAGGGCTTTGTGGTTGGGCCGTCGTAATAAGATACAAAAATAAATGCAGCGCTGATAGCTAAGCTATAAGCTACTTCTAACTGAACTGTGAGGGCAATCATAACTGACACAAAAATTAAATCAATTTAGTCTGTCATTTGACGACTAACTAGCCTAAGATGTTGCATGCATATGTAACAAGTTCCAGCCACTATCAGTACTACAGCTGTTGCTACTACAGTTACACCTTAGTAGTTTAAAATAATAATAATGGTAATGCAAATAAATGTACAAAACATTAATATATAATTACAATACTAATTGTCTGTTGTCTCCCCCAAGAATGACCATCAATCACAAAATCGCTGGTTGGTGTATGGGCAGTAACAAAATGTGGTATATACTTTGCTATAAAGTTTTATAAAATATGAGTTGTTAACTTTCTTAGACAGACAAGACAGGTCGACAGTGGGGCGAGGTTTCTCAGAAGGCTCTGGCAACCTGTCCGTGCACAGCGAACCGAACCGTAGACCGCCTGCCGCCTTGTGTGAACAGTGTATAGGAGAGGTATAATTTAAACATGCTTGTTCACTCTGAATTTCGTTTTTACAGGTCATCACCGAAATTCTCAACTTGGTGTACGACATCAAGCCAGAACTGCACGTCAACTACCGCGTAGATTAAGCGAAACTTGTTTATAAATATTACTTTTCGCTAAATTATATCTTTGCGAAAATAGCTGTTATTTCTCTATGTAATAGGCAGAATGGACAAACTGCGTGATGCAAAAAAACAAAAAAAAACTAAATGACACTGACATTCAAAGCTGTCAAATTTCGGCGGGGAAATTAAATGAAAGGCTTCTCGCGTTTGTCCGTCGTGTTGCTGTAAATAAAAGTAATTGCTTTGTTTGTCCCTATTTAATGGAATTAATCAGCTCGGTATCATTCCAAACGTAAGATCCGCTAAAGAACAACATCAAAAAAAATATATACTCCTGTTATTCAATGTTATGTGTTGAATAGAAATATAATGTTTAAAAAGTAAGTTTATCGTTTTCTTCGCGTCGCAGTTAGTGTGGGTGTGTCTGTATTTATTAGAAAAATATAAGTATTATTGATTTAAATCATTGTTTTATTTAAAAATACTGACTTCACAGTTTTATCGCTGTATTTCTGAAAAAGAAAATCACTGGTTAGAATATAATAACCATATATAAAAATAAAGAAAAAAACCGTTCATTAGGAATAAACGGTCACCCCACCAAATTATAATAAACGTATCCTTCACATCAACAGCACATTAGTGTCCACTGTTGGACAGACCCACTGCCGTCCTCCACAGCTGGAGGGACTTGCCATTATCACCACGCTGGACAGGCGGATTGGTGATCGCAATGCCTACCTATACCTACTTAGGTGTCGATAATACACAGGAGTGCCGGAACACAACAATTTCAGAATTGTTGTTATGGCGACAGAATTAGGTAAGGTGGTGGTGGTATCATACCTCCAACCAAACCAAGCACAATATTGTACTCCCCCTGCGGATCGAACCCGGGACCACTGTATCTGACACCGGTGGGCCAACCACTACACCACAGAGGCGGTTCTTATACTTATTGAGTAGGTACCTAGGTATCTAACATAAAATCGGAGGTGATGAGACTAAAAGCTGAGTGGTAGATAAGTAGATACTTGGTTTCATAACTAACCTAGATAGGTAGGTAAGTACCTGGGTTATATCAACAAATAGATAAACTATCGCTATTATGACTATGATTAGGCACTTCCTTCCATGTTACTTATCGGTATTATCGCCACAATCTTACAAAAAGAAACCTCTACAGAAAGACTCACTGAATGGAAACTTTTGGTTAGGGTATACTCGTAGCAGACATTGTTACGAACGCGCTCGGGGTCGCAGCTTGTGAAGAAGGGATGCCAGTCTTGTACTTATGTTAGTCGTGTTTTAATATGATGTAGGTAACGCTTTACGCACTGCTCGTCTATTTTTATGTATTAAGATTTTCCTTTCTGTATTGGGTAAACGACACTTAGTGTATCTTTCGTGCGTAGCACCTAAGGTGGAAATAAATAACATGGAATGAAGTGTGAAAATGATCTCGAAACGTCAGCAAATGACCTTTGAATGTAATGTCTTACATCAATTGGACTTTCTGCGCCGTGTCGTCCAGGCCATCGATCCAGGAGGCGACTGCCCCGACCGTGGAGAACACGGCCGGCTGGTCTGCTTGGTCACATCTCTTGGAAGAGAAGGAGAGGATGCCGAGTAGGACGCCGTCCAACATAGCTGGGCCTCCCGCGTCGTGCTACAGACAACATCAATTACAGCATTATAGGTAGGTCGTACCATTTGCTCAAAAAAGTGACATTCAACAATATTCATTTTTAATCTGTTAAAAACAGGGAAAGAAAATTGTACTGAATTTCATTCATCATCTAGGGGGAGAATGTGGTTTAAATTTGGAATATTTACCGAAATGTATACTGAATTACATCTTTACTTGTTTACACCATTGAGTTTGTATATTAAAGCATTATACATCTTTTTGAAAAAGGAATACGCATTTATTATGCAGTTATGATTATTTAATAAAATTATGAAAACCGACGAGGCCGTATGAGATTGATGCCTTTGCTTTTCATCCAAATCAAAAAATGACATCCTACAGCAAACTTCTCCCCTTTTCCCCCTCCACTCCCCCTTTTTGTTTTTTTTCAAATCAACATGTGTAGAATTAAATTCTTAGTGTATCTTTCAAATTTAATTGAAATCCGTTGATAAATAACGCTACAGCAAACTTCCCCCCTTTCCCCCCCTATTTCCCCCCCGATAAAAAATCGCGATCGACAAATATGTTTTAATAAATCAAGAAACATATGTGCCAATTTTCATCAAAATCGGTCGAAAAATGTGACCTGTAGGCGAGAACAAACCGACAGCCGACAGACAGCGGACCATTTTTTGGCCAATCTCGAAATTGAGACGCTTCGCTCGCTCCGTCAACAAGTTTATATATCAGGTTAGTAGGGAAGTACAAAATCTAAAACTTTTCTCACATTACAGACGTTCTTCTTTATCGTGATGAATCCAGCACAGAAGTTGCTCCGGGTCACCAATTCTCTGCAACATACACTCAATAATTGGGTTGCCAAACTATGTTTGCCAAACTTGGATTTTATCGACACCTATGGGTGTCGATATCGGTTAGACTGCGCATAGCCCACACCAACATTACATATTTGAGCACCTCAATATGGAAAAAACTTCCTCCAATACAAAGGTTTGGCCGTAATCACCACGCCGCCGCTGTGGGGACAGATTGGTGTTCACAGCTTCAATAGTTTTGAGAGAATTCTTCAGAAACTAGACATTAACATTCATGTTGATAAGGAGTTCTCTTCATATTCTTATTGTATTCTGCTCACCTACTATGACGTACGGTTGGTACTTTGCATGAGAGCTCATTCTAGAATGAGAGTTAGCAACGAGAGAGAAAGCCTCGAACACTCAGGTGAATAAAGGGAAATTGAGAAAAAGTTTGTAAATAAAGCACACTTTTATTGTTTTTTAATATCTTTCTCTTTGTGAAATAATCTACGTGATTAAATAGGTCCGAAAGTCACGCGATCTCAGTTCGAGGCGAACTAAGTAGTAGTACTTGGCGTTGGCTACACTACACTGGCCAATCCATTGTGAATCGAAGTCATAGTCAGAAATAAGCCATACCTAACCTACCTACCATTGAACATTTTGCAGAATATAAAAATCTCAATCAACAACCATGGTATGACGTCATCATCTTAATTTCCTTAAAAATAGTAGAATCAAGGTAGCTTTGCCTTCTGCGCCCGTTGTGGGTTCTATTCCCACCCGGGACAAACATTTGTGTGATGAATAGATGATTGTTTTGTGTTTAGCTACTGTATTGTATGATTAATATGTATAAGTATATTGCCAAATAATAAGTTTATGAGTAGGTAGGTATTCTATCCGTAAATCCGGTTCCCATATTACAAGCTTTGCTTAGATTGGGGCTAGATGACGATGTGAAATTAATGTCCTTTAAAAAAACAAAACGAACTTAACTTACCGTCCATACATCTCTTGGCAATCAGATAAATCATAAATCGGAAGTTCTACTTTCTGCAGCAGAACTTTTCCACCAGTTCCGGCAGGACCCTGAAATGAATCAACATCAGAAATGAATTGGACCTTGTAAGTTCCTGCAACAGAACCCAGTTAGGATTCTTCATCCCATTGACCACGAGAAAGTGAAGAAGCATCTATCTCACTCTGAACTTAGACATAGATGTCTAAGTTTAAAAATACTTGATTATCTTGAGGTACATAGGTACCTCAAGATAATGCCAATACCATGGTAGCTATAGACCTACCATGATATTGGCAACATATTTTTAGATTCTATGCACTTCTTTTACTCCTTAAAAGGGCGGTATAATATCTACCTATCGAACGAGTTCCCAGATGAAATCGAATTAATCTTGTCAAAGAAACCTGTCTAAGGGTTTTGTCTTTAAAGGTTATGTACCTTATCTACTTCACAAAGTAGTTAGGTCTGTACTCTCATAAGTTTACAAACATCCCAGATGAAGAAACAACAGATGTAGATGGCGGAAACCTCACCAGCACAGACCCCCACCCCAGGAACTGCACGCGATGGTCCACTGGCACCACCGTATCCCTGGAGTACTCCACAACATCAACCTTGCTTGCTTCCTTCCCAAAGGTTATGTTCTTGTGGAGCTTCAGCACCGCGAAGTTGAATTCCAGGGTATTTGGCTTGTAGTTGGGATGAAAGTACAGCTCCGAGACCCTCAGAACCTCGCCCCCGTACGTCGCGTTGGTGGAGCCCACGCGGACTGACAGCATCTTCACGTACTCTCGGTAGAAGCGGTTGTTGTACTGTCTTCAGGCAAATTTAATTTGTTTAGTTTATTTATCGTTGCGGGCATTTGCTCAACGATCACGATCCTAAAGACTTCCTAATCTACTACTTAACTGTCTGGTAGACAAGTTTAACCGCCACAGGGTCTGGTGGTTCGCCCACCCTCATCAGACCCAGAGGTCCCGAGTTCGATCCCCGGTGGGTCACCATATCAATTGGCAGACGAGTTGCGAATGAAGTCTCGTCGTTTCCACGTGAGATGGCTCAGTGTCGGGAGCGACTCACAGTTGAAGGCAATGCGCCGCCGTCAGCACGCGGTCCCTGCCGATGACGACGGCGCCGCACCACAGCTCCTTGTTCACCAGCAGAGCCGCCACGTAGGGGTGATCCTCGACCGTCGCCACCTCGTCGGGGTTGTAGATCCGCCGGTACCGGGGGTCCAGTGGCGGGGAGGATTGCGTGGTCGTTGCTGGGGGTTCGGAAACCGCTGGGGTAAAGTACCGCACATATATGCCCCTGCCATTCCTCCCGAAGATTTCTTTACATCCCATCATCCCATCTCCATCCCAACAGCCCATTAGTGTTCACGGCTGCACAGAGCCGCTTCAACTTCTGCTGCCAAAGCTGGAGGGTTATTGCTATAATAACCACGCTTAGCATGCGGATCGCTGATCGCAGTAAACCTTTACTAGGTGCAGGTGTAGGTGCAGAAGAAAGCTGCTGCCCTTCTTGTGGTGAAATTCCTGATTCATAGTCACCTGAGCTTTAAAGACATCCATGGGCTGAGTTGGAGGGGTCGATTCATAAGGCTGGGCTTTTTGAGATTACAACTAAAATTATTTTTTTAATATTCGATCAGCAAAACATCTCTGTGATATTGCATGCATACTGCATGTAATTGGGGTCTAGAGCGTATGTCGTGGGTTCGAGAGTTCCATATAAAATCTGACTGAGTTCACAGTAAATAGAGCCACCAAAGCAGCTAGAAGAGTGATGGGGAGTACTAAGAAGAAGAGATTTTTCTTTACTAGCCATCGCACCATTCCTACTTACTAGTCGTGGTCGAGGTGGTCTCCACCAGGTCAGGGTCAGCACTTCTTCGGAGAGGGAACTCGATCGGCAGACCCTCGTACTGCCACTCACGGCCATCGTTTCGTCTGAATATCAGTTCGCTATTCACTGTAACACCACACGAAGGTTACCTTCCAGTTCAGAGGTAGAACAGAACACGCTTCGAACTCTATCTAGCATCTGATTACAGGAAATCCTAGGAGAAGTGTTATTCACTGGTAAAAAAACCAGTAGGTAATAGACTCACGACCTTTTCCCCTTCGAGGATTCCCCTCCGCTATTCAGAGCGTGGATCTTATGAGGATCACCAAATGAGGTGCACGTCCAAACTTACTTTCTTGCAAAGTTAAAATATTATTACTTATTACCTGCTTACACGGACGAAATATGACGGGAAGTTAATATTACACAAAGTCATCTAGCCTCAAACTAACCACAGCTTATAAATGGGAACTAGATGATTTACAAAAGTACTCTTCGTTTGTAAAAACACCTAAACACAGAGCAAACATCAATATTCATCACACAAATGTTTGTCCTGGATGGGGTCGAACCCACGATCACAGAAGCCAGAGCTACTACCAGATGAGGTGTGAGGCTTGTTATGTAAAAAGTAGGGTAACTAATCTCAGATACTACCTACTCAATGGTAAATCTTGTCCAAAGGTATTTCTTTTGCTCTTCAGGAGGTTTGTCCTCCAGTTGTGAATAAAAGATTGGGGCGGTCGAGCTGTACCTTTGCCTAAGCTAGCAATGGATAAGATTTTAATTATGTATAGGTATATACAAATTTTAATAATTTATCAAAACCTCAACACCTGAATCTTCCTGACGGTCCCTGGGAGAACCGAAACAAAGTTGGCGCCTTCACCAACCTTCGTAGACGTAAGTAAACGCGTGTTTAAACATGTAATGGATAAGTATCTAAGTACCTCTACATATACCTAAATGAGGGTCTGAGACTTACTGTCATCGGAAGACGATGAGTCCGCGGAAGAGATGTGAGCAACAACCGCCGCGAGTCCAGCCACACACAGCAGACCAGCCACCGCCAACATGGTCGCGAGTTCTCTGTTCTCTCACTAATATTTCAACACAGTCTACAGAAAGCGATAAAGACATAAATAAATCGAAATAACTATTTCGATACGGTATATGCTACCAATAAAACGAAATGATAGACTCGAAATATATATTTTATACAGCATATTATAAGAAACATGAAATGGGTACATTCGGACCAGATGGTCACAGCTCAGTGCCACCCTTTGCCGATGCCGATGCCACCCCAACCGAGCCCGCCCTTACCCCAGCCGAGGCCTCCATACCCCAGTCCGTAACCGTACCCCAGACCTCCATATCCAAGTCCGTAACCGCCCAATCCGTATCTGTAGCCAACTCCCGGATACCCGATGCTTAACGGAGCGGAGAGGACAGGGGTCTTGATGATGGGAACGGTCTTCAGAATAGGGACGGTCTTCAGAATAGGGACAGTGACCGGTTTGATGATGGGCGCTATGATGGGGGCGACCTTGCCGTAGTAGCCGTGGTTGATCAGGCTGGAGCTGACGGACACTGGCGAAGGCACCAGCAGAGGAGCAGCTGGGGAGAGAGTCAGAGTTAGTACTGATATCATTTGTAGAGACTAAGCTAAAGCTTGAATAAACTCCAAAGCTTTCACAACACCGAATCATCAAGTTTGTACGCGTATCGTAATGGACCTACGTACCTATATGAAAAGACTTGAAATTTTATGAATATGAACATGATAGATAGATAAAGGTAGATTTTTCTTCTGGAATTCTAATGAAAAATTCTCATATTGATGAGGCACGCTTTTTGTTGTTTAGGTTGTTTCCTCAGCTTTAGGTAGATACGCGATGTATGGTTTTTGTCAAAAAGTTGCTCCAAAACACAGTTTCGATTTAAATTGTGAAATTCGCCACATACAGGCACACAATACACAATAACCATTATTATTTTAGATTTTCCCTTACTGATAAAAAAATCTCATTAAGATTCAGTCAGTTCCCTTTTGACTGAATCTTCTCTCTTTATGCATGGACTCTTTACCAATATTGAAAGTCTAAATAATGACTTGCCGCGGCTTAAGAATCGACTTCTCCAACTCAGCCCATGGATGTTGTAAAAGCCGGCTAATCTCACCAGAAGAAGGGAAGCAGCTTCCTACTGTGTATTATCTACATCTTTACTGCGATTGTCACCAATTGGCCCTTTGGAGGAGGCTCTGTCCAGCAGTAAACACTATATACAGTAATAGGCTGTTGATGAGATGTGAATCATTGAATTAAAAAAATAAACTGGTTTTTGAAATCTTCTCTTGCATTTTAATTTGATTGTTGTGAAAGTCTGTAGATTTACCTAGTGTTTGAGGAGTTTTCTCATCGAAGACTTTAACACGCTGCGTTTGCTCTCCAGTCCTGAATATAGCATCGTTCAATATTACTAAAGTGTCAGTTGTGTCAGCTGCCTTTGGAAGGTCGAAAGGGATGATACAGTCTACAGGACAAGAGACAGACGACTATAAGCAGAGGAGGAAAACAGCTGACAGCTGATGGTAGAACTCACCGTAACCGAGGCCTCCGACGGGGTTCCCCACCACCGTCCCGATGAGGGCAAGGACTATGGCTACCTGGGGAAGTCAAGTTACATTTTAGTTATGTGAACATGATGTTGTGGAAACGTGCTCTGACGGTGAAGGTCACATCGTGAGGAAGTCTGAATGGCATGTGTCACTGGCTAATATTCCACTAAGCGGCGATGAGCTTGCAACCTGTCACGTATACTACTACTTACTTATAACGTACTAGCTACTTGCAAAACGTGGGCATGTGCCGAACGTAAGTTTAGACATGCCTCTGACTACCCCCGAAAATATTCAGAAGATCCACGCTCTGAGTAGTGATCAGAGATAAATCTTCAAAGGTGAAAAAGTCGAGTAAGAGAGTAAGAGTTACTTTATGTTGTGAGATGGCAATATAAACCTGTAGTGCCCATCGAGGGTTACATAACATTCAGGATTGTAATTAATTGAATTAGAGGAAATGATAAATCTCAAATCTCAATAGAGAGAAACCGATAGACGGTAGACTTTTTGAAGGAAGGAGTACGCTTCCACCTTCGGCCTTATCATAACATGACACCGTGAGATGAAGGCCAAGCCCATCCCAGTCGTAAAAAAAGATACAAAGTCTTTGTCTTTTAGAAGGTCAACGAAAACACCCTCATATTAGTTAGCAAGTCTGTTCACGCCACATAATTACTTTACGCATTCTGCAAAAGCTATATTGCATAACTGATTTTAATACATCAAAACCCCCAAATACTCACAGCACACTTCATGTTTCTTGAGCTATTTACTCAGAACACACCGCGTACTATAATTAAACGGACTTATATAGTTACTCCGCCACGGCTCAGTAGGCACATTGACGCATCCTGTGGAAACTTTAGCCAACTGTAAGAAGGAGGGTTTCACTTTATCTGCAGAGAGGTTTTAGAGGCATTTGTCTTGAACTTTACCTTGTTTGACGGTTAGTTTCTGATGAACTAGCCAAAGACAAAGTCGATAATAATTTATTCAGTAAGATTTCGAAACGTCAAATGTATCGCCTGGTTGTTATCGCGACAAGCGACACCAGGAGATCAGCAAGAGTCTCGGGGACACCACCACCAAGCACTTGACTAACATTTCTATCCGTGGGACACCACGGATAGACGTGTGTCTATCAGTGATCAGGTTAGTCAAAGAATCCCTATTCATTAGTCCACATCAATGGGGGTTATTGGAACTTTGTAATTCCCGTTTGTCAAAAATGTAATCCTATAAATCCTGTAAATAAAAAAACACGCTGTTTTTAGATCTAGATATATAAACATGTTTTTTTCCATACCTAGGTATTACATTACATTGTTCTAATTTATAGTACACATCCGCCAGATTACACGTTCGTCGGATCATAATATCTTTCTGTATTGGTCAGATTTATAGTAACTAATTGTAACATTTATCAACTGTGTAATTACTGTGTATCTGTCGTGTCAAACTAATAAACATAAAATGGAACTTAAACATGATAATATCTTTCTAATATACTTACTCGCTATATTTGATAAAAAATATTGTCATTTAAAAATTGATCAAAGGTGTCTATTACACCTTGCCTAAGCAAAGGTTTCTAATAATTAATTGAAAGCATATTTTCATAATAGCTTATTTATTGATAACTAGATATGATATAATATATGTTTAAATATTATAATATGCTTTCCCGACACCTGCCAACTAGCAACGGACTAAACCCTCGTTCTTGACAGGAGCACATCTATAGTTCAAACACTATACGTGACAGCCTAAATAAGTCTACTGCAGGATATCAGCCTTCCCCAAAGCGCCATAAGAAAGCAATGGACAAATTTGACAAAATTAACACGTGGTAGGCAGGTTGGTGATTACAGTATTAGTGTTGATCCTCAGATAGATAGATGCCGCAGTCCGCTGCCATAGTATAATACCTCTATTGTATCTGTACTGCCTAAGCCTCTGGGAAACAGGCGTGAGTCTATATTTGTGCCAATTTATGTAAAAAGACTATAATACCTTGTGCGATATAGCAACATAATTGCCAATAGAGTGCCGTGCGATATTAGCCCCTATAATCACAGGAAGATGTTCATTACATTCGTAAGAACATTAATACGCGAGTTATTGGTGAGTCAGACATGCTACGTGCTGTGATTGTCCTGTAGCTTTGGCCACCAAAATAGGCATTTCAAGACTGCAATATCACATAACTATTACCTACCTACATCTACCTTTTTTATTAGATACATTCAATGACTCGCCAACAAAATTTATAAATGGCAAGTCATCAAATATTATGACTAGATTACATTTTAGGAGAAATACATTTATAACTGATACTACATTTTTACCTAGGTGTTGATCGCTTTGGGTTGGTGTCCCCTCATAATAGTGTGGTTGGTGTAATACTTAGTACATTGTTATACCTAACTTCCTACCTATCTTTACCTCCCTAACACGGGCACTTGCGTTGCAGTGCGCTCACCTACCTTTATATACCCAAACGTATAGTTACAAATCAAACATTTATGTGATGAATATAGATGCTTATTCTGTGTTTGGGTGTTGTATGTTGTATCATATGTTGAGTATGTATTTACGAAAAGAAAAAAAAAAAGTATTATATCCGTAATCTAGTTCCCATATTACAAGCTATGCTTGGTTTGGGGCTAAACGGCGCTGTGTGAAATGATGATGCCCTGTAATATTTACTTTTAACATTACCTTATCTACCTAATTTTTTTTTTTTTTTTTTATTTATATACATACCTAAGCACTTTTATTTTATAAATAACCCCTATGAGTTAATAATATCTACCTACCCTTAGGTTGTGTGATATACGTAAGTTTACTTACTCAAATCACATTCACATACATTCCAATTAAAATGATCATAATCATTGTATTTTTTTAACGTAAACTATTTACCTACTACTTAACTTACCTCTTAATAATTATAAAATAACTCACTTACCTATTTACTTAGTATTATTGGATATGGATAAAAATCCACATATCTATACCTACCTACGTTACGGCTAGTTTAATATAGTTTACATAAGTACTTAGATAAAAGAATTATTTCAAGTATACAGACTGTAATCAACAAAATGTAATTTCGTGCATCCTACCTATCTTAGTATGACAGATAAGAGGGCCTTAAGCTTTTGATGCAGCAATTTACTATCAAACATCAAACATTTTTTTTTTGACCGGGGGGAGTGCTTATATCCCAAACACAGGGAAACCTAGTTGGGAGTTGGAGCTCTGCCATGTTATAATAAGTGTGCCAACGAGCCCATTACCAAACTGTCAACATGAGCCAAGTTGTACCTACTGTTGCTTAAAATTATTTAAAATATGGTTATTCTGTACCTACTTATTTGTACGAAATAAATGTTTTTATGTTAATATCCTTCCAAACTGAAAACAATCGCAGAGCATACTGTACCGGGAATCGATCCTAACACTCCCGGATCGAAAAACCGATACCCATCCAGGGAAAGAAAGAATACAAACGTTTCATTGAAGCATTGCAGGCATGTAGCACTTCACAACCAACATACATGCGTAGGCACCTTCAGGGTAGTCTCGCTCCATCGCAGACCTCATCTTTCTCTGTGTATGTTTCAATATGAAGACTTGGCCCATGTCAAATAAAACAGAAAATCATCGAAGAGAGGCACAAACAACAAGAAATACAGACGAAATAAAATAAAAACGTACCTACTTACGTACAAAAAACATTTCTATTGACAACTAAGGGACACAAAATACATCGATGTTAAGTACAGAAGTACGTACAGAAGTTAATAAAGGGGTTTTAAAACATCACGATGGTACTCGCAGCCCCTGTGAGAACTGCACTGCTATTGCTTCTGCCGAGAAGAAAGTAGGTCAGATAACGGGACTACGAGAAATAAAAAAGGAAAATCAAGGGAAATGTCACGAAAGGAAACGCCGCCTTTGAGCCTAAATAAAAGGCGGTGTGTCACTACCTATAGTGACACAGGCATATTCTTACCAGTTACACCAATTTAAACAACCAAACAGACATACAGTAAGTACAGTAGGTCTTTCGATAAGTTATTACACTAATGAGATTATTTCATGTATTTAGGATGAGTTTGATTTGCATATAACTTACAAAGAGACTGAGCTGCATGATAAATAAATTAACCACGAACTAACAAGGTATCTCATCTGAATCATTTCAGACAAGCAAAGGCCTACATTCTTCCGACTCCCTGCGACCACCACAAACACTGGCTAGCTACCACCATCTTACCTAATTCTGTCACCATTACAATTCCTAAAACTGTTGTGTTCCGTCATTTAGAGGTAAGCTAGCCAGTCCCTTTTTCAGGTTCATTTGTTATGGTGACATACCTACTTAGGTAAGATGATGGTATAGCTACCATCACCAGGCGGACTTGAACAAAGTCCTACTACCAACGAAACCAAGCACAATATCATACTATACTCTCCTCGGGATCGAACCCGGGACCTTTGGATCTAACACCGGTGGGTGCACCACTAGACCACAGAGTCGGTTATAAAATAAATCTGTGGCTGAACCCACGAGCTCCGCTGTGGTCGTGGGTTACATTTCAGCCGTGTATAGTCAGAGATTTAATTGTCCATACCGCTTTTACACCTAACGACCAAACAATCACATAATATTTTCACTAAAATCAAGTTGTATTCATTTTTATATTACTAGAACATTTATCAATAAATAAATTTAATTAAATTTTGGGTGTGAAGATAATTATGTCTGTTGGGTTAGGTTAAGGATACTTTTCGATCGATAAAGTTTATTTATATGCATTTGGCACACGCTCCAACTACGCATACAAATCCTAGTCTTTATCTGATCGGACGTCCTGCGTGCGTGAGCAGGACAGCGAATATTTACAATTTAAAAATTTATAGCCATACCAATAAACGTTATGTGCACCGTAATACGTTTTCGTATACCTACCTACTGATTGAACTAATGAAAACTTTTATTAATCATTGTAATTCAACGAGTAATTGCGGTTAAACACACAACAAAATTCGTAGCGCTCTGTTACGCCGTAGCCGAAGCTCTACGAGGCTCTTCTACAGATTAGATAATAGCGCTACAACGATCCACGCTTTTACATCAAAATATTTAAATAAAAATCCGTAAATATATATTCAAAGCCTTATATTTTTAAGAAGTTAAAAAAACACACTGATGTTTAACTATTCAACGGTTTATGTTAAGTATATTTAATTATTAGACGCATTCAAATAAATTCTTAATTGAAAGAACCGCGGGTGAACACATACATAATAAAAAAAGGTTTTAAAAAAGCTATTTAATAATAAATCAATATACCACAATGTACCTTAAATTCATGCAACGGAAAAAGTATGGAAAAAACAGGACATTTCACACCAAGATGTCCCTCTTATAAAGAAAATCCTCCTTCACCAGCGACCTAGCAGGAACTCATTTCTGAAAAGGAAAAACATTCTCTTGAATTAATTCGGTAAAGTTGTATTTATTGCATGAATACAATGTATTCTACCGTATAACAATGTACTATATTTTGTAATATATTTACAACAGTCAAAAAATAAAAGTTAACATTTTCGCTCTTCTAAGTTCTCCTAAGCTCGGTTCTTCTCAAGGTTGACTCAATGCAAAGGGTTAAAAGAATAAAAGAACAAACATAAATTATATAAAGAAATATGTCAAAGTCACAAGTTAATATATGAAAGAACTTAAATTAAATCTGAATAAAAATATACATCATAATTATCAAGAAAATGTCTATCATTCATAAGCTGTGTGATTTTATAATAACATTTATTTACTAGTGGTGCTATAAGGACAGTAGACCTCGCGAGCCCATATAACGACGCAATAACCGATGCTTTCCTCTTTCACTTTTCTTTTTTATAAGCTTTAGCGATTACTCGCGTTCCTTGCGTTGTAATGTCAAACTTCGTGTGATTAAAGTATTTTCTTTAAAGTAGGTATACCAAAATACAAAAACCCGCATAATACTTGAAAAGTGGTGGCAACCAATTGCAAGTCCGCCTCGCACTTGGCCGGTCCTATCTATTTCTCGTGTCGTGTAAAAGTAAGTTTCCGATATGTTGACGACTGACCTTCCACCGGTCGTTGTCGTAGTCCCACTTGGAGGAGAGGCCGTCGATGGGATTCACGCGCAGCTCCAGCATACGTCGGAGCTGCGCCTTCTGGGACTCCTTTGATAAGCTGGCTGGAAGAGGCTCGTGCACTGGAAACAAAAGTTGACATACAGGCGTGCGCTTTTCCACCTATCTTTATTTTTTATTGTATGACGGGGAAGCGCTTGATCTTCATCTCACCTGGTTACAAGATAAAGCCAAAGATGAAGGCGCACTAAATGCCGGAACACAACAATTTTAGAATTATTGTCATGGGGACAGATTTAGGCAATATGATGGTAGCTAGCCAGGCGGACTTAAACAATGTCCTACCACTAACCAAACCTTGCACACCTTCTTCTTCACCTTCTTCTTCTGGCAAAGACATTTCTTCCACTCAGCCTCCACTCCTCTCACTTACAAATCATAACTCAATCCATCGATCTTATATAGATATTTTCAAATAAAAAAAAAGCATCTATCTTTTCCTCGGTCTACCCCTACCCCTACGTCCGACCACATGCTTTTGGTTGTATGACTTTCTTCCCTTCGCCTGACATGTACATACCTACTGGGTATACAAGACACCTATTTTACTTAAAAACTTCAAATTCAAAAAAATTGCTTGATAAATGTCAGAGTTCTGAGTTAACAAACATAAAAAAAAAAGAAAAATACAACCGAATGAGAGACCGAGAGGTTCTCACACTCGTTTTTTGAAGTCGGTTACTAATTAACGTATCATCCCTTCTGATTTAAAATTATACGTTTTTTTATCGTTGCTAAAACAACTTTCTATCATAAAAGCCTACACACTTCATACTTAGTGTGATTGGTATATTATCCTGATAATTCAAAAAGCCTGATGAATGATTTAATGTAATGATATGTGGACCGGTACCCTCGGTGTGCGTGTTTGACTCGCGCTTGGCCGGTATTCTCTCGCTACATTTAAAGGAAATGACTGCAGGTCTGGGGGCCGGCTTTATTTATTTACGTTTCATCATTAAACCTCGAGAGTCCCTACCGAGAGCATTTTATCTCCTTTATCTGATCCATGTAACTAATTCCAGGTCTCCTTCTCCCTCTCTTGCCTTCTATATTTCCTTCTGTATGTTTTCAAGAAAGCTCATATCGTATAAGGTTCTATCTGCATTTACTAACCATAATTGTGGAAGAAAATAGCCATCCAAAAGGGGAAGCTTAGACATAACAGGACAGCTCCAAAAATGAACTTCCACTCGCCAGACGGGTACTGGAACTCGGAGTAGGTTTGGCAGAAGGTGGCTCGGTACAGCGCCTTCTTCTCCTCGCAGCATAGCATCTTCCAGTCCCCACGTTCTTTCTCCCGAAGTGCCTGGAGACGTAACAACAGCAGCATAGAGTCTGTTCCTTCTGCGAGAAGAGGAGTGAGCGAGTATTCTGGTATCTGTCATTTCATTTTATTCCAAAAACAACATATTACGACTGTGCGGAGATATCTTACTGGCTATAATCTTCTTTTATCTTTCATTAAAATCCATCAAGTCAAATATAAATAAACAATATATTTTTTAATAATATTTTTAAATCACAAAATCTTTTGAATATAATATCCGTTTTGTATAATTCAGAAAGTACTAACAGATAATAAAATAGCCTTGATTACGATCTGATTTCTGCTTGCGTTTATCTAAACTTTTTATACATAATCAAGTAGGTATAGTGATGGTGATACGGACATTTTTGTTAGTATTGAAGTGTTCTCTAAACCTGTAGAACATTTATTTGTTCTATCTTCAATAGTTTTCGAAGCGCACGTGATGTAAGGAATTTATCGGTAATTTTCTGTCACCTTAGATTACATAATTAGAGTTTTATTAAGGATCCCTAATGTAGCCTGATAAAAATACAAACATACAAAATTACAAATATTTACTTTTTATAATAATAGTGTAAATATTTAGTACTAAAACTTGAATATTACCAATAAATAAATTTCTGTAAAAGCCTTACTTTACTTCGCGCGTACTTACCCACGCACATCCAACTGAAACAGACAGTTTTTCTTACGAGCTGTAGACAAGCGCTCACCGTAACGTTTAACGTTTGGACGAGCTTCTGACTACTTCCTAGTAAGAGATTCTCATTAGATCCACGCATGTATTAAAGTAGTTTTTCTTTACCACTGAAGAGATAGCAACCAGGCATACGGCCCACCACCACGCAACGGTGAGGTCGGCAGTGGGAGGACAGTGGGTAAGCTGTAAGAGCTGTGCGGTGATTATACAGACAGTAGTCATACGTCACTCAAATCGTTAGGGTACCATCGTGTTTCGATGGAGAAAATTGAATTTGTTTACTATGTAGATATCGAATCATTGTGTGTACATCGTCTCTAAGTTATCATTATCATAGATTCAAGCTCACAAAATCAGGTAAGAACGATAGAACTCACGCATATATCCCTAGTGTTCTCCTTAAACCTCACAGCTGGGAAGGGGAAATGAGGGTTATCCTGGTAGTTAGCCTGGCCATTGACCCCGTGCCCCACCCAGTCCCGGTTTCCAATCCTGCACCTGTTGTGAACGGCCCTGATATGTGAATACGGAGCTAAAATTCCTGTAAGTTTTTGTGCAAATAGGGACATTTTGATTTTGTGTTGTGACAGCTACCAAACGCCATGACGATTTGTCAACGATTTGTGTTTCGAACTTCAGTTTTTTGTTGTTTGACTTCAATGAGGTTGGTTGCAATTGCATTCCTATGAACCTGGACTCAACCCGTGGATGTGACATCTCCAAGCAAGCAAGGTGACTAACGGCCGATTGATCTCAGTGATCTTAATTGATCAATAATCTTTAAAGAGATAAGGTTATATTTTTTTCGTATCATATATGCTTACTTTTAATGAGTCTATAAAAATATTAGAGCCCTGACTTTAGTGGATCTCAACAGGGGAGGGACCTTTACTCGATCTCGAACCCACCGGCCAAGCGTGACCTTACCGGCAAAACTTTCTAGTTTTAGAGGAAACTCTACAGATGACGGTTAAAGAAAGTTGATGTGATAAAGTACTTCAGGTAAATTCAAAAGATATATGGAATTAAACATGATACATCGTGACAGTTTGATTTATTTAATTCATCGATATTTTTACTCTCAGTTTCGAAATTTCCAATATATGCCGTCGCGATCAATATTATTATCATCTTTCTTTCTCTTATTAAAATGTTTTTTTACACTCGATTCGAACTCCGAGCCGTAATCTTCGTCGGATATAGCTACAGCCCTTCCCAAGGGCACGTCTATTTCCATAACACGTTTATCATTATGCGTGTTTGATTTGTTTTCATTTTTACCATTTTTATTTCCCGTATTTTTCATTGCTTTGTTAACTGTACTATCTTTGTTATCGATCGTTATTATACTTCGACTTTCTTTCAGCGGAGTCAATTTAAACATGACATGCCTAAAATCTTCAAAGTTAATTTTTTTTGTCATCTTCTCTGTGCTGGCTTGTTTCTGATATCGACTCATCTCTTTCGTAGCTGGCATTTGTATAATTATTTGGTTTTGACGTATAGTCATTTTACTGTCTTGAATTTTGAGACCATCATAATTCATTTCATCATCTTCATAATAGCTGCTCAGATCAATGTTATTTTGTTTATCAGTGATATCCACAAACTTATCTGCGTTAACTGTGTGTTGCTGTTGTCCATTATTGATGTTCACACTAAATCTTTTATTTGTAGCTGTCGTGAATTCTGTTGTCGATTGAGTTTGATGAACTAAAGATTCTAGTACATTTACCTCTATATCTGAGTCTTCATAACTACTGCTTCTATGTTCATTCCGGAGATTTGTTTTGTGATTATCAATCGTATGTAAAATGTTATTTGATAACAGTTGGTGAAATTTTCCGTTTGTATTAGAAAGTCTATCGTTCACTTTGTTATCATGAGTTTGTAAGTCTCCATATAAAATGTAGTCTAGAACACTGTCGTTGGTAAATATCATTTCTTGGAGTATTTCTTGAAGAAGGTGGATCTCGTCTAGTTTTTCATCACGGGAACCAGTCAGCTGAACTTTATTGGCCGCCTCTATGTTAACACCTGGTGTCATAACTGGTGGTATCGAGTTACTCATTTGTAAATGAGGTATTTTAGCATCTCTCATGTTCTGCAATGTGAAAAGAAATTACTATTATCTTACATTATGTCCAGTTACTAATAGTATTTGTGTCTTGGGTGTATCGAGTTGAGTTAGCTTGTACCCAGATAGAGTTTGATGGCAAAAAAGCATGACATAAAGCTTCTTTTTATAAAGCTATTTTGTAGAATAATATTACTTCTATATCAGAGATATTTATAGCACGGTTAAGTTACGTGATTTTTCTAAATTAAAATACCTATTAAACTGCAAACAAGTAAAATTAATATATTATTGTAAATGTACCTGATAGCTTGTACGAGTGATATGATTGATCCAATGTATATAGTGTCCGACGCGAGTGAAGACGGTGGGCGCATCGCTCATCCCGCAGACCGGGGGACCGAAGCTGATGATGCCGATGAGTTCTCCGCGTACCACTGCGGGGCCGCCGACGTCTTTCTGAAGGCAAGAGGCTAAATTACAGCCTTATTTTATATATTACCTAATTGATTTAGATTTTTTATATATTTATTGTTACATATGAAATTCCATTCATCATAATTCCAGAATTCAAATTGTAATAGGTCTTATGATAGATTGAGAGTTATAAGGTAATGAGGGGTAGAGATGATTCGGATAAAAATAATGAAAGTGAAGAAGTGTTTTCTTTCATTATTTTATATAAACTTTATATTAACAGCACCAAAATAAAAGTCACAAATTATTTGAAATCTCCACAAACCTAGAGTAACAACGAAATATAATGTATTTATTTAATGCAGGTCAGTAATTACTTCAAAAGTAAGTAGGACTTACATTACAAGCTCCACCACCTTTGTTTTCAAAACCAGCACAGAAGTTATTGTCTGTAACGTAGTATCTAGAAATATAATATACAGCATTTATATTTTTTGTTAATATAAAATGGTAGCATCTTCATGTGGTACTTACTGTGAATAAATTTCTTTGCACGTTTCAATATCGTACATATCTAAGTGAGCTATAGAAACTTTTTGCATTTGGTAAGACGCCCTATGCTCGTTCTGCAAAAAAAAAAAAACAATTTCAGATCGGGTCTATGCATTCCGTCTTAAGGCAGTCCAATATAGTGGTCTAAGAATTGTATTACCACATGAATTTACAATAAGGTAGGTAATTGCGTTTAAGTGGGTAGTTTTCGTTTTTAGTTCTCCACTTGTTTGATGACGATAATGAATAATGATTTATGTATGAGTCTATTGAATTGAGTCTTAAATGTAGCCTAATCTCAAAGATTCCACGTAGTACCTAAGTGTAAGTGTAGACATTTCCGCTCCCACGGTATGCATTATCAAAATAATTTAAATGAGCTTAAAGTATCTACTTAAATGAACAAAATCGGATCAGAAACAAAATCTGGTCAACATAACATCAAACGATTCATTAAAAGTAGTAATTGTATGAAATGATATGTTCAGAGGAATTATTCTAATGATTCATACCAAATAACTATAAATGTATATATCAATAAACTTACAGATTTATCTCCCCAGCCCAGAACAGTGACGACATCGATCTCATCTGAATTGACTCCACTTCTGTCATACTGAATCCTTTTAACCTTCCGTTTCCATGAGTTGCGCGGTCTTTGCATCAGTTTGACGATGACGAGGTTGTTCTTCAAGGAGACAGGGTCGAACTCAGGATGGAAGTAGATGTCGGTGACGGGGATAAGCTCGCCACTGCGTTTGGTGTAGTCACTTCCAACTCGGGTGAAGATGGAACGATGGCTGTTGCTATAGTGAGGGATGCCATAGGCCCTGGAATTTAAAACAAGCACTGAAAAGCAGACTGAAAAATGAACAGCACACGGAACAACTATTATCTTGACTGGTGTCGATATCGTAGGTACTTTGTACATATAAGTTAAAAAAAAAAGTTACATCTGCAAGCAAGTAGCAGCAGTTAACACCAGGTCTTTGCTGATGATGGAACCGGCACACATGAATTCGTTCATGACATGGATGCTGACAAGGAATGGAAACTCTTTAATGCGCGTTTTCTTGCCTTTGTACAGTCGCCTTGTGTTGTTTAGCTCTATTGATAATGGTGGATCTGGAAATAAATTACGACATTAAATATTGTCATATTGTTTTTATCCCCGAACTTGTAAATATTTTAACAGTATAGGTACTTGACTGATTCACAAAAAAACTAGGTAATTACAACAAACTGTGAAACTTACGCCAGATTTTAATATTCCGAATATTAGACCGTCTTGAGAACGTTGTTGCTGTGTGCTTCTTGATGTCTTTGTCTTTACTTACTCTATTGGTAACTGATGGCATTATGATACTATCTACAGAAAATATTTCATCTAACATTTCATTTATAACCCTTCCTAACGTTTTTTGTAATGTTTCATGTGTTTTTGAAGTTGTAAGTAAACTGAATTTTTTAAATCGATCAGTTTCCTCTGTAATAATATCCTCAAATACTTTTACTAGACCATTTCTAGTAAAAGAAACTTCGTCTGTCTGCTTATCTGTGAAATTTGACATATTTCTTATACTTTTATATATTTTTCCACGTCTTTCATCTAATTTCTTGAGGTCATTGTGCATAGTAAGAAGAACTTTGACTTTATCATTTTTTGAAAACTCTTTCCCCAAGTTCAACAACTTGAAAATGTTGTTCGTCAAACTGTGTAGCTGACTATTAATTTTACGTAAATCGTTTTTATCTGATACAATGATGCTACTTTGGTTTGATTGTAAGCATGTGATTTCCAACGATATAAGAAATAAAAATACTGGTCTGCTTATCATTATTACTTAGCCAGGTACTGAATGTAATAAAATATTTAGGTATTTATCGGTGCACTATAAAACCTGTAACAAAAGCAATAAAACCGACGGGTATGCAACTACATTTGCAATGCAGTATAATAATAGGTACCTATAGATATAGCTACGGCTTGCTTGCAAGAAAATAAATAACACTTAAAATGTAAGACATCTTCTATAATTATAAAAATTTAAAAATGTTAGTAAGCAAATTTGCAAGACTTTTATTGTTAAATATATTTATCAACACTTATGGACTAAAAGTACACCAAAATTTAAAAGATAACAATATTTTGGCAACAGCAGCGGTTATTAGAAATACAACGAATAATCTATTTTTATCTCTGAAATTAAAAGGAATTAAAAATAATCTGAGATTAAAACAATATCCTTTGATTCATAATTTCTTCACGACTCTTACTGCAAAGGACCACAATACATTGAACAGAATAGCTATTTTATCTAGATCTCACAGCATTGATATTAATAACGAAACACGTGATTATGTTGATACCATAAACGAATTAATAATTGAAGACCCAATAAATGATATTGAATCAAATAAAGACTATCTACAAGATATTGTCAGCGAATTTCTGAAAAGTCTTGAATATTTAAAAGAAAACAATAGTCTAAATATCAACTCTTTACACGTAAATGATCAAATTTTAAATCTATTGAAAATAGAAGATCATTACAATGGAAGCCGAGAAGAGTCCACGGAAAATAGTGATAATGAGTTCTGGGGTAAGTTTAAGCTAACTTCCAGCTAACTTTTTTTAAAGCTACTTTTTAGCTTAAGATAACTTAAAAATACCTTAATAAGTAAAAAAGAAACATGCTCAAAAGCCGAAGTAAAATTGATTAAGGTATCTTGGAAGTTTCCTAGTTTTCTGAATAAGTTTTTAATTATATTTTATCTAAACTTATGTTTATCATTATCTGCACAGTGCCAGAACAGAGCGGCAGACGTATCTACCAAGGCAAGAAAACTAAGCTCAAATACTTCCCCTTTATGGCAAGCATTCAAATATTTAACAGCTTCCAGTGCGCAGGCAGCATCATTAAGTCAGATCTGATCATTACCGCTGCTTCATGTTTACAATTGTAAGTTAAGTTTTCTTCGGAATCTACATTAGTTTTATTGAATTCATTTTCAATACCGGCAACATTTATGTTTTCATTTTTATATCTCTAGGGCTTGGAACAACCGTTTCTTCCGTGAGAACCCTGCCTTTCTCTCTGTCCGCGTTGGAAGCAAGTATTTCAAAGTAGGCGGTGATCACATCAGCGTATTAGAAGTCTACTTTCATCCGTCGTATGACCCTAAAAGTCTGCGTCACAATGTGTGTCTCCTCCGCCTGGCAAGGAAAATCAAGTTTAGAAGAAAGGGCAGGGTAAAGAAGATAGAAATCGACAGGAGTCCATCGAGCCTGTCGGTGGAGACTGATGGAATCACTGTCGTTGGCTGGGGGGCTAAGAGGGTAAGAAGCTCCATGATATGATGATCACGTCCCTCATAAATTATATGTTCGATGGTGGTTTTAACATACTTGAAATTTTCATTCGTCATTTTAATCCATACAAATTGATTGAACGCACGCTGTTGTCAGTGAAACACCCAATGCTATTTTGTCCAGCTCAAAAATGGTGTTTTGGAGGTTAATATTAGATTACATCATCGAAAATACATTTAGAGTTTTACTTTCAAAATTAACCACAGATATCAGAGTACGCTGAGCTAAGTAAAGACTGTGCCCAGACAGTCGTAAAACCAACAGGAAGATAATATTGTTACATGTGTACAACACTATTTTGACTATTAACTATTTTGATTTTTCCACCGGTACACTATTGCCGCTTATCACTTTCAATATTGCATTGAGATTGCTTGCATTGTAGTTCTCCCGGCTTCGACAACCTCCAGCTCAGAAGCAGAGCTATAAAAAACTGAGCTGCGAGGCTTGTTTTTATGTAAGTAATGCAAATTTCTAAAGATAGCATCTGAATTTGTTTACGTTCCAGAGTGACAACTTAGTTCGAAGTCCGTGGTCGGCTCAGCTTGCCTTTGCCGTTCTTCAAATCTATCCTCTGAGTGAATGCCAGGATATATACTCAAGGTGAGCCTAGGCCTCATACCAACGTCATCGGGTCGTAGGTCGGCCAGCCGCGATGTGCGTACGCGCTAAGTGGTTGGACTGCTCGAAGGCGGAGTAGATACAGCCGGCTTATAAACTAAATGGAAGCAGTCGAGGTAGCTTGCTGTTGCAATCTTTTAAGGCCTCATGCGCACTAGCGGTTACCCGCAGAGGCGGGCAGCCAAAAACGCAACTTACCGCTATTAATTTTTAGAGGCAAGCACTTATGATTGTACGCTCTTTAACCCCCATAAAGTTCCATTCCGAATTCAAAATTCCGTCATCCTTGAAAGCCCTTATCTTCTCTATTCAACGGTTGCCTGGAAGATATCGCTTTCAAAATAAATTTTTCTACCTGAATTTTGATGTTTTTTTGTGAGTGGTGAACAATAAAGAGTTATCTAAAATGTTAACCACTGTGGTTGAATGGATGATGAATGATACGTACCTACTTCGTACCTACCTACGCTTGACGCGGTTCAACTCGCATACATTCCATCGCGTGTGTGACTACTAAAACTAAAACCAAAGTCACCGATTTTAATTTATTGAAATAAGAAACCGCTTGAGAATTGTGTGCCTGTCTGTCTAATATCAAATAATTATATCGAAATCAGCAATATCAACTAAAGGCTATAATGCTATACTTAGTTGTATTTGGCACTGACCAACAGCTTAACGTCAGGTACAGGTACATAGGAATTTATTATACGAATAGAGTTAAATGTTCTGATCCATTAATTCTATAAAGAAAGCTTTGGTAATCACAAAGCATAAATTCAAATCAGCACCAATGGACTTTTCGGTTTTTCGGAAGTTTATATGCGCATTTGACACATGCACATGCTCTGACGGTGAAGGTCACATCGTGAGGAAACCGGCATGTCATGTTCCTAGGACCAACAATACGACTGGCATGTATCACTGGCTAGCAACCTGTCTCGTATTGAATACTAAGCAGCTCTGCGTAGTAATCACAGGTGAATCCTCAAAGGGAAATAAGATGTGTCTGTTACAATAATTTTTAAAATTAAAAAATTTCAGAGATTACGTCACGAGGAACCACTTTTGTGGTGGTTTCTTCTCGAAAGGTGGAGGTGCATGCAACGTGAGTTCACTACCCTTTTGTATTTTGTGGTGGTTTCTTCTCGAAAGGTGGAGGTGCATGCAACGTGAGTTCACTACCCTTTTGTATTTTGTGGTGGTTTCTTCTCGAAAGGTGGAGGTGCATGCAACGTGAGTTCACTACCCTTTTGTATTGTGGGCAGGACTGCTGTTAAGGGAAAGGTTTCTCTCAACAGCAGTACTGCACAAAGCTGGACCAAGACAAAATAGTGTATTGTTTTACCATGATCATCACGCTTGGCAAGCGGCTTGCTGATCGCAGTGAAGCTGTTTATAGTAGGTATATGTATACGTAAGATAATACACAAAGTTAGCAGCTGTCCGTTTTCATAACTTGTTTTCAGGGTGACGTGGGTGGTCCCGGCATCGCAAATGGTATTCTAATGGGCATCATCAGCTTTGGTTCTCCAGTATGCGGAACCCCTGATGCTCCTACAGTGTTTACCAAGCTCGGATACTATACGGATTGGATCGAGAGTATAATGGAGCAGGTGCATCCTCATTTACATAATCCCTGTTGTAGCTTGTAGCAAATTGTCGATTTATCCTCTCTATGTCTTCGAACTCACTACTCACAGGTTGTGACTTGTGGCAATGCACCCATAAATGGATGCATTGTCACAAGCCACAAGTCAGTTTTATTTATTCAGTAAGTTGCAAAGCTGTATCGTAGATTTTGACAGATTTTTCTCTTTCAGGAAGTCCCAACCACCTATCAACGAACGACCCTCAGACCACCCTTATTCGTTTTGACCCAAGGGGGGAAAGATATTCGATCTACAACCCCTTTAGTCATGAAACCAATTGACAGCAAGTGGAAGCCCCCCGGCATCAACGCAGTCACTGGCGGAAAGAAGGAGAGGCCACTACGTATACTGAAAGATAAGAGTTTATTCAAGGAATTCTTGTCTACCATGTTTGGAAGTGATGAGGCTAGAGAATACGAAGAACTCTTCATAAATAAAAGCATTGGGCGAGCTACGAAGAAGACAAAGCAACAATTGAAAGGAGAAAAACAAACAAAAGCGACAGAATCTGACGAGTCTACAGATTTCGATGGAGCTGATTTCGTTACTCATATCTCAGAGAAAACTATGCCACCGGCGTATCCGGTTACAAGCTTAGATACCAACTTAGTGTCCAATGAAGATAGCGTTACATTAAAGTACGATGAAGATGCTATTGTCGCAAACGAAAAAGCATCGAATAATGACGAATACTTGGAGGCTAATGTTCTCAAAATGATTGACAACATCAACATGGATGACGATGTCAATAAACAAGTGAAATATACAATTGCAAGTAAAAGAGACGAACTTGTGCTGCCACATAAAAATAAAAGCTCTAGAAAAGACACGTTAAAAAATGGTACAATAAAAACAGTAAGCGATGATGTTCTTACGCTGCTGTACATATCCGACGGGGAAAAGAATATTGATGAAATAAGCAGTGTGATAGATGATTTCGATGAAAACTTAGACGAAGGCCTTAGCATAGCTCTGGATGGTTTTAAGGACTTTACATTTAGGGATAGTAATGTTAATGGTACACGGTCATATCTGTTGCCCGAGGACGAAATATACGAATTGCTGGCTGAAGTCATCGATGAAGTTGCTAAGGGTAAAGAATAAACGATTTGAGTTTCAGTTCTCTATTTATTCTGATGGATGTAAATACAGCTTACGAATAAAGCCATGCTTCTCATTATCGCCAAGCACTGATAGAAATCAATTCGGTTGTATGTTTGTTGTAATGTTCTCAGAACTCCGTCATTTCTCAATCGATTTGAAAAAATATTATTTTTTTGTGAGGATATGATTCCAGATTGGTCCCAGATAGTAGTTTGGCTTTTGAATAAAAAAAACATTATCATGACATAGTGCACCATAGTATGATGCGATTCTTAACATGTGTTTAGGTCATCTGTATTTATTGATCGAGTGAGCGAAGCAAACGAGATCTCCGAGTTAAGTTAGGAATTCCGGCACTGTATGTATGTATTTGGCAATGTTTGTGACGGCATAACTCTCGAACGGGTTGTCCGATTTTTATTGAACTTAAACTGTATAGAGTTAACGTAAATAGAATTTGATTATCGCGGGGGATTTTTGATAAGTGGCGTGGTTTTGGAGATATTGGGGTGGAAAGAGATACAATTTTTCACCCAATTCATAATTTTGAACATGCAGAGACTATATTTATACTCAACAACCGGTACGTGTCATTTGGAAGAGTATTGGCTGCACATTCATAAAATATATATTTGACTTTTTATTTGGGGTGGTTTTCGTAACAAAAGGGTGCGTTAAGGGGTTACAACGCTTGGTAGGTATAAGACATACCTACCAAGCGTTGTAACTTGGATATACTTTTAAAAGAGGTTGACTTCACAAAGAAAAATATAAAAAAGGTATTCTTATATTTTTCTTCTATTAATAAGATTGAAGTCTTGAAAATTTGTTAAAACATGAAATATTATATAAGATAGGGGTTTAGTTTGCATATTTCTAAATAAGTTTATTTTTGCCCTTATTAGAGGTGGTTTGATGAAAGGGGCCACGGATGATCATAAGGTCTTGTAAGATAAGAGACGGCATTCGAAATTTCATTAAAACTGGTAAATTTATTTTTTGTTATTCATTCAATATGGAAGGGTGTCGATAAAATCCAAGAAATACTCTGATGTTAACAAACATCTTAAACGTTTGAAAACCTGACCTTGGTTCGCAGTATGCATTTAAGTTTCGAGGCATCGACATGAAAATGGAAAAAGATTTGTTCAAGGGATTAGCTTTTATTTTTTGTTAAAAAAAAAACAAAAAAACGATGCAAGAAAAGTATGTGAAAATGTTAACAAATGTTTTATTTGTTAACTAACAATTTTGTCCAGAAATTAATGTTTGTAAAAATTTTAACAGCAGTTCATTCGCATCATAAGCATATAGAAGCACCATATGCTCATGATGCGAATTTCCAAAAACGAAACCACAAACAGTAGGTCATGATACTCACTCACATCTCTAGTAGGTACCTACTTACGTTTACTTATCGTAGTGGTAATGACTGTCCTTCGGTTCAAAGCAAAGCCAGCGCATGGTCTAGTCAAAAAAATAATTGCTTTACATGTCCCACAGAATCATCACGACTACGGGCTACTGCAAACGCGATCTAGAAGTAATGAAATGAGATGAGATTAGGGCAGGAGTAATCTAGGAACTTAACGATATATCTACGACCAACCACCCGCCTGCCCAGCATGGTGATAATGACAAACTTTTTTTGTTTTCGATGATGATGGTACTGCATAGTGAGGGATACTAAGAATATCCCTATGTAGGATGGGTAGGAGATTCAGATGATGATGATGATGATGATGATAAACTAACATTCATTCAAGGACTGCAACCGTGATGTTTCCTAGCCAAGTTCTTTAAACTACAAAACACAGCAACTCTGCATTTTTATTGTCCGATATTACCTTTCTTTAATATTACCTTACTTTTTTTTCTAACGTTAATATTTTATTATCTGTGCTTTTGGCTTTTGCATATTTTTTATAACGAGGCAGATGTAGGTACACAATCTAAAACTTTACAACATTTTACATCAACTCATCACTCGTCATCAATGTTTTTATTTTGCATAGGAGTCAAATGAAGTACCTACCTACCTACTTCGTTTCTAGTGTTTTTACACGCGTCTCGCCGAAACCCTCTCCTCGACCAGACTAATATTCGAAAGTAGGTTCCGAGCCGATTTCAATGAATGGGTTTTAATGGCAGATTGTGTAATATTTGCATTAACATCATTCGTCTTATTTATCAAAATCCAACGATTAAAAAAAAATATGCATGTATTAAAACAAAACTACACTGTGATGTGTGGGGTGACAAGGTTAGATAAGATCAGAAATGAGTTTATAAGGGGACGTTTGAAAGTGGCACCAGTTGTAGAAAAGTTGAGGAGTGCTAGGTTGGCATGGTATGGGCATGTAATGAGGAGGGATACTAGTCATTTGACCAAAAGGGTTATGAATTTGAGCGTGGATGGACATGCGAGCAAGGGAAGGCCGAAATTGAGATGGATGGATTGTGTGAAAGAGGACATGGATATGAAAGGTGTAGATGCAGAGTTGACGGTTGACAGGAGTGAGTGGAAGAAGATAACATGTTGTGCCGACCCCACCTAGCGTGGGATAAGGGCAGGAGAATGATTTTGATGATGTATTAAAAGAAAATGCAAGAGGTAAATTTTATAAAAATATTATTTATGCAGGTATTCATATTCATATTTACTTATTCATTAACAATTATTAAATCGTGTCTACAATTATCTCTAAAACTAAAAACAAAAATGTACACAAATATAAATTAAACATAGAAATATACAATTAATGAAGATTATTTTTACGTGGAACGGAATGTTATAAGATTAATTTAAGACTAAAATGTCAGCAGATGGCGCTAGACTGTAAGAAATCGATCTACGTACCAATCCAATGTTTCCAACTATAGAATGATGTGCTTAGACTAAGCGTAAAACAATAATAATGGGATGTGGCTGTGTCATGCGCACGGCCGTTTGTTGTAAGTGAATACGTCTCGTAACGGGCGATATTTCCTATTTAAATGATTATTATTTATGTTTGTCATAATCATAAGAAGTCCTCCGGATATTCATATTTTGTTTATGATGGCAACTGTTCCATTTAACGGCCAATGGTGTATCATTGGCATTCGATTGGTTTTGAGATGCTCTTTCCAACCCTATACGATTTCTGTGTTTGGATGACATTACATTATACATTTTTTATTTTCACCATATTAGATACATAGCCACGATTTTCCACTAATGTTTTTTTTCTTTTTTTTCAACATTTCAGTTTTACCTGTAACTATAGGTGCTTATTTATTATGTTTTCCAATAAATTGTTTTCCACAGCTGACACTTGTGATACAGTTGTTTCACCTTCTGATCAACGTTTCCTCCGAACACAACTAACTCAGTACATTCAGATTTTCAGATTCGGAGGAAACGTTAATCAAAAGGAGAAACAACCGTATCACAAGTATCGGCTGTGGCAAACATTTTATTGGAAAATAAAATAAATAAGCACCCAGAGTTACAGGTAAAACTGAGATGTTGTAATATTAGATCTTGGATAAGGAGATGGGAGAGCTTTCGTATAAATAACAAGTAGTTCGCCCCGAACTGAGATCTCGTGATGTCTGGTTTGAGTTAGGTATTTAACCACGGGGATTATTTCTCAAATAACAAACGATCAAAGTGTGCTTTCTTTACATCTTACTTACCTTACTTAAACACTCTTTTTCTCAATCTCTCATTATTCACCTGAGTATCCAAGATACTCTCTTGTTGCTATCTCTAAAATCTACCCATAATAATCTTATTTCTGACATCACTTTACGTAAAGTCAACCAAGGGGCTTCAACAAAAAGGCAACAGCTTTTTTCTAGTATATAAACAAAGCCTGTGGTGCTTATGGCCAAATCTTACAGTTTTAGAGGAAGTTTTGTTCACATTGTAGTGGACAATAATTTGCTGTTGATGTGAGATATGCGCAGTCAAACCCCTTACATGACATCCTATAAGTAATTCTTGGATTTTTTAGACGCCTTTGGTTTGACTACCCTATTGAGTGAATTACAAAAAATAAATAGACCAGTTTTTATGTGATTTCGAAAAGGTACCCTCTCTTATCTTACAAGACCTGATGATCATCTTTTGCCCCTTCATCTTTAAAAACCACCCCGATTAAGGGCACAATAAACTTTTTTTAAATATGCAGTCTCAACCCCCATTTCAAATGATATTTCAAGGTTTTACACATTATATCCTACAATACATTATTAAGCGTTTTACCTTAGTAAACCGCCCCTCAAAAACCACCCTTATTAAAAAGTTAAATCTATATTTTATGAATGTGCAGCCAATACTACGTATTGATGAGTATAATCTCCGCATATTCAAAATTATGAATTGTTCGGATCAGCCATTCAAAAGATATGGGCGAAAAATAGTATTTCTTTTCACCTCAATATCTCAAAAACTACCCAACTTTTCAAAAATCCCCCGCGACAGTCAAATTTTGTTTACGTTATCTCTTTACAGTTTAAATTTCACGAAAATCGGATAACCCGTTCGAGAGTTATGCCGTCACAAACATTGCCACATACATACATATATACATACAGTGCCGGATTTCCTAACTTAACTGAGAGATCTCGTTCACTTCGCTCACTCGATCAACAAAACAATAAAATAAAATGAATACGCACTCAGAGTGAGAGGTGAAATATGGAAATATTAGAGCACACATTTTTGGGGCAGTTCTCAGTATTTTACGTATTAATTGCAGTTCAAACGTTGTTTTAAAATATTTTTACAGTTAAAAAAGGTAGGTACAAACATATCAGCTGCGGTAATATCTGGTTGGTAAGAATATGGCAAATGTAAAAGTATCCTGAAAATGGTATAAAGTTTTTTTTTTTTAACTAAGTAGATCAACTTAATAAAAAAAATAGCAATTAGAGCAAAAAGTCCAAGTAAGTGTCGTCCTCACTTAAAATTGTTAAACAAGGGATATATCATACTAAAATGTCCATCTGACTTAGTATCAGGTTCAGGTTAAGTCTTGGTTCAGGTTTTGGATTTGAAATCATTCTATAGCATATGGAGCTGCTGCTACTGCTATTGCTCACTGATTATGCTGATTGATTGCTGATATTGAGATTAAATATTTATTATAACAATGTAGGTGTTATCTGTCCATTAAATTTCTCTGGAATTTTATAATGAGCCAATTGGCATCAATTAAAGTTGTCACGGTGTTGTGTTTATAACTAAACAAAATCATGGCTTAATGTTGAACGTTCCAGCAGGTTTTGGATAATTGGTGAGGCTTGGATGTTTAGCTACATTTTCAGCAATTCGTACAAATTGTTTCTAGTCCTTCATTTTCGTAAACACAAACATACCGTTAAATAACATAGATTACTTTGCAGTCAAATTTATCTAATCGAAATCGTATCTATCTAATCTAGATATCTTGCTGAAAAAACTCGAAATGATGGGAGTTAGGGGGTTACCTCTTCAGCTTTTTAGTGATTACCTGTGTGAGAGGAAGCAACACGTGAAAATTGACGATCCGACCAGTGATGACCATCCTGTCTATTATGGAGTTCCCTAGGGTAGTATCCTAGGACCTCTGTTGTTTCTAGTGTACATATATTATCTTTGTGCAATTAACTTGAAAAGTGGTAAAATATTTACCTTTGCTGACGACACAGTACTTTTCTTTAGAGGGAGTAGTTGGGAGGAAGTCTTTCACGCTGCGCAAGAGGGTACAACCACTGTCTTGTCATGGCTCAAGAATAACGCTTTGACACTCAATGTCTCCAAGTCAAATTATATAGCTTTTGCCCTCAGACGTAATCACCTTCCACCCCTAACTCTAGCACTCAGAGCCCACAACTGTTCTCTTCCATCGTCAACATGTACCTGCCTACCGCTACAACGAGTTGTAAGTACCAAGTATCTCGGAGTGACTATTGATCAAACGTTGACCTTTGAACCACACATAGATATGCTGGCCGGCCGGCTACGCAAACTTATTTACATCTTTAAATCGATGAGACAAGTAGGAGATCATAGCACTACTAAAATGATATACGTAGCACTCTGCCAGTCGATTATAGGCTACTGTATCTCCTCATGGGGAGGAGCAGCCAAGAGACACCTAATAGACCTAGAGAGAACCCAAAGAGCCTTCTTAAAGGTAAGCGCTGGTCTCCCTTATCGCTTCCCCACAAAGGAGTTTTACGCAAGTTGGGATGTGCTGACGGTCAGGCAGTACTTTTTACTGCAAGTGGTTCTCACTCAGCACTCCTTGCTCTCCTATGATTTGGACTCGTTGAGAGATAGACGAAGAAAAGGAAAAGTATGTCCAACTGAGTTATGCCGCACTAGTCTCTCCAGTAACTTCTTTTGATATCTAGGACCTTGCATTTATAACAAAATGAACGCTATCCTCAGTATTTACCCAAATGTGCTCATATCAGTGTAAGAGGGCAACTACTTGTTGGCTTAAGACACTCACCTACCAGGAGACTGAGGATCTTATGTCTCCCATTCTATAGTACCCATAAGTTGTGTTTACTAAGAAGTCTAGGTCTTTGTTATACGACTTAAAAATACACACAAGCACACACTATCCCACATACACACACACACACATACACTATTACACCTTCTCACCCAGCTCATAACCCATTACCTCACACACACCCCCTCACCTACACAAGTCTGAATGTACTTATGTTAAAAAAAAAGTTATTTCGCTATTGTATTTAAACTGTTAGTATATTTTATCTCATTTATTTCTTTATTTCGTCCTCAATCTTCACTCTTAATCAGCTATTTGGCTTATAGGTTTTTGGTTACGGTCTTCTTTGAGTCCGTTGTGTGAGCAGACCTGGTGACCTGTAATACAGGTTTTTTACGAAAACCTATCTCAGGCACCTGTCCCTCACTAAACAGGTTCAATATCACCTGAGCCTATTTTATATAATTGTTGTTATTACTATTAAGGATCTGTTTGTGTGAGAGAAAATAAATAAATTATTATTATTATTATTATATGTATGTCTACTCCATAAATTCCACATAACTACCACATAAATAGTTTTCTTTTGCTGTCATTTTATCGGCTGTAGGTACGTATGATTGGCTCCAAACCGAACTATAAACGCAATATTGGTTGGTTTTAGCAATACTAGCCTGCCTTGCCGCCTTCCGCCAGCTTAGCAAGGCGAGTTGACCCATCGGTGGCGCCGCGACGCGCCGCTCCGCACCGGCCGCCGCGCGGTGAGAGGGCGAGGCTACCTATCTTTCGGTAAAATATTTTTTGTAGCGGTGAACACCATCTTCGTTTTTTTCTTCGTCGTATGTATTGTGAAATATTTAATTTAGTAGGGTGGTGATTTCATTGCAAGGAAAATCACAAAAAAGGTAATCATTCTGCCGTTAAATTATTGTCAGATTTTTTTGTTAATTCATGTAAACGCTTTACTGTGCTCTTTATTTATGATTGCTATATTAATAAGAACCAAGAGTGGCTAAAATAACCAAACTTTTCATGTTCCAAATTCGAATTTTGCATACAAAAGTTGGGGTTCTTCTGTTTTTATTACACTCTATTTAGATTATTATAGTTATTTTTGCGATTTTGTACAGTATGAAATGTTTAATACCGGCTTTGGAGTGAATTTTTGTGTTATGTAACTCTTACAAATCGATGGCTATTGGAAAACTAACCCTATTGACATTATCAGAAACTTATCATTTTTACGTGGTTCTTTATCCTTGTCAAACATACAAAGTAGGTACTATGTCTTGAAAAGGTGTGCCATGGCATGTTCACTGTTCTGATCTAAGGAATACTTTGAAAATTAATATTGGTACCTATATGTACAGAATACAGCACACAGCTGAATTTTATATGACCAAAGAAATCTAAGGTTTATTCCTTATTATTATTTTATTCAAGTAGAATGAAATAACACATCATTCCACTCATAAGTGTTATTTATTAGTGTATGCTATACAAGTTATTTATATTGTATTGCAGCGATACAATATAAATAATTCTTTTGAGCGGAATTATGTGTTATTTCATTGAATAATTATCTAGGTGGTACTCAAATAAGATCGTATAGTAAGAGAATAGTTAATAAATCTTGTAATCTTATTAGAAGCTTTGCTGATTATGTGGCTAGATAACATCTAGCCCCAAATGTAATGTGTGAAATGATTGTTGTTGTAATCTATCATATAAATATCATTAAGAATATGGTATAGTGACAAAATGCCTGACTATAATATTGTGTGTATGTTTGTAGGAAGATGGCTAACATCTTGATGCGCCGAGCATTGTTAGATGCAATCCGGGTTCCGGTGGCCACACGGTCTACATCCTCCAACATCGGAGAGTTTGACAAGGTATGTGATTCTTCAATGCTCACAGAAATAGCTTTGGAAAAAAATAGAATTACAGTACAGAGCTACGTAGTTTACATTTGCTATAAATATTTACATACTCAATTTAATAAAATTTTGCTTTTTATTTGAAATGTCATCTCTTGATTCGAGGCTTGCCCGGGCAAGGATGAGGTGAACAATCAGGAATATTATTTGTTATTCCTGATTGTTCACCTAAATAAGTGGGCTATTATTTTAACACTTCACATTACACATAACCGGCAGTGGGGCAGAGCAGGTTATTTTTTTTTATCAAAATAACTTGTTGCCTCACATATAAGTGATTTGCTGCTCAATTTCACACATTTATGATACCAGTATAAGATGTGATAAACATTGACAGATTGGCAAACGTGAATGGGTTGGTTTCGGCTACAACGGCATGCCCAACTATGTGGATCGCTCGGACTTCCCGCTGCCCGCTGTGAGGTTCCGGGAAGACACAAACCACATCAAGGTAACAATTACACACTCACAATTTGACAAATTAGAAAAAGCACCCACCTAATTTTAAGATGATTGAAGAATAAATGTTACTGGACATTTGAAACAACGCCATCTAGCCCCTAACTAAGCGAAGCTTGTAATACGGGAACTAGACAAAGTTATTAAAAGCAAATTTTAAGCATTTCGAGAGAAAAGTATTCAGTAAGTAAGTCTGTTCTTGCTCTCCAAATAATGTTTAAAGCTGAGCTGTTAACCTTTTTACATAATAACAAAAACATTACGCCAGGAACAACATAGTTTTAAACGACTGCAGCTGTCATTGTCGCCTATTTTAAAATGTACCTATGTTTTGGTTTCAAGTTAACTTTTCAAATTTTGAAATGTTAAATCTCATACAATACAACAATTAAACTAAATATGTACAAAGGAATCAGTCAGATTACCTAAGGACCTTTACAAACGGCCTATAGGTAACTCAACTGATCCAGACCAGTACCAGACGGCAGCGCGCCCAAGACACTGGCTGCATTGCCACGCTGAATAGGTATGCTAATTCTCTGGCCTAAATAAGAGCCAGCCCTTGGGTCACGTGTCGTCTCAATCAAATACAATGATTATTTTAAGTTTTTGTATATTGTGGAATGTTAACAAGCCCCCCAGCTCAGTTGGTAGTAGCTTTGCCTTCTGCGCTGTAGGCTGTGGGTTTGATTCCCACCCAGGATAGTAATTTGTGTGATGAATACTGATGTTTTTCTGTGTTTGGGTGTTGTATTGTATGATAAGTATGTATTTACAAAAAACAGTTTATAAGTATTATATCTGTAATCCAATTCCCAAGCTTATAATCCAATTCCTAAGCTTTGCTTAGTTTGGATCGAGACTGGCGCTGTGTAAAATTAATGTCCATCAATTATTTTTTTACAAGTAGGTATTTAGGAATTCTCGCGATTACATGAACAAGTATTTAGTTCTCTTAATGTCTGTTTTGTTTGCGTACAATAATAGTAATTTATATCGCCAATTTTTTTGTTATATATCACACATGTAACAGGTCCTGCGCGAGAAGGAAAAGGGCGACTGGCGCAAGTTGACCGTGGAAGAGAAGAAGGCTCTTTACCGCGCGTCCTTCTGTCAGACCTTCGCCGAGTTCCAAGCCCCAACCGGGGAGTGGAAGGGAGTGCTGGGGTGGGGTCTGGCCATAGCCTCTCTCTCCATCTGGATCTACATGGCCACCAAGGTCTTCGGTAAGCATTGTTTAACACATTCTGTAAGGTAGCTATAGTAAGCTCAATTTATTTATTTATTATTATCCAGTACAAATTATTGATGTGTCCTTCCTTATTTATTATACCCTTATTTACAAATGAACATTTTTCAATAGTTTTCTAATATACCAAGATAGAGTACTGCCTAAAAAAGACACAAACGAAGCTGCCAACGAAAGTCCAATCAAATAAAAGAGAAATGCATGATTCACCAACCAACATAGAGTGAATCGCCTGACAAATTTCTCTATCAACTAATTTTCAGTCAACGAATTGCACTAGTCAACAATAAACAGTCTTGAGACAGTCTTGGTTGGTGGAAGGACTTTGTTTAAGTCCGCCTGGCTTACCTAATTCTATCGCCATAACAACAATTCTAAAAATTGTTGTGTTCCAGCATTTAGAGGTAAGATAGCCAGTTCCTCAGTTAGATTCCGGATGAAGTGCACCTCCACCTTCGGCCTTATCTCAACTTGTAACCAGGTAAGATGAAGGCCAAGTGCTTTCCCTTAAATAACAATCCCGTCTTACAATAAAAAAAAAAGATCAGATCTTATAGTTATTTGTATACCATACGACGCTAATGTCTTCAAGAAAGTAAGGCCAGGCTCGCTTCATCGTAGACTATGCATGTTTTCATTGCCTGAGGAACTGGCTGTCTTACCTCTAAATGTTGGAACACAGCAATTTAGATTTGTTGTTTAGTGACATATTTAGGAAAGATTTAGGAGCCAGGAGGACTAAATGAAGTCTTACCATCAACCAAACCAAGCACAATGCTTGTACCCCCTGGCGATCAAACCTCTGGATCCAACAGCTGTGAACCCACTCGACCACAGAGCAGTTAATTTGAGGATTTTGAGGTCCAGGGTTGACCAATTTCAAATTAAATACTAATGATAACCAGACAGCTTCTTTTGGTAATATCTAGTTGTACTGTGTACATACATATTGTATGTTTATAATAAATGTTTAATAATTTCAGTTTACAGCCCGATTCCTGAATCGCTGAGCGATGAGAACCAGAAGGCTCAACTGAAGCGAATGTTGGACCTCAAGATGAACCCTATCGACGGCCTCGCCTCCAAGTGGGACTACGAGAACAACCGCTGGAAGTAAACGTGAGTCTCTGTCACCGCCCCCCCCCCTACTACAGACACACCCCCACTAATTACAATAATAATCAAATTATATGTTAAGATTTCAGATATTGGTTCCCTAACCAACCGATTCTATACAAGCAAAGCAGCAAAAGAGCAAACAATCTAGTAATTGGTCAGCTAACTGTTGGTTTACTGACTGATTCTTTACTGACTTGTATTTAAAAATCTGAACATTTAATTTTAAAAGTGCCTGTAGGTTTCTCATAGTTTAATCTGGCTGCCCATTGATCGGTCAATCAAACACAATTCCTTTGTATATATGATCGCTACGTAAATAAAAGTCTTCCAGTCTCCACTAACATGTATTTTCTATTTCAGGCATACCGATGGAGCTACGCTTCGCTACGCTTATGGGTATAGAATAGAATCAATTGTTATTTAAGAGAAATTATGTAAGATACATAAAATGTGATTCCAAACCATATGGTTTTTATTCTTGGTAGGTACCTAACCTTTTGATAACTGACTGGATTTGGCTGGATATGTCCCTATATGGTACGATCCGATAATGCTCGGCCATACGTTGTTGCTTAGGTTGGTAGCCTGATCGCTTCCAGAGTTTCTTAGCGACCCATGCCCCGTCGTCGTCGTCGTTACCATGCCAGGAATAGCTGCAGAGGACTGGCCAAGGGCCGTTTCCTATAATTATGTGTCTCTGAAGTTATTTGAGACCCCGTTATACCTGGCTGGCGCTGAAGGCGCGAGCCCAATAATTGATTAATAAATAATAATAATAAATAATTGAATTGTAGTTTACACAAAATCTGAATATAAAACCCGAAATAAAATAAGAACACAAGAAATAAAAAAATACACATGAAATATGAAATATACATTTAAATACGAGTACATATCAACTGTGTAGCAGCAAATGTTGATTTCGCCAAACAAGTGTGAAATATATCCATATCATCGGATTCACCGAGGCTGTTGATGATACGGAGGGCTCGCGTGAATGTCGCTTCACGCAGGAGGTTAGTCCTCGCCCTCGGTATCACAGCAACAGCAACCGTCGCGCGGGCTGACGTCGCGCACCCACAATGTGTCGGGCACGTACATACCGATACACAACAGTACACGCGGATTGTGCACCAAACCTCTCAGCAAACGTACAATGTATGTTACCAACATAACTTCCCGCCTAACCTCTAATCACGTGTATCCTACCATACCTAAAACAAATAGAGAAGGGTACATTACTGGGTAAAATTTGTATACCCCATATAGTTTAAAATACAAAAAACGCGTGAATTTATTTTGCATGTTCTCTAACAGACTAATATACCTACTTTATTATCCTCATTCTAATATTCTCATGATGGCTCCAAACCACGGCCCCGGACAGCCTGCTTCTCACAAGAGCATTGTAAAGGATCTTAATGGTGTGGATATTGTTACAATCACTGCTTTGTCGCAATATAAAGCCCAGGTTACGAAAAGCTTTTTTGCAGATGTCCAGCACATAGCTTCGGAAGTTAAGGTCCGTGTCCATGCGAACCCTAAGATCCCGAACCGATTGTTACCGACCTATATTGTTAGCATCCAGTGAATAGTAATGAAGGATGGGTTTTTTTTTGCACGGCCTTAAGCACTTTGAAATATTAAAAAACAGCTTGTTAGCATGACTCCACTGGGCAACACGGTCCTCCCTGCAATCGGTCGACATCTGAGTTACTGCTGATCTGCAAGAGGAGCGTTAAGTCATCCGCAAATAGTAGACAGACGGCATCTTTAATTACTTTAGGCAGGTCATTGATCATGATCAAAAACAGGCTTTAAATCTAAGATGCTTAGTGAACCCATTTTGCACTTAATTATAGGCTAGGCAGTGTTGACCAGTTTGGCGTTACCAGCATGTGTAAGCTGTAGACCCTGTCCCTGGCTTACACACCTACTTAGGCTTGTATCTACGAAGTTTGATTGGAACCTACATTTTAAACTAGATTTTCAGATTGAACCAAATTTGAACCAAATGTTGACATATTTAGAAATTACAGATTCGTTCTGTGCAAGCTGAAGACATGCACATACTTCGACCGGCTTATCTTAATTTGGCTGTATCTTTATAAAGTGTTAGGGATAAAAATACTGTAGTTATAGGCTGAACACGTTCAAAGATACCTATATTAAAACAAAAAAACAACATTAATGACATAGACTCGTTTATTTATTTATGTAAATAATGTGGCTTTGCGGTTCTATAGCTATTTTATTGATTACATTTTAAACTCGGGAATTTAAATATTTGGAATCACTAGGTACGTGCTTTCTCTTACAACTTTTGATCATTAAGAGTAATATCTTTAGAAATACCTCATTTAGTTGTAAATAAATACAACGCGGGTCAGATTTGAGATTGCCACTTCCTGTTACGAATTTCAACCAGAAAAACGACTACACTATTATTTAAATAATTCCTACTGACGTTAAAAGAATAATCGATTTAACTATATGTTGTCGTGGTGGTAGTGACATCTCAAAACGCTCAATAAGATTTAGGGAAATTAAATTGTTTTTTTTATAGGTATATTTGAGAAATTGATTTTAGTTTATGCAACACTTGTTTCACAATGAATTAACCCTATTTTACAAAAATACTGTTGGACAAAACGTAGGAATATGCCTACATTTAAATAACTATCCACCAATTACAATAATACAATAAATTCTTTATCATAATAATATTTATAAATTATTTTAAAACACCTATCACATTATTATTTAAGTCTCAACATCGATTGAACGTTTAATATTTAACAAATAGTTTATTTAACGTTTAGTATAGATGGGGAAGAAGGTAGGAAATATATACAGATTTTGACATTAAGATTGCCTGTTTTCAGGAGTACTCTCCTACTAAGAGGTAGGAGATACTTATTTACAGCTAAACATAACAAGAGTAGGAAATATTAACTATACTATATTTAAAACCAAACAAAAAACAACCGAAAAGTTGAAATGATACTTAGAGTATGATTATAAATTAAAAACATATCTACTACTACTTATAGTAGTTACAAAGACTTGGTCTAGACTAGACTTGACTAGGAGTTGATAGCCAAACTAAAGTAGATAAAGTACTTGATATTCGAAACTCTAAGAATAAGCAACTCGATAGAGTGACATCGAAAGCGATATATAAATAGACGAAGAATATACATTAGGGTTACACTAAAATAGTTATCTTTCCTTATAGTAATCATAAGAAAATTTGGGGTAAGTTTACCACACCCCTAATACTTAATAACTTGTGAACATTTTCAATACTGAAGACAAGTTAATAGAACGTTCTCATTCTCATTTCAACTTTATTTTTACTTTGTTATGCAATCCATATTTAAATAATACACTTACTGTGAACATGTAGTTAGGCTAGCTGCATATACGCATCATTACGCATTTTTGCTAGAATTTTATAGAAAATAGGTACTCATGTACTAGATGATAGATGATCACATATTATTAGTATATTAAGATAATAAACAGGTACCCATTTGAAAAAGAAAAGCAGGTTTTTTATATTCTAGGTCAGCAAAAAAGTCTGCGTAAAAGTTATTTTGACAAAATATAATTAGAATTTATGGCGGAGATCGTTAGTAGGTATTTTTTTGCACACTGCTTTTTTTATTAACTTATTTTGCTGACAAAAATGATGTGTCAATGATCAATAATGAAAACCTGAATTAGCTGACTGCTAATGATAAATAGTGATAAATTATAACTAAGTAAGAAAATAAAACTATGTGATATAAGTACAACAAAAAAAACATATAAAGTTTGCCAAGACACAATCACATGAACTATATTTTTTTTATCACATAGTTGTACCTACATATATTTTTATTTCCTAACATGTTTTGAGAACGGTTTTATTTTTATCAATGGTATGAATTATTATGGCACCTACACAGAGGGGGTAAATTTAACTACCAGGTTCCTAGTTACCTACCCGTACTGCCCTCCTAATGAAAAACAACGCATTCGACAGTTTTGGCGAAAATTAGTTCTATACATATTCGGAATCTACGTAACGAGATCTATTTAGATCAATTACCCTTTTTTTTGTATGTTTGATAGAAAAGAAAATAATTGTAAGCATATACAACGTAAGTACAATATTTTGACATATTTCCTGAGGATTAACAGCGCATGATACATTACTTGCGAAAGATATGTGATAAATACTAGTCATAAGTATCTTAAGTGCAGATGCGATATTCATCGCTAGGATCACAAGAGAGCTAACCACCGATTCATCATTGGAAACTGGGAGCAATTTAACGGGAGACCAGTATTCTGATATACCAAAAGAAACCGGAAACGAGCTTACTAATGAACAGAACAATAACGTAGCTGTAGCCATAGAAAATAATTTGTTAGGGGGAGAGAACAATTACATGTTGGAAACAGACAACGAACTTGTTCAAACAACAAATACTGACCAGAATCCAGTGGCCCTTGGTTTAAATAAATCTGGAAATTCCAAGAAAAGGAGAAAATTTGAAGACAGTTTGAAAGATAGACAAGACAAGAAAAGAAAAGAACAAGATGAAAAAGCATTGCTAAAGGATCCATGTAATATCTCAATATGCAAAAAAAATGCACTATGAAAATAACTGATGATCAAAGAAAAGAAATACATGAATTTAAATTTTGAATGAAATGGTCTTTTTATCAAATGCCTTGTTGACGAAAAACCAGTGCTGAAAAGATTAGAGACAAGCAGCAAAAATAGAAAAATTACATATAAGTACTACCTCAAAGCCAGCAATTTTGAGAAGACTGAAGTATGCAAGACTTTTTTTTTGACAACTCTTGGAGACGATCCTAATAATGATAGTAAAATCAGAAACGTGATGAAGAAAGATTGATGAACAGAAAAACTGTCGTGGAAACTACGAAATAATTATCAAAACTGACAAAGACATTGTAAAAAACCACATCAAAACGTACAATCCTTGTATTTCACATTATAGACGAGAACACGCTCCAAACCGCTTTTACATACCGAGTGACCTTTCAGTTTCTGAAATGCATAGGCAATTTTGCGAAAAAATGACAGATATCAAGGTGGTTTTGGAGTTTTATAGATTGGTTGTTAAGAATGATATGAACATATCATTCGCTCACTTAGCCCATGAAGAATGTGAGATGTGTGCCATATTTGAAAAACATGATATCAATCATAAAGATGACCCGGAGATAACATGCGATGCTTGCAATATTTACATAGCTCACAAAAAAGTATGAAGAAAGCCGTTCAACCTACAAAGATGACGCTAAGACTGCAGAAGAAAATAAATCTGATGTTATTTATTCAGCTGATTTACAAAAGATCATAATGCTTCCGAAGATAGACCAATATAAAGCTGCAATATTTTGCCCACGTATCGTTGCAATTAACGAAAGTTTCTTACCTCTAGGCAAGACAACTGCTGAGCATGTACCTTTTGCGGCTGTATGGAATGGGTCCGTTTCGGGAAGAAATCAAGAAGACATAATATCAAGTTTACGATCGTTTCTTCTTTATAAACGAGACTCTGAAAACATAACGCTTTGGCTGGATAATTTTATTGTGCGGCACAAAATAAAAATTGGGCTTTATTATCTTTTTTGGTGGACATTGTTCACAGAGAGCATATAAACGCTAAAGTAATAACACTCAAATATTTTGAGCCTGGACATAGTTTCATGTCTGCCGACTCGTTTCACCACCAGGTACAAAAATCGTTGAAGACAAAGAACAAAGTTTACGATTTCTCTGATTTCGTAGACTGTGTCTGGTTGGCAAATTCTGGAAAGAACTTTTTTAAATACCAGGATTTGTTATCCCAGCACAAGCTTCGAAAGATAGAGTCGCGCTTATATTTGAAAGACGTAGTATCTGTACGAGTTTAAATGGGATAATGTTTTTATTCAAATACAAAACAAGCCACTTACAGGAAGGTTATGATAAATGATTCACTTGATTTCCTGCAATTGAAAATAGTGAAGGCTCCAGAGTTTCCGAAACCAAAACAAACAACTCAGCCCAGAGGCATTGATCATGAGCGCAAGGTGGCGATCGTTTCGAAACTTTTGCTTCTCATGCCTGCCAATAGGAGAGATTTCTTGAACAATTTGCCTGTTTCATGTATAGATGTAACTTGTGACGACTAAATGTTCTTTAGTTACTAAGAGTGAAACAGACATATTGCACCAGAAATCTCTAAAAGCTGGTTCAATTATTTTAATACGTTGTGTTTTTTCTTGTATGAAAGTCTGTTTTGTTTTGTTTTCGTTGATGTAGTTTAACATTTATTTTGTAATAACGTTTAAGGAGTCATTTGGATCTCAAAACTAGATATAGTATAAATAATGTCACTTTTATTATTGTCTCAAGAGACTGATTATAATTAGTAATGGAGATTTATATGACACACTTAGTGGAATGTAGTAAATAAAGTTAATTTTATAATTTTCACTTGAATTTTACATAACTATTTTTCATTTAAATAACCTTTCGTGAAATATTTTATCTCATTTGCATGCATGCCATGGCACAGATACTAGTCATAACCAGCGTAAGTTCATAGTTGAAATTATAATAAGTAGGAAAGTTATAACGCGATATAGCAATATTACTAGCGATAAGCATCATAATAACACTTTACAAAGTAAAAACAACGTAATTGCCCAATTTCCTAGGCATTTGTAACGCAACTGCTGCACATGCGTTGTATATGCCTAGTAAAGTCAAGAAATTTAATTGATGTTTCCTAGCCATAAATAATTTTTAGTTTGTCATTAATGCAATAAGAAGCATACATGTCTTTCTGTTACATGATATGACAGTAAATATCCATATGTATGGTAAGATTTTTTTTTGTTTTAAATATCTTAGTAAACTTTCTTTTTACAGCAAAAAGAAGGAAAAAATCTTTACGCGCGTTTTTCTCGAAACTTATCGCCATGCAGTTACGCTGTTTATAGTTAGGTGGGCAGCGTACTGGAGGTCACCTATTGTGGTGACGGTATAATTATATAAGTATCTAGCATAGGTAGGATGAGGAACAGCGTCAGTATCACCACACGAATTGTTAACTACGAATCAGCGTTCCTTAATGGCATGAACCTAACCTAAACTGATAAAATAGGTACCTAAGTAGTTGCCGAGGTGTAAACTCATAACCACAAGATGAACTATGTGTTCCCCGTTCACCTTATTATAAATGAGGTAAAGTAGGTTAATCTACATAAGTAACGAGGAGGGATTTGATTCTAGTACAAATAACCTTCTGTTGGAAAACTTTTGAAAAGTTGTTAAAGAGGATAAGAAATAAATATTTGAAAGAAAGAAAGGAAACTCGCCCCTCATAGACCTCATCGATGACTTTGCAAGTGTCGAGATCAAGAGACGACACATTAGGTACGTTACTAAAAAAATACTTTCGGCTTCTTAACTTCTTAACGAGAAAACTGCCGGAGAAGGTGTGACTTGGGGTTAAGGAATAATATTTTATTCGGGGTACTAAACCGTAAGATGATAGGATTCTTCTGACTTTCAAAAGCCTCAAATTCTTGGCAAGCCTTTGAACGCTTGCATATCGTGTCTTTGCTTCTTTACTGGTTCTGACCACTCATTGGCATGGTTCACTCCCACTAGTCACGGAAAGGGAACAGCCCTCCAACTCCCTGGGCATCCCAATCGGCCACCTCCACGGGCCCGAAGCATTCGTCGAGGAACTGCTCCATAGTTCGGTAGAGGTGGACTTTAGATCGCTCGAAGTTATGACCTTCGTCTGGATAAACCTGTAAAAAGGTACAGAGTAGAAGAGAGTTGAATTTGTTTATGTTACTGTCTGAAATTTTTGTCATGGGAAAGGTAAGTTTGTCCTGGCAGCTGGTAGTCTGCTTCTGCTTCTTCATTTGTCAGTCTAGATGGCGGGAACAACTGATAAAAACCACTTAGCAAGATGACCCCCTACATTCCAAGACTGCAGGTACATGCTTGGTACATGCTTGGCACATGCGAGCAGCGCGTTGTGCCAAGCATGAACGTCCTAGAAATAATTTCGGGCGTGAGATCCTCAGCCTCGATACGGAGGCAAGTGTGTGCAAGTGCCGCGATCCGCGAATTACAATTGTCCACGGTCTTGGCAGGGAAGTGAAACGAAGATAAACGAGTAGGTACCTACAACTGCTGTTAACTGCTAACATAAAATGCATACTTAAGTTATTTTAGCCATTTTTGCAATCGTGCCACTGTTGCACCGTAGGTGATTTAGTGTTCGTCGTATTCTCGTTATATTCAAAACCAAATATTTCCAGGTACTCCAGGTTTCCCTTACATCGGCCGAACAACAATATTTGCTCACAAGGAAATGGGCACTCCAAAGGGTAGTGGAAACGTATCTTTAGCTACGAGTAAGTATGGTACGATATACACAAAAAGTTCTGACCGAAGCAAGATAAGATACCTGGTGTGTGTAGAGAGCTCCAGCCTTGATGAGCGCCCTGGCGAGTGCGAGCGAGTGCGCAGGATGTGCGACGAGGTCGGCGGCGGCGTGCGCGAGCAGCACTCGGCGCGGCGGCAGGTTGCCGGCGCGTCGCCACGCCGCCGTGGCACCCAGAGCGCCCGCGCGCCCCGCGCCCCATCCTCCGTAGCGCTCCGTCCAGAACGAGTCTGTAAAGTACAAGTCAAGCTTCTTGCGTGCTTACAATATGATTTCAATAATCGTATGTTTAGTCGAAAGTCGAATAATTTTTATGGATCATTTTGAAATGTTAAATGTACCGCCTGCTGTGCGAAGGCGACGACATTACAACGATTGTAATGTGGTGTGCGCTGGTTGCGTCGTGTTATAACGTACTGTAGTGGGTGAGGTCGGTGATGGAGGCGACGGCGGCCACGCAGCGTGTGACGTTCCTCACGTCGTCACTCGCCAGTGCCACGGCCGCGCCCCCGCCGTACCCGCGCCCCCACACTGCCACGCGGGAACCGTCCACCATCTTGAGGTTGTCACGGAGATAGCTGGAATATATACATCATACTTTTATTATCATTTGGGGTAGGTGGAATCAACCTCCTATTGGTACATAGACATAGACACCCTATGAAAAAAAATATTAAAGATCGATTAGTTTTGCATACCAATTTACCAGCATATTAAATGAATGTCAGTTGGATTGCCAGGTGAACTTAAAAACTGTTGATGCGATAGACTATTTTGTTACTAATGTTTTTATTAATCTAAATAAGAAAAACAAAGTCAATGGATTGTTCTTGGATCTTTCTGATGCATTTGACGCAATTGATCACCGACTTCTACTACGAGTATTAGCTAGAACATTACGATATAAGAGGGAATGTCCTGGACCTTATTTAATCTTATCGTAGTAATAAATAAATATAACATGACTTTAATTTTACCTAGCGCCATGTAGTCCCAAACTAAGCAAAGCTTGTAATATGTGAACTAGATTACGGATTTCATACTTACATTTTTTTTATAGGAAGCAGTTAAAGACGGTAGAAATTAGGCCAATTAGTAACAAAACGGCTACTATTACCACTAAACGAGGAGTAACCTAGGGATTGCTACTGGGACCTATGTTTTTTTGTGCTGTTTTGGAACGATCTCATTCATTACAATAATTCTACTACTCCAAATATTGAGCTTGGCATCTATGCCGATAGCACTAACGCGGTCATTCCAGCTTACTAACTTACAAGAAGTTATATATAACATAGACACTACTTTGTTAACCTTTATAAGATGGCTTGAAGCAAACAGAAAAAAATATATATTGAAAATGAAAAACACACGCCCTATTATTCAAAACAACTCATCTCAGTAATTCTTCTACTGACATTAAATACAAAGATGTTAAAGTTTCATTCTCATAATGTGTGAAATTGTTGGGTGTGTGTTATAGTTGAGTACCATAACTGGAAAAAATAACTAGAGATAATCGAGAGCTCAAATATTTCCGTTTGCTGTGTAAGAAGCCTTCGAGAGAAAAGAACGATGGATCAACTTAAATTAGTATACTTTGCTGTGGTAGAGTCAAAAGTTTTAGGGAGGTAGTTATGCTTATAACACAAGAAAAGCTTTTGTCACGCAAAAAACGCGCAATAGTAAGAATACCACAGTGGGAATCGTGTGTTATAGAAAACTTGAAATGTTAACAGTCTCTTGTTTATATATTGTTTTTATTGTGCAACGTGTAAACTCACCTGATTTTCATGTTACGCAGAGCGGCAGAATTTGGTAAAACGGTGGTAGCTAGCCAGGCGGACTTAAACAAGGTCCTACCACCAACCAAACCAAGTAAAATATTGTAAAATATTGACCCCCTGGGGATCGAACCCGGGACCTCTGGATCTGACACCGGTGGGCGAACCACTAGACCACGGAGCCGGTTAAAACAAATCATAAACTCATGTAAAAATAACCTTCAAATAAAGGATATTGTAAAATATCCGTATTTATAACTAAGGAACATCGGATCAAAGAACAATCCGACTTAATACGAGACGTCACGACGTCGATTCAAATTTTAATCCAAGGCTCAACATCGTTAAACATAGCTTGGCCTTTATCGTACAGAATAAGATATTTGTGAAAAAAAAAACGAACCGACTTCAACACTAAACAACTTAAATAACTCTAAGGGTATGTTCATATAATTTGAAGTTGTTGCCGAACTGCCAAGCAAAAAAACATGTTTATTGTATGGCACCGCCTTCAAATTATATGAACTTACACTCAGAGTTATTTTAGAGTTTTTAGTGTTTAAGTAGTTTCCATTTTTTTAACAATAAATAATTTTAGGCTTTTATTTTTATTATTTTTTCATAATTGTTATTTTCTATAGTTTCGTTTGAAGTACAAGACTATGTAGTACATTTTGTGAAATACAAACTCTGTTTGTAACGGGAGAGTACCTACTTAGTTACTACCTTTTTTTTTATCTTGTACGACGGGGAAGCACTTGGCTTTCATTTCACCTGGTTACAAGTTAAGATGGAGGCGTATTTCACCCGGAATCCACAAGAAACGGAGGAACTGGCAACTCTAAATGAATGCGACAGAATTATTAGGTTAGGACTTAAACAAAGTCCTACCACTAACCAAAAACCTAAGACACCACGTCTACGACACCCTATTTAAGAGTCAATTTAAGGGTGCAATAACACGGGGTTCTGGGAAATATCTACGCAATGCCGGGAACGAAAATGAATACAGATGACCGAAAAAATGTTAAGAATCGCTTCCTACTATGGTGCAGTGCACTAGTCCAGCACAATGGGAACGGGAATGGGAAGGGAGTTATCGTTCTCATTATCCTGTTTTTTTATTTAAAAGCCAAACAACTGAACTGATTTTGATAAAATTTATATGGAACCAATCTGGAACCATATCCTTAATTTTTTTTTCAAATCGGTTGAGAAATGACGGCATTTTGGTAACAAACATACTAAAAAAACAAGCGAATTGAGAACCTCTTCCTATTTTTGAAGTGGGTTAAAAAGGTATCTACCGTACCTAATAACTTAAATAATACAGTAGGTAAGAATGTGTAATTATACTTACGATAGAACCGCTATTTGGTCTTCAACATCCACCGACAAGAGCTTTTGATATATTTCTGTTCTCATTTGTTCACCCTGAAACCAAGGCAGTGGTTGCTTTAACATTGGCTGTGCGCCTTTTTAGCAAATCGTTGTTCCGCATTACGAATAATGTGTTCGGTGGTATATAATATATTATTATAAATGAAAAATGCATTTTTTTTAACAATGATTAAAAAATGAAGTGTGTCCCATCTCACATCGTTACTGTCCTGTCACCTTAGTTGCACATGTATTCCAAGCTCACAAACGAATAATACCTACTTTATTTCACTTTAGTGGGATTCGCGACAATATTCGGAGCCTACAGGAAAGTAACGTCACATGCGCATAATACACTTCCAAAAACCCGAAATTTATTGGTGCACAGCTTGATTTGAACCAACAACTGTGTATTAACATTAGTCTGTCATTAGCGATCGACGGCGGTCGGACATATATTTGTTTATTTCATGTTTAAAGTTTTATTAAGGCTTTTTAATATAATGTTACCTGTCCCCCGGAGCCCCGGGCGTCGATCTCGGCCACGATGAAGTTCCTGTTGGCTGCCAGGTACCACCCCCAGCCTGGATCCCAGCGCTCCGTCACCAGCTGACCTCCCGGCTCAGCCGAGCTGAAAACATCACATCAAAATAAGTTTTTTTTAAATTATTTATTGTACGCCGGGAAGCGCTTGGCCTTCATCTCACCTGGTTACCAATTGATTCAAGACCGAAGTTGGAGGCGCACTTCACCCGGAATCCTCGACTATTTGAGGAACTGGCAATATTGAGCTAATGAAATAGTAATAATGAAAGGAACAGAAACATAACAATTTTAAGATGTTTGCATCTTACCTAGTACCTACTCACTAGGCGGATCACAGAGCTTGTATAAACCCAAATGTGGGTGATATCTTACCCGCTGGTGCTAACACACGGTTAATTTGAAGTTTGATGTTCTCTGCACCGCTTTAAGGGTTGGTGTGATAAGTCCCTCCTCTCAAATTGATATGGATAAGATGTAAGTAGATAAGGTAGGTAATTATGGCGAAACGTTGTCACTAAATATAACCTGGCTGGGTTCTGGGAACTTACTCTATCCAGAGTAAGTCCAGAGTAATATCTAAAGAGAGCCGTTAGGATGAACTGATGCCATAGTCACTCACACGTGTAGAACCAGCGGTAGAGGCAGGTCATCTGTTTCTCTGAACCCTGGCGGTAGCAGCAGGCGGACCCGCGCTTCTCTGTTCGCTTGCACCTAGAACACATACGGAATCTGTGGTAGCGGGGACGGTATCACTGGAGGTAATGACCACGGCAGGGGAAGCCACGTTGTGACGGTTTGTGATATTGTTCCGTGTTAATCTAGGCTGTCACGTCGCCATTTTAGCTGTCTGATCTCTTCATCCGGTCCTGTAATTTAACTTAGCCCAATGTCATACTTCTAATAGAATTAACAGATCAGAAAAACCTACAAAAGTTGTGAGTGTGTTACTTTATACCATGTGGGTACAAAATCATTTTGTAAAATGTTTGCAGGCGAGTGTAGTTGCACCCTTCCAATGATACACTGACCTCGACCCTGAAGACCTTCTGCTGCGGCTGCTTGAGCGCGGCGAACTTCTGTCTGAGCGCGTGTCCGTCCCACAGCACGGCGAGCCTCGCGCCGCGCGCCGCGCACAGGAACACGGCGGGCGGCCCGGGGCCCAGGCACTCCTGCGGCCACCGCACTCATCACAACACAACCACATCCGTCGGTAACATGCACGTATGTGACACTAAAAACTTAACTCAACATATCTATGATATAGGGACCTTTCGGATTAGGTGTAATCAACTTCCTCCCGGTCTGCCTGGAAAGCATTTTTTGGCTTTTGCTAGCGATTACGGCTGAATGATACACCACATTAAACAGAAGCAGGAGGGTTCCTGCTTGTTTCCTGTTATCAATCGGTGCGGGAGAGAGCCGGTGCCTTCCACACGAGCTCGCTCCGTCGTGGACTTGGGATGAGGTCGCTATGACATCAATGTGTAATCTCATCTGCCCGGGACATCAGTTGGTGCTGGTGCGGCGGCTGAATCGGCCGAGGATCACAAAAGGAACTATCATATTGGTTTCGACAGAGCTGACATATTTGAGCGTTTTGGAGTTGTGAGACCTTGGGTCTGTTTAGAGCCGATGTCTTACGGGTTTCCAAAAAACTTCCGGGACTCATCATAAAGGCGACGCTTGATACAAAGACTGGCTCCTATTAAAGCCAGACAAATAAACTTCTTTGTATGTATATCACCACTTTAAAAAAAAACAAAGAAGAACAAAGAATGATAGCTTACTTGGACATAATAGCTGAAGTTCTTGCTGAAGTAGACCCTGTTGTAGAGGCACTCTGCAGGCAGCGTGTCGTTCTCACCAGCCACGTGGGGCAGCACCGTGGATGTCGGCCAGGGGGGCAGGGCCGACGTCGAGTTGTCCCACTGCTCCTGGCAACGGTACATTTAGCTTAGGCCTTGCTAATGGTTCGGCTGAGTACACCCAAACAGTATCCACAGGTTAGGTACCAACGCTAGTGCATGCGGTAATTGTTTATTATGAACAACTAGCAACTGCTCGCGGTTTCTCCCGCATGATACCCGGCTAAAAAAGCCTTGATTATTTCCTGGTCTAGAACAATATGTGTATTTCAGACAAATCCATTCAGTAGGTATGTTTCTCTTCATTGTACGACGGGGAAGCGCTTGGCTTTCTTCTCACCTGGTTTGATAAGGCCGAAGGTTGACGCGCACTTCACCTGGATACCTCAACAGTCTGAGAAACTTTCTATCTTACCTATAAATGCCAGAACAGAAAAATGTAGAATTGGTTATGTTGCCTTTGGTGATGTAAGCGTTCATAGGCAATAAATAGGTGACTGGCAGCACTCAGATCAATGGTAGGTAGCTAGGCAGGTACGAACCGGCACGTCTGTTGCCGAGTGCGTCTGCTCCAGCTCGCGAGGGGCGGCCCCGGGACAGGTGAGACAGACGGGTGGCGCCGGCCACGCGCCTTCGGCTGGTGGCTCCACGCGGTACAAGTGACGCTCGCCCGCCTTCTCCGGGGCCGTTCCTATTACGTACCTGGAAATTGTAATAGTAAAAACAAAAGGTGGATAAAGGCCGGACCCTTCCCGCTGTCATAGGAAAAAAAATATTAACAATGATAAAACGTACAGCAGCTGCCTCCTGTCATCCCAGCCGAGCAGCTGTAAGACCTCGTAGTGTCCCTGTGTGAGCGTGGTGCGGGCGTCGCGCGTGATGCGCAGCGCGTGCCGCCAGCGTGCGGCGGGCGCGGGGAGCGCGGCGGGGGGTACGCCGGGGGGCGCCGGGGGCTCTAGCATCGGCGCGCTGGTGAACACGACGCCGCGACCCCCGAGCAGCGCACCCCCGCCGCCGCAGTGGCCGCACTCCGCGCCCGGCTCCGCTCCCAGACCCGACCAGCGGGACCCGTCACTCGTGTCGCGGTATATCTGCCGAGTGCACACTATCACAGCGTCTTACGACCCTATATGTCTTCCAGACGAGAGATCAAAGGTAGCAGGTCTACGAAAGCTCACTCTATTCAAGTCAGACATTGCAAACCGCCTTGGTTTCCCCAGGGTTGGTTTAATTGAATGGTGGTAAGATTTTGTTAAAGTCCACCTGCCTAGCTACCACCATCTAAGTCTATCGCAAAAACAATAATTCCAAATTGTAGTTTACCGGCAATAACAGATAAGATAGCCAGTACCTCAGTTTGTTGAGGATTCCGGGTAAAGGGCGTTTCTAACAGGAGATGTAAACGAATGTTATACTTATCATAATTTGACAGCAGGTGAGATGAAAGCCAAGCGCTTCCCTGAACGATACACAGAAAAAAAATAGACTGCGCATGTTTAGCTGACCCATTTCGTATAAAAAGTATTTACAGTGTAGTTTAAGGGTAGTAGGCAAAACCCTCCAGTCTTGGAGGAGGCTGTTATGAAGGGTTGAACAGTACCCTGTCGAAATTCAATGGTTCTAATAGATCACAATAATCAGCACACCAATAGCACCAATAACAAATTTTATTTTCCGTACTACGAAGGCAATTCCAAGGCCTCTTTTATAGGTACCTTCTTACTAAGGAAATAAACCTCACAATTAACGTAATACGACAAGCATACCACCAATATAACGTCAGTAACTTCACCGGAGTACTACCTTCATCCCTAAATTTCAGGGATGATGGTAGTTAACAACAGGAATTTAAACAGGAAGAAGATTTGATGTTCTTAAAAATCTTACTGAATAAAGATATGTTGACTTTGACGTCCTCAAGCAACAAGGAACTGCTACTAGGTCGTCGGTGTCTACGGCTAGCCGGCTGCAAACCGGGGTCTAGAGAGTCCCTTTAGCTTACGTCCTGGCAGTTGTAATGCTGCGGGTTGTTGGAGGTGGCCAGCAGGGAGCACTCGCTGATCACCGACACGTTCTGCGGCCGGTTCAGCAGCAGCACCGCGATCTGCCTCTCCGACATCCACGTGCTCCAGCGCACGTACCAGCCTGGTATAAATACAACGACTCACTAAATATACCTACATGCAGCGACCTTGTAGTCGTACAGGCCGATTGGGAAGATAGCAAAAGAGTCCCAACCACGAGGACTCTGTTGCCATCATTCCAAGGTCCTGCTCCACTACTTTGCGAAGGTGAGGTCCTGAGGTCCGGTTAGTTCAACCGGGGGCAAAGCACCCTAATGCCGGAAAATCAGTGCAAAGCATATTTACTCCACCCACCAAATTCGAATTCATTCAAAATAGACCCTGTACATGATTCATAGGGGATCACTAGGCCAGCGGATCCTAGAAAAATAGGGCAGCCCGGTGGAAGTACATTTAGTTTCCATCGAAAACATAACCAGTGATCTCCAGCCAGGAAGTTCCTGGCAAAGCTTGCTCCACCGTAGATCTCATACTTAATCTGGCCTTGAGAGAGATACCCATCATTTATTTTAAAAACATGTACAGCAATGTCATTGATTGATATTATTTGATATATCTAAAAAGTGGACGGGTGAGTATAGCTTACTTTTGTCGATTTGTGAAGTGAACTGCAGAGGGTGTGCGAACAGGTACTTCGGAGTCTTCAGGCTGACCACGTTCACCGTCGCTACTGGATTGTTGGTGTTTAGCTGGAAGTCATACTCATGGTCATATTTATTTATTGCATTTATTATGACGTTGAGGTAAATAATTGTGCCGCTAGGTTAGTAGTAAATAAATAAATCAATAAATCGAATCGAAGCGAACGAGATCTCCGAGTTCCGGAAAAATCCGGCACAGTGTGTATGTATGTATGTGGCAATGTTTGTGACGGCATAACTCTCAAACGAGTAATCCAATTAAAATAAAGTTTAAACTGTAGTTAGATAACATACGTATAAGTTGATTGTTGCAGGGGATTTTTGATAAGTGGGGCTGTTTTTGAGGTTTAAGATATTGGGGTGGGGCAAAAAAAAAAATGTTTCGCCCATATCTTTTGAGCGGCTGATTCGATCAATTTAAAATATGTAGAGATAGCACTTATACTCACAATATCAATCAACTGAGGGTTTTTTTTTCACTAGGGTAGTTTTAGAGAAAAACGTGTGTTAAGTGGGACAAGAAGATATTCTCTGAGACACAATTGTCTTAGAGAACATCGTTTGGAATGTCTTGTAGGATATAATTTATAGAGGTGGACTTCACGATTAACTTTTAGTTTTTTATTGACTGAAACAACTGGCTTTCAAGATAAGGGTTGCAAAGTATGATCTTCAGATCACACAAGATTGTGACGTGAGAGTTTGGTTTCTTATTTGAATTGAAACAGATCTAGTCAATTTTGTGTTTTTCTCTATAGGGCTCGATAAGCCAAGCCAAGGGTGAAGATAAGAACATGAAATTACTTTTAGTATGTCATGCAAGGGATTTGACAGCGCATATCTCATGCACACGCACAGCACAGTATTGTCCACTATAATGTAGAAAGCACTTTCCCAAAAACTGTGGTTTTCTTAGTCAACGTTTTATTTATTTACAGAAGAAGCTGCTGCCTTTTTGGTGAAGCTCCTTGATTCACTTCTACGACATCCGTGGGTTGGAGGGGTAGATTATTAAACTACACCTACTAAGGCAACGGTTTCGAGAACCCTTTTCAAAAATGAGATCTCCCCTAACACAAAGCAGACATCACGAGATTTCAATTTGTGCCGAACTACTAGTAGAAGTAGAGGAAGCATGAACGTGGCGCCAGTGACAGTTTAACTAACAAAATAACACAAACCAGAATAAACATCTATCGTCATCACACACATGTTTGTCCCGGGTGCGAACGGAACCCACCACCCTGCACAGAGGCAGAGCTACCTACTACCAATTGAAAGATAAGGTAGCTAGCTCACCTTGGGATACCTCAGGGTCCTGATATCCGGGTAAGCAGGCGGAGTGGTCTCCTCCAGTCCGTACCAGGCGTACTGATGCTCCGGCACCAGACTCGCGTTGTACGTTACGAACATGAGGCTCTGCGCGTCTGGACTGTACCAGAGCGCCTTGTCCAACCGGAGGACCTCCGTCTCGTACAGGAAGTCAGGGACTCCGTTGAAGATCACCCCTGGGACACCTGACAGAGATATACATACATAATCAGAACCACGATTATTTATTTCTGGTAGGGCACACAAAACAAAAACCATACCTACATAATCAACACCAAAGAAATAGCTTAAATAAACAATGTACGTCGCCTGCATAAATATATGTACATTCCATAATTTTCAAAATTATGTCACAGTACAAATTTTCAAAATAATGTATCCAATATCAAAACAAATATGTAGACATGCTCATGTCAGAAATGTGTATTCAGACATTTTTTTCAAAAATATGTATACAGCTATATGTCATTGTGTTCATCGTTCTAGGGAGTCATCTTGATCTGATAGCTGTTTCAGTGGTTCACCCTATCGGCATCTTATAAGTAAGTCTGTCGAGATAACACCAGTTCTAAATAGTAGTGTTCCGGCAATTAGAGGTAAGATATTCAGTTCCAACAGACGGAGTTGAGGATTCTGGGTGAAGTGCGGCTCCACCTTCAGCCTTATCATAGCTTGAAATAAGTGAGATGAAGGCCAAACGCTTCCCCGTCGTACAATTAAAAAGATTTCACCGGAATTTATTTATACTTATAAGAGAGCAAAAGCGTATTAAGTATGTAATGTATTTCATAAGTGCTTCTGGCCCAAACGTAGTTTACCCGGCTGACGTTCAGGAGATGGCAAGTTCAAGCCGCGGTCAACCTTTCATTATACTTTTTTTTACATTAGTTTTTTGCTATCTGTTAAATGATGTTAAATCCCGGTCAAGGCTACTATAGTTTATATTTATACTTAGGTATACTACACGTGGGACGGAAACCTCTTTACGCGAGTCCGACTCGCATTTGACCGCTTTATTACATACGTTGGGTTAGCCCTGGATCTAGAGGCTTGTCTGAGCAAGAACGAGGTCTACCAGTGGTCGCACCTTTGTAGAAAATGCTTTATTCAGTCATAGCCTTAGATGGGCTGAAATGGTGCAGATGAAACTGCGAGTAATTTGAACTTTACAATAACAACCTTTTCTGTAAAATTTGAATACTGGCCATCAATAATTTTGAATTGTCTCTATTTTTTTTTTCGGTATAAATAAAAATAAGTTTTTATTCAAACCGCGATTGCTATCCCTACAGTTATAAAAAAAAACATCCATCAAGGCGATATGCCAAAATAACTGTTGCCTCTTTACATTGCCATCCCTACATTTAAAATAAACAACCATAATCCAAGAAGGTATGCAAAAATGACTGTTGCATATTGTGGCGGAACAAAAATATTTAAATTGCCATTCCCACATAAAAAAAAAACAAAAATTAAATTATCGTTATAATTTAAGGCAGTATGCAAAAATGTGTTTTGCCTCTCAAACTGTTGCTACAATGGACTTAAAATAACAAAATCGTATCCAAACGTCGTGATGGTAGAATATAGTAGGATTCCTCCAAGGGGAAAAAAACGTATCGGTTTCAATGTCGTGTCCATTCGTTAACAAAAAAGAAACACTCGTGCTTGGCCATTATAATTTCAATTTATTTCCAACTCGACATAGAGAGTAAGTAAAAATAGGCCGATTTGGAAGTGGCATTGACATTCTTTTGAAAATCTCCATACATTTCCTTGAATATTGCCACATCTGGTCTGCTGTAGATCTATGCAACATTTGAAATTTTCGAACTGCGATTGTCATTTTTTTATACGAAATGGCAAATTGGCAATTTAAAATTTTTTCAGGTCATTTTTGTCGAATTTCAAGTTTTCTGCTAATAATACCATGAACATGTCAACTTAAGAATTATTCTCTCTTTTATATATTAATTATATGAGTGTGGCTTCAGCTGAGTTGACATATTCATCCAATCCCGCGATGTAGATGCTTGGGGTTCTGTAATGTTTGGTAGAATATTGATTCCTTCCGTAATCCGCTGCGTGACGTGATACTTGTTTTGTATAGAGTCCTCTATATAACCTTCAGCCACTTGATCGGACCTCCATCCACCGTGCCGTTTGCCGCCAACAGAGTCGCGGATGTTCTGCGGAAACAATGGCCCGTGTAGAGTTCCGGATTTGGTAAATTCAGATAAGTGGCAATATCTTTAGGCATGTTACCAAATTTATTTTTGTTGTGCATTTACCATTTTGATAATTTAGAAAAAATCTTCTCGTTTAAACATTAGTGGGACGTAACTCCTGATAGGCTTTAACTATGTTAAGGTATTCTCCACTGATGACAAATTTACGCTCTTTGTTTGTTTTTGTGTTCGGCAGACTCACAGCTTGTAGGTTTGTATCCGTTTCTACGTCTTCTAGCGTTATATTAGCAAGCTCTATTCCTCTGCATGCACCGCTGATTCCATAAATTAAAGCAACCTGTTGAATAAAAAAATAAGTGTGTTAATAATCGTAATAACCTAGGTACCTATTTAAGGTATGTAGGTATCTATTTATTCAGTTTGAGTAGAGTAGATAAGTAGGTTACCTGTGTTGCCAAGTATTGTTTATTTGGAGCGTTATATATAAATGTTTTGATTTCTTGTGTCGTCAAGACTTTAGATTTGTTTGCCTTGTATCCAGTAGACAATTTCTTCAGTAAAGCCGTCAAATTTACATATTTTTAAATATCGCCGTCGTGTCTCGTTTGTAAGGTCATTCTTAACATTGAATATGTGCTCCAAAGAGTCGACGATTTGAATTTTTTCGATAATTCATCAAAATAAGTGAGAAAAACCCCTTCAGTAAAAGAATCCACACGTTTCTCATCTCTCCATTTTATTAAATTTTCGTAACTCTTTAAATATATTCCACGTGATATTGTCGGCAACAGATTTATAATTATTTCTTTGCCCTTTTCTTCCCTTGCATATTATCTTCACTATCACTTGATGACATTTTTCACGTTCACAATTTGGAAGTAAAAGTCGGGAAGTTATACGTAAAAGTTTGTGATTTGGAATGAATAAAATTCTAGAGATTTAGCGCCAATTCCATCTTTTTTTTTAAATCTCTATCTAACCCGCAACGAAACAGTTCGCATTCTACCTCGAAGGGAAGAATCAACCTTCATAAAACATCACCAAGAAGGTTCTATTTAAAAAAAAAAAGATTGACGGAGCACCAAGAAGTCGAGTTTTTATGTAAGAGACCGAATGCTTTGTACGGGCTGATGATTTTAGACAAAAATTAAAAAGAAAAAATACTTTTTAGTTCTAGGTATTAAACTCGAGTTTTAGGCCCGCTAAGCTACACTATTATGATACACTTTTTGAGCAAGAGAAGTGAAAAAAATATTTTTGGATACAAATTAATGAAATTTAGTACCGTGACATAATTTTGCAAATTTGGCGTGTATCCATATTATTTTGCAGGCGACTGTACATAATATCACTTGTACATCATTCTAACTGTTATATAATTTATAATTCAAACAACGTTGTTTGAATTCACCACACCGTACATTATCAACAGTGCAATAGCCAACCAACACTATAAATAATACATTAAGTAAAATATGGATTAATTCCGAAAACAGAAACTACACACAAACGAAACACAAATAGAGATAATGTAATGTTTCACAAGTAGGCATTGACTGTGATAAGTACCGTAATTATTTAAAATGGAGTTTCTGAAAATGTAATTCATTTGAACCATGTCCCAATTCTCCCGTAGCTTGGGGCTACAGTTGCCTATTACTGTTATAATCTTTGGGCTAGAGTGGCATTGTGCTAAATGTTCCGTTATTTTATTGTAATGCAGCTTTCATCTGAGATCTTAACAACTATACTATGATAATCATTCCCCTTTGGTAATCTAAGGGGTCACTTAGATAACCACAGACCGAGGTCAGTTCAGTTAACTGTATACATAACAGTAGGTACAAGTGAAAGGTAAAAGGTGTGATGGTAACTAAGCATTCTTGTTAACTTTAGTGGTTTATGCATACTGAAGCTAACATTTTCAATATCAATGCTTATCTTGACAAAAGCTGCAATACCCTACGCTTCCAAAACGCTCTATTACACCTAAGTTTTCACAATATATGTAGTTTTGTCAGCGAAAAACTTCATACACAATAATCTTCATCAAAAACCATTGTGAACTACCAAATTATGGATCTAAGTTATCTGAACAAACAATTAAAACCCTTTAACTAAGACATAAGCTTGGATAATGCGAGGACTTATAAGTTAAATAAGTTTATTATGTATTTAGCCTATACAACTGTTTTTTCTCCGAATAAAATAAAATAAATAAATCATAATCACGAATTTGGGAATTATTCCCACGCCAATCCCAATACTACAGATATGAAGGATTAACGATGTTGGTACGTCACCAAAATCGATAATCGAGTATTATATGGAAATATAAGGTGGTAACTAGTTTTTTGTAGTGCCGCGAGCTGCATGCAGCCCGCGGAAAATCTCTTTTAAGTTTTATTTGTTGAGTGTTTTTTTTTTAAATACATTCATTAAAAGAAAAAGTTGGTACAAAAAAAATTTTCAACAACAAAAACATTTAACTTTCATCAAGTCGAGTATTATATGGAAACTAGTCGAGGAGCTAAGGTATCGCATAAGTTACACAATTTATTAGTCCAAGCGCCGCTGAAAGAGCCTCGTAATTTCACTTAGCACGTGCCACAGAGCTCGTGTGACCTACTGCTAGTAGTGACATAATATAACCTACGAAAGAGCAGCTTCAATATAACGATGTACAGTCTGCAATAATATGAATAAACTGCATCATTTAAACAATAAAGTATTTAAGCGTGATAAATAAATTATCACACTTTAATAACATATCTACCAAATGTGGATACAAAAACGTTTTGGAAACTATGAAGTATACTTATTATAATTTCATGTTCATTTCAACTTTATAATTAATCTTACTCAATAATCTAATTTTGTTAATTTTTGAGCACAATGTACCATTTTTTTTTGCCATATTATTATGGGAAGCACTCTTTGCCAAAGAACAAGCTTTCTTAGCTTATTTTGGTGACGAGGGCTTAACACTTTTATTGAATTTTGTACAACAGTATTAAATGATTTTTAATTTTAATTTAATTAATAACAAGAGACTGTACCTACACGGAGTAGGTTTGATCTAAAAAGTTTACAGATTTTTGTTAAATTTTTGAACAAAGTTCCCTAACAGTTAAGTTAACTCATTGAAAACTTTTCTGGACATCCGAGAATATTTTTCTTAAAGACATTCTTATAATTAAATAATATTTCCATGGATTTTCAAGTTTGACAGCTAATAACACTTGAAACGTCGATTCAATGAGAGTGCAGTGATGACGCCCACGCACGTCCTGAGTGTACCCTAAAAATATATATAATACTAGCTGAAGGTACCCGTGCTTCGCAAAATAAGAAAAAACGGTAAAAATTTTGATGGCTATATATAATACAAAGAAAAGAACAGTAGGGTTCCTAGATTCTACATACACGGTCCATCCCGGTAATTCTCAAATGCTATATATCTCTAGATCCTATTAATTATACTATGATGTAAATAATTAATAAACTTAGCAGAAAAAATCCTGGTACCTACATATTTGGTTGGTAGTTATGGATGTATAATATATAATACAACAGAAAGTATTCAACAGAAAATAATGTTTGCAATCCTCAGCGCAACCGAGACCATCACTTTATAAGCCTGTGTCAGACGATCGAATGCGGTAGGTACCTAGGTACGCTCCACTATCAGGTATCCGGACTTCACTGATGACGTCCCATTGTATCGTGCGCAATGTGCATTTGTCTCCCTCGGACCCTACGTAGCTCCGACGTTGACAGGTGGTAGTTCAGGTCGCAGGGTTACGTGATCGATAACTGAGTTAGATGAAAGCCTTAACATGAGATACCTCAGTTATATGTTAAGGCTTTCATCCCAGCAGTCTGGTAAGGCTTTTACCAATTTTTGTTACACTATAAATGTGCAAAAAGTCTACAACAATAATTACATTTTCAAAACTAAAAAGAAAACAGACTTCAATGAAGAATATGATACAATTTCGTTTACCTGGATGACTTATATTATTTTCCAATTATTTTGATTACAGATGGACGGACAGACAGAAGGGAAGACGAGTGATCCTATAAGGGGTCCGTTTTTTCCTTACTTTTGACGTAATACACCCTAAAATACCCAAATCGCTTCAAGTGTGTCCATAATAAGTCATAAGATCCTGATCTGATGACGATGGCACAAATTGTGAAGTTCCTATGTCGCGTAATCGGAGAATATACATAAAAAAAAAGATTCCAACGCTTATAGAACATTTTTTTTAAGTCGGTTAAAAATAATTCCTTACTATTTTTAACCAACTTCAAAAAAAGGTTCCCTACTAATGTTACAACCAACTGTGCAAAACGAGTTATAAGTTTTGTTCAAAAGCGCTTTACGGAATCACTCCGCCATTCCGACACCAATTACATATCCCAAAATGAATTTAAACTGAACCGCCACAACTCGTCACACTAATGAAATTGCATTTTGTCCTCAATTTAGCACGTAATTACACCACTTGCACAGATTTCGTGAAATAACTCGTGCATATGGAGAGGGTCGTTCAAATGTATTGTTTACTTGCCCGACCGGTCTCAAAAGATGTACCTAGTGTTATTTTAAATAATAGAGAATCAACATAGATATAGACGGTTGCGAGAGATTTTTGATAAATGGGTTAGTTTGCACAGAACTAAAATCTGTCGCCCATATCTTTTGAAGGCTGATCCGATTAATGAAGAAGTGTTATCCGATTTATAATTATAAGATGTATAAGCCTCGCGTGCCCGTAATTTCACCGGCAACCCTTCGAACTGGAACACAGCGTACTGCTTGGCGGCCGTGATAGGTATGGTGATAGGTACGATAGTCGACAAAAAGCTCTACTACTCCTTTTTTTTTATAAACGACTGCAGATCTTGTATAAAACAGCCAGTACTTAAATGTAAACTAAATGAATTGCTAAAGACCGAATAGGTTTTGAGTAGGTACTTACTTAGGTAATTACAGCAACAGCGGCATTTTGCTAAAACAATTTTACGGTGCATTTTGTGGAAAATCTTTGAGTCTTTTGAGTGCTTTCGTGCTAATTTGAAATTAACATGCTATCCTCAATTAAGTGCACATATTCATTATAACAATTCAAGCGCTCATTTGACATGTCTTGAGTTATTTACGTAACTAGGTTCAGTAATAGTTTAAGTGTGAGACAATGAACGATTCAGATTACATTATAGTATTATAATTATATTGCATATTGCAGTAGAGAGCAAGCGAGTACCTACCGTTGTTAGTGATCCTGCAGACCAGCCCCTTCCACACCCAGGGCTTGTAGTAGATATCGTTATCGTGGACGAAGACCAGGGTGGAGCCGACCGGAGACCACTCGGCGTATTGCAGCCGGGGGGCCGAGCGGTCGTCCTCTATTGGGGAGAGGGGGGAGACGTTCCTGGGGGCGACGTATTTATATAAGAACAGTGCCTCAGTTTGTTCCCCATTTTTGGTGACTCCAGAACTGGCTACATCGCACCACGCAGTACCAGCCGTTTTTGATATTACTTATAATTACGACTCTTACTCTATTAACTACTTAACCGATTTAGATGTAATTTAATGTATATAGATAGTTTAGCTGATAATTTAATTTGCTGATATATTTTTTTAAATCATCTCCTAAGGGGATTACAGGGTGGTAAAGTTTTTAAGGGAAAAAAAAATTCTTTACATTTGACATATAAATTTCCACGCGGCCGGCCGTTTCCACTATCGTACCTAAAAACCTCTAACTAAGTGTGATTACAGTGATAACCTTGTATGATAATTGTTACTAAAAATGGCCAAGCGTTGTTCAGACCCTTCTTATCTAAATGCAAGAAAAGCTTTTTTTGTTTCGAATTTAAAGTCCCTTGTTTAGGTTGTGCGATGATTTTCCAGAATCTTTATCGGTTTAAAGGTTATCTGTTCTGCAAACCATGTATGTCGCCGCAGTTATGTCATAAACATTATCGTTTTAGTTAAAGTTTTTTTAAGTAGTTTCATTAATGTTACAATTCGATGTAGTTTACTTAATCCACCTGGGTTAATTAACCTGGCTGCAAGTACGCTTCATTAAGACCGGAACACGGTAATGCGATGCACTTTGCGACTGACGGTCTTGTGACAAAAGGTTGAGTGCCCTCGACATGTCTGACGAGCTTATCTGATGCCCGTTTGCGGCGGGGGCTTTGTGGAACAGTCGGAGAGGTGGAGAAATGGCGCGGTGAACGTCAGAGTACTATGGCTCAACTTCTTTGTGTTGTTTTAAATGCCTGCATTGGACAGCGGCTTCCCCGCAACATATCCGAATAAAGAGAGAGTCTCTGAGCTGCTTCTGCCATCGCTGGGAGGTTCACGCCACGCCACTGACCTGTTAATGACGTCATACACATGGCACCTCGCCCGCCTGTTTCTGCCATCGCTGGGCAGTTCACGCCACGCCACTGACCTGTTAATGACGTCATACACATGGCACCGCGCCCGCCTGTTTCTGCCGTCGCTGGGCAGTTCACGCCACGCCACTGACCTGCTAATGACATCATACACATGGTACCGCGCCCGCCTGTTTCTGCCATCGCTGGGCAGTTCACGCCACGCCACTGACCTGTTGATCACGTCATACACATGGAACCGCGCCCGCCTGTTTCTGCCATCGCTGGGCAGTTCACGCCACGCCACTGACCTGTTGATCACGTCATACACATGGAACCGCGCCCGCCTGTTTCTGCCATCGCTGGGCAGTTCACGCCACGGCACTAACCTGTTAATGACGTCATACACATGGTACCGCGCCCGCCTATTTCTGCCATCGCTGGGAAGTTCACGCCACGCCACTGACCTGTTAATGACATCATACACATGGTACCGCGCCCGCCTGTTTCTACCATCGCTGGGCAGTTCACGCCACGCCACTAACCTGTTGATCACGTCATACACATGGTACCGCGCCCGCCTGTTTCTGCCATCGCTGGGCAGTTCACGCCACGCCACTAACCTTTTGATCACGTCATACACATGGCACCGCGCCCGCCTGTTTCTGCCGTCGCTGGGCAGTTCACGCCACGCCACTGACCTGTTGATCACGTCATACACATGGTACCGCGCCCGCCTGTTTCTGCCATCGCTGGGCAGTTCACGCCACGCCACTGACCTGTTAATGACGTCATACACATGGTACCGCGCCCGCCTGTTTCTGCCATCGCTGGGCAGTTCACGCCACTAACCTGTTGATCACGTCATACACATGGTACCGCGCCCGCCTGTTTCTGCCATCGCTGGGCAGTTCACGCCACTAACCTGTTGATCACGTCATACACATGGCACCGCGCCCGCCTGTTTCTGCCATCGCTGGGCAGTTCACGCCACGCCACTGACCTGTTAATGACGTCATACACATGGTACCGCGCACGTCTGTTTCTGTCATCGCTGGGCAGTTTACGCCACGTCACTAACCTGTTAATGACGTCATACACATGGTACCGCGCCCGCGTGTTTCTGCCATCGCTGGGCAGTTCACGCCACGCCACTAACCTGTTGATCACGTCATACACATGGTACCGCGCCCGCCTGTTTCTGCCATCGCTGGGCAGTTCACGCCACGCCACTAACCTGTTGATCACGTCATACACATGGTACCGCGCCCGCGTGTTTCTGCCATCGCTGGGCAGTTCACGCCACGCCACTAACCTGTTGATCACGTCATACACATGGTACCGCGCCCGCCTGTTTCTGCCATCGCTGGGCAGTTCACGCCACTAACCTGTTGATCACGTCATACACATGGTACCGCGCCCGCCTGTTTCTGCCATCACTGGGCAGTTCACGCCACTAACCTGTTGATCACGTCATACACATGGTACCGCGCCCGCCTGTTTCTGCCATCGCTGGGCAGTTCACGCCACTAACCTGTTGATCACGTCATACACATGGTACCGCGCCCGCCTGTTTCTGCCATCGCTGGGCAGTTCACGCCACTAACCTGTTGATCACGTCATACACATGGTACCGCGCCCGCCTGTTTCTGCCATCGCTGGGCAGTTCACGCCACTAACCTGTTGATGACGTCATACACATGGTACCGCGCCCGCCTGTTTCTGCCATCGCTGGGCAGTTCACGCCACTAACCTGTTGATGACGTCATACACATGGTACCGCGCCCGCCTGTTTCTGCCATCGCTGGGCAGTTCACGCCACGCCACTAACCTGTTGATGACGTCATACACATGGTACCGCGCCCGCCTGTTTCTGCCATCGCTGGGCAGTTCACGCCACGCCACTAACCTGTTGATCACGTCATACACATGGTACCGCGCCCGCGTGTTTCTGCCATCGCTGGGCAGTTCACGCCACGCCACTAACCTGTTGATCACGTCATACACATGGTACCGCGCCCGCCTGTTTCTGCCATCGCTGGGCAGTTCACGCCACTAACCTGTTGATCACGTCATACACATGGTACCGCGCCCGCCTGTTTCTGCCATCACTGGGCAGTTCACGCCACTAACCTGTTGATGACGTCATACACATGGTACCGCGCCCGCCTGTTTCTGCCATCGCTGGGCAGTTCACGCCACGCCACTGACCTGTTGATGACGTCATACACATGGTACCGCGCCCGCCTGTTTCTGCCATCGCTGGGCAGTTCACGCCACGCCACTAACCTGTTGATGACGTCATACACATGGTACCGCGCCCGCCTGTTTCTGCCATCGCTGGGAAGTTCACGCCACGCCACTGACCTGTTGATCACGTCATACACATGGTACCGCGCCCGCCGCGCGTGTCGCCAGCCCGCCCTCACGTCAGAAATCAGCAGCACGTACTTCAAGTCGGCTGACACCTTGAAGTCTACTGCGTTAAGCTCCCTCTGTGGACGAAGAAAAAGGTTGGGGATTTATTTATATATACATAATTAGAACGAAATTTATCCAGTTACTCCAATCAATAATAATAAAAAAAAAATGGTTACACTGGAATATCACACAAATGTGCCTAGTCATATCAACCTTTTAAACAATTCAAATCAATAAATCAATTCTGTAAAAAAAAAAAATATAGCATAATGTCAAAAATAGTACATGTCAAATTAGGTAGTAAATATGAATACGAAAATTATAATAACTTATTAGAGGATGAAGCTCAGGTGCTGTTGCATGTTACTTATAGAATCTACGCTGCTTCCATTGCAAGCGAGTGGAGTGCTGCACCGCCTTGCCGCAGATGGTAATATGAACAGCAAGACTCCGGCTTTACCCAATGTGAATGAAATAGCAAGGTCTTGCAGTGGAACAAAAGTGGAGTGTTAACATCGAATGGCGGCCTGAATGCAAAACTATAATTTCCTGAATGTTCGTTTTTTAATTCGTAACTTTCAATAGCATTTCAGTTATCAAAAAACAATGTTTATTTGTCCCGGAAAGCGTACAACAAAAACAGCGTGCAATAAAACAACTTGTCAACAAACAAATGGCAATAAAACCGTCGGAACCAGACGCACTCGCGCGAACTCCGTTCTTTCAAAACGATGAACATTCGTGCGCCAACAATCACACACACGTCGGCAATATTGTTTTTTAATCGTACAGAAAAAAAAATATCTCAGTGAAATATCTATTGCTTTTGAAAACAATGTAACGTTTGTTACGTGTGTCTGAGTCATCAATAATTACATTGATGACTAAGGGTCCCTGTTCATTTGTAAATGACAAATTAATAATGCAATACATTGAAGGTGAATGTAATCACTTTTAGGGGTCCGTACCTAAAGGGCGCTAACAGGACACTATTACTAAACCTCCGGTATTCGTCCGTCGGCCGCATAGTACCGTAATAGTTAGGTATGACAGGTAAAAAATCGACAAAGTATGCATTTCTATTGCCACAAAATACAAATAATAAAAATAAAAATTATAGGGCATAACTCCAATACATACAAGAAATGTGATTTGTTGCAATGTAATTTCATTTATAACAACTAGATATACATTTTATTATACGTCCCATCTGATGACACTCCCGTAGACTATCTTCAACTTCTTTAACAGCCCGTTTAATGTTCACTGTTGAACAAGGTCTCGGTCAAAATGCGAGGGCTTGCCTCATGACAATTTGATGATTCATCATCACGCTTGACGGTCGGATTTTGTCGGATTGGTGATCACCGTACCCTATTGCCTATAGCCATTAGCGCTAGCGACCCCTTCGGAAATGTTATGATCATATCCTCTGGGAAATATATATCTGGGAAAAAATTGTTATCGTTAATGTTACGTGTGTAAGGAAAATTATATAAATGTAATGGAACCCTAAAAAGTAGTTACGGAAGCGTCTGTTACAAAGTTAGCTCTGTGTCAGCGAAACGAAGACAAATGTCTCGTATACCGGACTCGACATACGTTGAGTCTAAAGCATACGTCTTCTTTTTAAACTAGCTGCCGCGCCCCGCTTCATCCGAGCCCGAAGATCAGAGGACTTTGTAGGTACTTTCATTCAAAAATCACACAGTGATAAAGCCTATGACCACGCTGAAGGACCATTTTTTATAATGGTGAAATATTTTTTGAAATCGAAATACAAACGAATAAACTTTACCTCTTTGTAACATTAGGGTAGACATGCATACTCTCAAGAAACGTAATCTTCCTTAGAGGCAGTCTGGCTTACTTTTTAATATGTACGACGGGGAAGCGCTTCGCGTTCCTCTCACCAGGTTACAAGTTGAGATAAGGCTGGAGGAGGAGGCTCAAGTTGTAAAAATAAAGGTATTATATACTATATACGGCTACAAAACGTAGACGGAACTTTACTCGACAAGTCCGTCCTCGAAGTTGTATTTTTCACGAAATTAGGAAAACACAAGCCACGTACGGGACATTAAGCTGACGCCCAGCGACGCGTGTGGTGGAGTGACTTTACAACGGGGAAATTAAATTATTCTGCGAGTACTTACTGCAAACAAATATGTATTTTCGTTTTCTGATTTTTTTCACATTACACTGCCATCGTCAACTTACCTACCACAGAGACATACACATAGATATAACTGTTTTTTTGTGAAACTAATAACTAGCCGTTATGCGTTAACTAGTTTTTATATATTAAGCAGTTAGTTTTCCTAATCTTCTGGAATAGAACAAAACGAGTAAAATGTTAGCACGACTTTTTTATATACGAACTTTACCTTTACCTAGTGAACAAGAAACCACGACTGACGCAAACTTGGATTATTTCCAATGATTTAAAACACCCATATAGGAACTTACTCTATATATAGCTTTATATGCATAAAATTTGACTAACGGGTTCAAAATATGTACATAAATATTTTATGTTTTTATTTTACGTTTTTAAAAATCTACCCCGATGATATTTTTTTTATTATTAACAAGGGTAACAAATATTTTTTGAACATATGTGAATGTTATGTGATGAATATTACTGACGGATAACTTGAAAGTGGCTATAAATACTAAGAAAAGTAAATTATGAAAAATTTGTTAATCGTTTTAATCATTTAATTACCATCACTTAAAAGAAACCTACCCGTAATAGAACCAACCTAATATGAGCTCTCCGTACAAAGAGTTTACTACGCGCGAGGGGCTTAGCTGGTTTTACATATTACATTAAATACAATTCAGTACGAAAGGGAATTAAGGGGTAAGTTCATTAAATATGTAGTAAGCATATGGGAAAACGACCAGTTGTTTCTTCAATACGTTTGCAGTGTATAGCTAATGGTTCGGTAAAAACAGACAGACAGACAAATATTGACCTTTAACTCTTGTTTATTTCTATGGATAAGTTCACTCATACACTACAAAAGGAAGCTACCCAGAAAGTTTAAAGTCTTCTCAAGGCCTCCAGCCGTTGCTATACAATATCGCAACGTCCATTGCTCTTTCGGTTCGCTGCAGCTCATCAGCTGTGGCGCAAAACGCGCAATGCATACACAATGCAGAATGCCGCACTGTTTATTGGTAGAAGTGATATTTCAGGGCTAGTGAAGAAAAGTGGATCTACGTGCGGAGCATTGGTTAAGAAGTTAGATGTTATGTTGCCAAAGAAGTTTGCAGCTCCCTAGTGGCGTTACATAGCCTTTCTTTACCCAGGAAACTGCAAGCTGAGGTATGTTATAGTGTTAAAGTAATTTTACTAGCAATCCTGGCATTGGTATTGTAACATAATGTTGAGCAGTTTTTACCAATCTTCAAAATACTTACAGGAGCCATACATTAATCAGTATACAGAAAAGGTAAGTATTTAAATAATTCGTTCAGTACAGGATATTCATTTCAAACAGCGCCATCTAGCCCCAAACTAAGCATTACTTGTAATCTGGGAATTATATTACGGATCGTAATTTGAGCCCACATTCGTCCACTGCTGAACATACGCCTCCCCCAATCGACATCACAAATAGTGACATGAGCCGCCTCTATCCATCGAATCCTCGCGACCGCCACAATGACGTCGGTCGGTTTTCCCACGCTCCGTTTCTCGTTCACCATGCGAGATACATTGCTCCCCAGCGGTTATCAGTTCTGCAAGCGATGCCCACTGCCCACTGCCCACTGCCACTTCAGTTTGCTAATTATTAATTATCTGCTTAAATATTCGAAGCATAGTAACGGTTATATAGATTCCTAATATATTACTTACATACTCTTATTTAAATTATTTTATACATAAAGATCAAAGGCAGTGAAATGATCTGCTGTCGAGCCCATTCGGTACTGACATGTCAAATATTTTGTTCGTTTGCGATCTTTCGCCTATCTTTAGCATAATGGTTCCTTAGAACTTTCCACGAGCTTTTTAGCAAAGGGCGGAGAAAGGGATTATTTTTATTTTTATTATTTTCTATTTTTAATATGTAAATGGAGGTAGAAAGTTACACAAAAAGTATAATCAGAAGCGGATCCGTTGGGGTTTGGGGCAGATTCGAATAACTGTTGTTAAACTATCAGATCGTTCAGTAGGTGAGTTGTATCGTTCAACCGACCTAGTACCTAGTACCTCGTTCTTTTTATTATATTTTGTTTTGACAGTATTTATAAGCTATTGTAAATGTCACGTCTCAAATGAAATCAAATAATTATCCGGTTTAATTGTCTTAAAATAACATAACATAGAAATTTACCAGACTTTCATTACTATTATATTAGCACGGGGAATAGTCACTTGGACTTTATGAACAATTGCTAACCATCTATCCTACATTCCTACATGTTACTTTTAGAAAACTGGTACAGAAGCAAAATGAACATTCAAAAATATCAGCGAAAGGATCGTATTAAGGGATGAAGGCTGTTTTAGAATGACGTACGCAATTTTAACCCTTCATGAAAAGGGTGAACGACGTGACTGGATTTCGTATTTTAATAAAAAGCCTAAAAAGATTAGATAAATACAAAAGAGAAATAAATTAGATAGTGGGGATAGGCAAAATTAACATGATAAGATACGTACAAGAATAGTAAATGCCAAATTAATTTAAAAGAAAAATTCAGCAAAAACCCTGTACACTATTTATTTTTTATTTGTACGTTGCACGTGACCTCGACGGTCATCTTGGACGGGCGAGGATGAGGTCTACGATGGAGCAAGCTTCCCAGGAGCTGCCTTTAGAAGGCACTGGCACTTCCTCGCTCGGACGGAACTCAACTAACTGCATGGCACCGGACTTCCGCAGTCGCAAGCCAGGTGGACCTTTTTTAAAAAAAACTAGGTTGACCGATGATAACCACGTGCCCTACGATGTAGCACGCCGGTCTAGACGACAACTACTCAAAGCTGTAGCAATAGTAACAGGGAAGACTGACGCAGGCTACGTATTCCATTCCTTAGCCGTTCGCATGATGGAAGTGGAATTGGGAATTGGGGGTGATATTTGCCTAGCATTGGGAATATCAGCTGTTAGATAATATCATAATAATATTAACAAAATAGATCATGTGCGGGGGACGTTTAACATTATAATTTATATATTTCATAGACTTATGTTGGACTGCGATTTCACCTGATGGTAAGCAATGATACAGCCTACCACAGAGCACACTTGCCGACAAGAAACCGATCTCTACATCTGACATATGAAGCTACCATTAAGCCAAGCAGATGTACAATGGCTGGTATAAGTACCTATCAACAAAAGACCGACTCTTGTCATTTCGCAGGCCATAGTCGGGATATCTCGTCACAATCAACCGGAATGCCTTGCGACTCCAAACAAACGAGTCTTTGAGAGTTCACTCATTGTCTTCCTACGCTTTTTATTTTCGGTATGGACTGAAAGAAAACGCGTACAGCTCAAGCAGCTGGCACATTCCTAAACACACATGATTAAAATTATGTAATTCTTAAAAACATAAAAATATAACAACGAAAAAACCTCCTATAGATTGTTACAAGTCAAAGGCAAAGCCGCCATGAGAGTCCCTTATTTAAGATCGTATTTCATACCGAGATGAAAGTCATGCTCCAAGGCTCTGTCGAAGACATTGATGACAGCTGCTACTCTCAACTGCCCACTGAACTCTGCCCTGTTTAGTAAAGAGCGGTATGACCAATGTGTGGAGAATGTAATTTTAGACGCCTCTGATTTTACCCTAGCAGTGGATCTTAATAAGATCCACGCTTTGTGTAGTAGTGAATTACTTTGAAAACGAAGAGGTGTATCTTTGAAGGGCAAAATGTTGTGAGTGTTATTTTTATTTAATAGGTACTTTCTCTGTGTTCATATAGATATTTCATTTGATCTATCATTGATTTGACTCAGCTTACACAAATAACAAATTGAAAACTTATACATATACTTATATCATTTGTAAAATCAAAATAAGTGTAACTTCATTAAGATTTATACGATCATTTTGAAACGTCAAATTTACCGTCTGTTCGGAATTACGACCAATACACCAGGAGAAAGGCAAGAACCTAGAGCTAGTTACATACGTACTGTTTTTTAAAAACATTAATAAATACAAATAAATATTTGAGTGATATGTGGGATACCTACTGAATAAAAAAACTTAAACATTCCAGTTAACTATGACAAGGTTGGCTAGTAGTCTCTGTAATAGGAACAGAAGCAAAGGTAGCCCAGAGACTCGTTGGTTAGAACAATGAATCACACTAAATAACAAACATAAGTCAAATAAATAAGAATTAATAAGTTGAGAGTTGAAGACACGAGTGAATCTATTTCTTGTAGGCAAGCGTGCTTCACTTCATCATAGCTTCCCATCAGTCGAGATTGCACTCGAACGTAAGGAATTATAATAAAAAAAGTAAAGATGTGACACATGAGTTAGAGTACATAGAGTACATGTTAATGTGAGGTAGAGTGAACCAGCTATGTCCTATTGACTGCGCCCCTCGAGGGACGATGTCAAAATGAAAGCCTTTTATTAAGGAATCTTTGTTCTACAAGTTCGGGATCCGCCCCGATTGTGATCTCATTTCAATGGAGGTTTTAAAAGGTTTTTTGGTCAGCATTAATAACAATGTTTATTTTGTAAACCGAAAAATGGTTATTATCTTTTTGATTAGACCGATTCAGAGATCTTTTTGTACAATTTGGGAACCACCAAGGTGAAAGCATTTTCAATCTGCCTATGACCAAGACTGTAACTGTAACACAGTGGAAACTTTCGGGAAAATTTGAAGTAGAATTAAGATTTGTTTCATATTAACAGCCAGCGTAATATTCGTCATCCCTTGGATTTATCACCTCAATCGAGTCTTGTTGCGCCGAGGGTACTATTTTGAATAGGCTTATCTGGTTTCCGACGATTTAAAGCGATCTTAGTCTGACTCTGAAGCACGGCTACTTCTTCGAGAATTTAGTGATTTCAGCAGACATGTCCTAATCACACTGGAAGCGAAGAGTGCTCCACCCGGAAATCGAACCCAAGGCTATACGCCTATCCATTAGACCACCGAGGTGGAAATGTGTGATTTTGTTATATTTGTAGTATGTATGTAGAATATATATGTAGGATACTCACAAATGTGGAGTTGTTCATGAGCAGCCTGGTGGTGAAGTTCCTTACGTTGAAGAGCGTGAGGCCTCCCCATCGGTCGCGGAAGACCAGCTCCTCATCTGGAAACAGGACAAGTCTGCTGTTACCTGTGTGTGCAACAAATATTTAATAAACACCCGTGATTTCTCAAATTATTAATTTCATGTAATTGCAAATCATAAGCCACCGACCGAAAATATGATACAATATGTTAGGAGTTAAGACTTATTCGGTTATAACAGCCTTGCACAGACCGCCAACCACTAAAAACTATGTTTTTCAGTGTCTCACCATATTCACTTCAGTCCCATTACACTCACTTCAGTTCAGACGGTCCCATTACACTCACTTCAGTTCAGACGGTCCCATTACACTCACTTCAGTTCAGGCAGTCCCATTACACTCACTTCAGTTCAGGAAGTCCCATTACACTCACTTCAGTTCAGACTGTCCCGTTACACTCACTTCAGTTCAGACAGTCCCATTACACTCACTTCAGTTCAGGCAGTCCTATTACACTCACTACAGTATCATCACCTTTTTTTTTGTACTACGGGTAAGCACTTGGCCTTCATCTCACCTGGTAACAAGTTGAGATAAGGCCGAAGGCGCACTTCACCCGGAATCCTCAACAAACTGAGGAACTGGCTATCTTACCTCTGAATGCCGGAACCCAACAATTTTAGAATTGTTATTATGGCGACAGAATTAGGTAAGATGGTGGTAGCTAGCCAGGCGGACTTAAACAAAGTCCTACCACCAACCAAACCAAGCACAATATATTGTACTCCCATGGGGATCGAATCCGGGACCTCTGGATCTGAAATCGGTGGCTTGAACCACTAGACCACAGAGACGGTTAAAACCTCAGCCTCTTGGTGCGATTATGTTTGGTGTTTCTAAACGTAATAGGTAAATGATACCGTCTAATGCTCACTTTTACTTATTACTGATTTGCCATAAGCATAAACGATATAGAACGAATAAATATATTCCACCGATGCACAGGCAAATTGACATCCGGTGCGAGCCACGTCCGGTTCGGCCGGAAGCGCCGCCATTTTGCGGGTGCGACCGATTACATTTTCACCTAGCTCTCTTACTAGTTAGATAGTTAAGCAATACGATCTACCTGTACCTACATATCTAACAATCAGAACTCTAAGGTATCTGTCTCTTTGCCAGAAAATTACAGACCAACTAATCCAAAGGTCCGTCAAATGTTTTGGTGTAAAAAGTTATGGCAACGCCAGTATACAACCTTACGTCTATAAACGGCAAGAAATATATAAACCAAAAAATCTTTGGTTGGTCTATTCTATACTTTACAGATTCTCATGTTTTCAGAGCAAACATCAAAGAGGTTTATTAATAATTCAACGTTTCTCAGCAACAGCCTGGATTTCTAATAACTTTGGCAAAACAATGCTTTGACGACCTTTGTAGATTTTACCGTACTACTGCGACTACATACATCACATTTTGTCGTATGGCATATTATGTGACAATTTAACTTCAAAGTCATAGCGCAAGCTACAAATACCTCTGTACAGAGAACTTTAATTTGCGAATTATGATAAAATATGCTATAGTGTAATATTTCTGATTACAAAACTAGGAGAAGTACTAATATACCTAACTAGAATGTTGAGGCAGAGAGATGATACGATTAACGTCCCTCCCTCATAGATTAATGTCTGAAAAGAAACACAAAATAATAGGTCAAAAACTATACAACAAGCTCTCTGAGAAGACGAATCAATACCAAATGACGACTGTTTCTTACCCGCGGAATATCACTGCTTTTACTTGCACTTGCTGCTGCATTGAACGCTTCACAAGGATATTTCAAAATTATTAACAGACATTTTTACAAAGTTTATTAAAAAAATAAATAATTTTACATGTGACTAAAAGTATGTACAGCCAATTATTTACATAACAAACTAAATTGTTTATGTGTTGTTTAACAGGCCAATACTAACATTCGAAATGTTGATCTGTGTGATTTAATGTTAATTCCTTTTGATCACATCAAAAGTATAATTGTGTAGTGCCTACTGAAATCATATATTTATTAATTATTAATGTAAAATTTTAATATCTGTACGAATCATATTATGTATACGCACATGTATGTGTGTGACAAAAACATAGCTAATCTATTCTTTACACTGATGACAAATTTATTGTATTAATGAGTCTATGTAACTTGAGAAATTAATGAAATTATTATTATTACGGGAACCTTCAGAGAAATCAATAAACATGCCCGAAAGACAATTATAAAACACCCTACCTAGAGTAATAAAACTTATTGGGGCATATCATTAACGGGGGGGTGTTACCACATCGGGTCTACTTACCCGGTCAGACCCTTCTTACCGGACCATCAATAACCTCTAACCCTTGCTCGCCGCTTATTTACAAGGGGGCACAATTTACAAGCGTTTATGTCTTCATTGTGTACCCCTTGTGGGCCATTTGGTGAATGCACAGTGATCACCATATTTCAACCCAATACTATAATACCATTTTCAGTATATAACACCCAAACACAGAACAAAATAACATCACACAAATGTTTGTTCCGGGTGGGAATCAAACCCACGACCTAGGCGCAGAAGGCAGAGTTACTATCAACTGAGCTTTCTGTGAGGTATAGTTATATATATAGGTACTACAATGTGTAATGTGTAGGTACACATGTGCCGTAAGCTCCACCGCTGTTAGCCCGATGTATCAAACAATGTACTCGTTAATATTAGTACAAACAGTAAACAGTTCGTCCGCCTGTCAATGTAAACAGCATTGCTAATGCACTGCCTCCACTGTCTATGCGCGCCACACGCTACACATAGGAGATGACAGATCGAGTGACTGTTCTTGATTGGAAAATGTAGGAAGATGCTTTTGCGATGGTAAATATATGTTAAATGATGATATCTGTCTTGGGCACGCTTCCGTCTGGTACTGGTCTGGAACAGTTGAGTTACCTATAGGCCGTTTGTAACGGTCCTTAGGTAATCTGACTGATTCCTTTGTACATAGTTAGTTTAATTGTACTTTTTATTGAATAAATGTTTAACTTGTTAAATGATAAAATAAGACATTTCTCCAACGTATATACATTTTTTTTGTTTCAGGCAATCCAAGAAGGCTAGAGCTGACCCATCGCCAAACAAACATTCTATACCAGGTGGGCAATTCTGCTATTTTTTAGGAAATAATCATAGTGGCGCCATGCTATTGGTTGATCATTAAGATTGTTGTTATTTTGGTATTCTGATAATTTTTCAATGAAATAGTTTATCTCTGACTATGACTTCCAATGACAATGGTTTGGCCGGTGTAGCCAACGCATCTAAATCACAATATTACGCGCGAGATGGACCTTATATTACATAGACTAAAGACTTGAAGAATTAAAGTTGTCAACGTCATGTTAACTTACAAGTCAATGCCTATCGTTAGGATATAAGACAGGCTCGGTCAACTTATGAGTATTATGGAGCGAAAGGTTAGTGAGTAAAACATACTTCGTTACTTACATACATTTAATAGGTATTTTTAATAAAGATTGCTGAAATAAATAAACTTCTATGATGGTGATGTTATTTATTACTCTCAAGATACATAATTATCTTTTCAGAAACGACAACGATGTCGACGTCGGCGGGTGATATCTACTTCTGACTCCAAATAAGGTCTTCGGAGACGCGACGCGTTGCACAGTATTTCCCTGCAATAATTTTAAATCAAGTTAATTCAAATAACAAGAAAAATATGAATGCTGCATACCGTTTTCTCTGCAATAGAGTAAAACTAAACTGGAACCGTCTACCTGAAGAAGTTGTTACCGTCACCTCTGTATATGTTACCTAATAGGACATTTACATATGTAAATGTTTAAATTATATTTATACATTTGTATTTAATTTCTTCTGTCCATACTCTGTCAACAATATCCTGCTGCAATGCTCCACCTGTTAAGAGCTCTGGGTGAACCCAAAATAATCTCCAGAGCCAATGCTAAGCAAGCATTGGCTCTCAATTTTTCTTCAATCTGTAGAAATTGTAATTCTTTATTGGGGCTTCAATGTTTGTGTTAGGTGCTGCAGTATATTGCTCGATAAATTGTATGATTTGTAGCTACACCAACTTAGCAAACTCTAGAATGTTTCATTACTTGCCTTTGTATCACCGAGATCCCATCACGGCGGCGTTCCCTTGGGATATACTGATTGATCATTGCATTTTATTTTTCTTTCGCTGGCATCGTGCAAACAGTCCAACAATGTCGACGATGTCATCGCTAGCAAAGCCGACGTATACCTAATATTAGCCATAATAGCCTTTTCAACACACTTGCTCATAAAGCCGCTCTATGGTCATCGCAATTAGGCACAGAATGACAACCATAATCAAACTGTGACTTTTTCTCACTAGTGAGTTATAGTTTTTTTTTTTATTTTATTGGTTGACTTTCTTTGTTCTTAAAAAATAAAGTTTTTAATCAAAAAAAGATCGTGTTCAATAGAACAAATAAATTAATGTTCCTATTGCTTGCTCATTTCAAGCAACTTCTTATTTATATAGATAATTTTTACTCGTACGTGTTTAATAAATAAAACTTCCACTCAAATATAACTTTTGTTTTCTCCATAATGAAAGAAAACGTTAAATTCCCCATTTTTTACGTGGCAGAATAGGCGCAAACTCTATGAGCGGAAAATAGAAAAAAAACCTCATCCCTTTAGTCTGTGGCCGATCGCTTATTTAAAAACTGATTATTTTTCCCGCCATAGCGAAACATTTTTCACAACTCATTTTCACTGTTGAAATTGTAGTTTTTATTGTTATTTTATTCACAAGTGTGTTGAAAAACGTCGTATGATACACGTATGTATCGTCCTCGGCTCTCTTAAGACCCTCGCCTACGGCTCGGGTCTCAATGGTGCCTCGGTAATCACCAATGTTACGCACTAGTACCATAAAGTACTATTTTTTTGTCTGTACATAATTACAAAACTTATTATATTTGTCCGTGGTATGACATTACGATATACAAAGATAAATACTACGTAAGAAGAGACGGGACCCCATACAAAAAAACCGAGGCTACCTAGAAAGTGAGTGAGATAACAATATTCGCCTTTAAAATTCTGCCTTGTTTCATAAATATTTTTTTGTATGACATCGCAATCTTTGCACCCTGATACCACTATGACTAATTTATAGACGAAATTACGATTGGAAGAGTTGTCAAAAAATAGCAGAACACCAAATGTTGCCCACTATCGCTAGCGATTGCTAAGCCTATTGATTAGTAGAATACGAAAAGTTGACTCAATTTTTTCAATGATCGTCAAAGTCAATTCAATGACAGTCATAGAAAATAGATTGGGTTAGTAGAATACCAAAAGGCATCAATGATAGCCATTCTGCGATGACATCATTGTCATTGTAAAACTATTGATTTAGTAGAATTGGGCCCCAGTACAGTACTACCTTAAGACACGTTAACTAATTTATTTTAAGCCGAAGGGAGAGATTAAAAACAGGATAGATTTTTGACGTTTGCTTTTATTTCATTTTAAAATTTGATGATAATAACCTCAAAATGTATATCAAATAACTTACGCTGAAAACGGATAGAAGCCTCAAGTAATTTTCTTTTGACGAGAGTTTTTTATATACTGTTCAGTTATTTACAAAAAAACAAGCAAACTGATTAGGTTTACTCTGTTAACATGTAGGTACTGACCTTTTCATTTACAAGTTAGGTATCTACCTAGGTAGTAAATTACCACATTATTACATTAAGACCTAGGTATAACATAGCTTAAATTTTTTTTCAAAAGCAGCGTGACCCCTTATCATCATATCGGACCATCTGCTAGCTCCCTGGAGCTGTGGGTAAGAGCCTTGTTTGCACTATTTACCCTGGCTTCAACTCAGGAAGCAACTACATATAAGCCACGTGGTTTTTCCGAGAGCCAACATGACTAATGGTCTTCTCCGACTATTACCTATCCTCAGGAATCTGTTCTTGGCGTCTTCCTTTGTACGAAGGATCGTTGGATGGAACTAAAGTTTGCAGGGCAGGGGAATCCATGGTCCCCTCTCCTGTCATCCGAGAATGCATGCAGGGCTGCAATTGCATTTAGGTTTGTGACGTAGGACAGTTTCCTTTGTACTAGTGACTTTGTACTACCAAATTTTGTACCAATTTTATACGTTAAAGGCTATGTATCAGTTTCCATACATGTTCTCTACTGTGCTCGCTAGCGACTGTGTTTGGCACGAACCTGTGGTAGCCACACTGTGTGATACTTACGTAACATTATAGCCTATAGGTATACAACCTATAAATCTGCGGGAGCTAGAAAACTATCTTTCAAATTTATGACCCCAATTGTCCATTTTCAGGTCGTTCGCTCGCTAGATCATTTGTTACACAATGCCCTGCACCAAGTGGCACACAATCTGTGCATCCTGCATCATCAGTTACCTGCGAAATCTGGCGGGACTCCAAAAAACTAGCGCAATAACTTTACCATTCCGCCAATTCGCCTTTCATTTTGATCAGGCTAACAATCTAAAGTGCTTTTTGTGTTTCCGACTGCGTGCTAGATAGTCGGAACTTAAGTAAGACTACTTACCATATCCAAGGAATGGTACATAAGCCGTTAAAAAGTGATCTCATCACGAAATTTTGAATTAGACTCACATGAGATAATATATCAGGAGCGACTATTTCTCCCTTTTTAACCGAATATCAAAGAAAGCTGGTGATTCGTCGGAATCTTTTATTTTTTTAACATGAGGCAGACTATCTTAAGCCAGGATTTTCTCTTTTGACACATCTGTTTTAGGTAGAATATTTTGATGTGTAAACATGTTTTATTTTATAACTAGCTAACCCCACCCAGTTACACTTGCGCCAAGGTTCTAAGTTTATCCCGATAATTTCAGCCTATAATATAAGTCCAATGCTGAACAAAGCATTTTATGGGCAGGCTCACTCCATTGTAGACCTCATTCTTGCCCAGGCAATCGGCGAGGTCATCTGTTAGTTGCATGTTACGACAACCGCGGCTTGATATGTTTTACTAAAATATGATTAAGTGAAACGTAGCACTGACTAACCGGACATAGTCATATTAAACATTGTACCAATTGATTTATATATATACTGAATGGTCGTTGAATAATCTTAGGTGAAATGTAACAAGTTGAAATATGTTTCGGAAAGGCGTAGTGAACCCTTGCAGAGCCTACGTTTTTTTTCAATTGTATGAAGAAGCCTACGCCTTCATCTCATCTGGTTAAGTTATGATAAGATCGAAGGTGAAAGCGTCCTGCATCCGGAATCTTCAACAGACTGAGGAATTGACTATCTTACCACTACTGCAGGAACAAAACGATTAAAATTGTTTAAAAGGTGACATAATCGTGGTAGTAAGCAAGGTTTACTTAAGCAAAGTCCTACTACCGACCAAAAATCATACAAAAATAAACATTGGTCCCCTAATACAGCTAGATAGATAGATACAAAATTAGCTACTGTTCACCAATATAACACAAACAAACAAAATAATAATAAAACCATTGTAACAATGGGTAGTTTTATCGCTTAAAGAGCGGTCTCTACTAGCCAACCTTTGTACCCAGTTTGTCTTGGTTGAAAATCTTCGCTGAATAACATCCTGTAGTAAAGTAAGTTAATTTTAAAAGGCAGCCAGTTAATGCGAGCCAATCGGAAAGGTATCTGAAATACTACATGCTCTTTCAGAGTCAGTAGGCGCCTCAAGGATTACAATTCTGCTCTCGTACAGATAGATAGCAGACATAAAATACGACCATTCGAGGCCTTTCCTTCTTTTAATGCCAGTTAAATCGATAATTCGTAGCCTAGTTGCGACATAAATGGCCGATAATCTTGAGAAAACATTTATGTGTTTTCTTTCTTATGCTTGTGTTGCTTACTTTGAAAGTTTAGCTTTGAGATCTCAAAGGTTTGAAATGTGAGTCGTTTCTTTAAGTATGTTTCTGTAGTTTTGGAATTGAGACTTGAATCACAAAAATGACGGCATCTTATAAATTTCCTTTATTATGATTTTTTTATTGTACGAATGGGAAGCGCTTTGCCTTCATCTCACCTAGTTTCAAGTTATGACATGACCGAAAGTGGAAGCACACTCACCCGGAATCCTCAACAGTCGTAGGAACTGGCTATCTTATCTCTAAATGCCAGAACACAACATTTCAGAATTGTTGTTATAGTGGCTAACTTAGATAAGATGGTTGTAGCTAGCCAGGTGGACTTTAACAAAATCCTATCATCAACCAAACCAAGCACAATATTATACTCCTCTGGGGATCAAACCCAGGACCTCGGGATCTGACATCTGGGAGAACCACTAGACCAAAGAGGCGGTTAAAATTTTAGACATTTAATGATTAAAGTGATAGCTTCAAGGTACGGACTACATTGTGTAGATTGGGAATAAGCCTGAGTTGCCATTATTCACTGCATAGACAACAAGCCCAGAATACTTTCTGCCAGCACCAAGGCTTGATGAGTTACAATGAGAATAACAATGTACTCGTTACGCTTCATCATATTTAAATTAATTTTTTTTTGTTAGTACAAAAGAAAAAAAAGAGAAACGAAGCATACCCTGCCTCCCTATAAGTATATAGGGAGGCAGGGTGTGCTTCGCTTCTGGATGTCCTACGGTACCTTATGATGTTTGTAAGTTTAATTATGACTACTTTGTTGTTAATGTTTATGATATTAAATCGGAGACCAGACCCATATTTAATCGAGGTATAGAACCAAGGAGAATCATGGGATTATAGGACACTTATTAGTACTCATGCTCCAACTGATAATATTATTGTTTAGTCCATGTACTTAAATACAGATAAAGACTAACATAATCGGCTAAAACCTAAGTTTGGTGTTGAATAAACTCTTGCTTACGACAGATCCTATTACAATAATGGTCGTTTAATGTTATTTTTATGGTAACAGCCGCGGTAGAGGTCTGTGCAGTCCGGCTTTTATACTGTGCAGCGTTAAACAGTAAAGACGTTTAACAGCATTGTAATAGAACTAAGATGAAACTGAACGAAATCTAGGAACGAAGCGAGCGAAGCGTCTTAGTTTCGAAATTAGGCAAAAATGCTTTTGTCCGCTGTCTGTCGGCTGTCGGTCGGTGTGTTCTCGCCTACAAGTCGCATTTTTCAACCGATTTTGATGAAAATTGGCACACATGTTCCTTGATTTATTTAAATTTTTAGGTCAATCGCGATTTTTGATCGTAGGGAATTTAGAATAGAGGAGAAGTTTGCTGTAGCGATATTTATCAACAGATTTCAATTAAATTTGAAAAACACACTAAGGATTTAATTCTACAAGATGTTGAGAAAAAAAAAGAGAAGAAATGGAGGGTGAAAAGGGGGGAAGATTGCTATGGGATTTAAATTTTTGAGATTATTCCAGAAAAATTATACCTACGTTTACTAATCAGACTACGCAGTCCTCTCCGCCTTTGCAAGACAAATCCGTAGACACCAGGTTCAATCTCTTCAGACTAAGGGAAAGCGAGTAATCGCTAAAACTTATACCCATATACATATATACTATTTGACTCAAAAATCTACGTAGGTAAGCCTATGCTAGGTATTTTATTTTTCTTATTAAGTTTGTGTACAATAAAGAATTAAGTATACAGGTATTTATTTATTAGTCGTCTTTGCTTTTGCGAGACGAAAGACTGACATCAGATTTAACCTCCTAGGAACAGGGGGAACACGTAGTAAGTAATCACTAAAGCTTATACCTCTATTTGCTCAGTCGAAAAGGAAAAGTGAAAGAGGAAAGCATCGGTTATTGCATGGTTATAAGGGCTCTCGAGGTCTACTGTTCTTACAGAACCACTAGTATATTTTTGGTATATAATATCTTTGTGTTTAGTACATAGTTTTCAGTGTCTTAATCGCGTGCCTTTAATTATACTACCACTAGTAACCATAGGTACATAGGTAATATTTTATTAATATTGTTGTAAATTCATAATTTAGCGTTTATTTCACAAAATTCTAAATAAGTGGTTATTATCTGTAATGCGTGTCCACTAATGAAGTATTTTGTGTTCAAAGCTTGTTTTGGCTTATACGGCTACAAGCTATACGGCATAAAAAAATGTGGCTTGTGTAACAAAAACAACCCAGATGTTATGAGCCGCCGCCATCGCCATAGGATAGGTGTATTGTATTATTTATAAGACTGACAGCAGATAAAACCCTAACTGACTGTGATTTTTAGGTACCCAATTCTCGTTTTAAATCCGGCTATCTCCCATCCCTAGCCAGTTAGGGCGCACAAGTGCCGGTAAAATTGCATATTGCTGGCTTATGGCAGAATAAAGCGATATTGTATGACATAATTACGTCTAAGCCTCGCGTAATGGCACCGTCATTTAAAACAACGCCATCTACTGGCAATTATACGTCACGGACTACGTGTGAATGGGGTGGATTAAAATTATTAGCGAGAATAGGTATTTTATAATATGTTTGATGCAATTAAGTTTAGAATCCGTATTATAACATATCATATAATTATCACTATCATGTTAACTCCTTGTCTCCTCATTCGGTGAAGTAAGTTTTGTCATGAGAAGCGGCCTTGAGACGCTTACATCTTCCGTCTCCTTACGACCGGTGGGATGTCATCACATTAATGTGGTTAGTATTGAATAAGTTTCACATGTGACAGCACGTTCTCACTAATAGGGTGTAGGGTAACATGTCGGGTGTGAAGCATCTGACATGTTATCGGAACCTAACCGATTTAAACTGAACAGTTTCAAACATTTCGTTTGAAACTGTTCACATGCACACATTTTAACCGCCTCTGTGGTTCAACCCACCGATTTCAGATCCAAAAGTCCCTTGTTCAATCCCCAGGGAGAGTACAATATAGGCCGGGTCGAAGTAGGTACGGATAGTAATATGCTATGTATTATGACGTATGCTGTTCCTTCTGTGGACGCAGGGGTGCAGGTCGACACAGCGTACTTCGACTTCCGTAAAGCATTCGACTCAGTTGATAATGACGTACTACTGATCAAGCTGGCGTCGATAGGATTTACTGTAGACTTATTAAAACTCTTTGCTAATTACATGCAGGGTAAAAAACAATATGTTGATTACTGTGGATATCTTTCGGAACCGTTTTACACAAACTCTGGGGTCAGCCAAGGAAGTAATCTGGGGCCTCATGAGTTTTTAATTATGATTAATGACCTACCCAGTATCGTTAAGGACTCCGTCTGCCTAATATTTTCAGATGATTTAAAACTCCTAATGCAGATAAAAGATAGATCGGATTGCGGGCGACTGCAAAAAGATATAGACCGTGTTGCTCAGTGGAGTCGTGATAACAAACTCTTTTTTAATGGATCCAAGTGCTGCACCATTACCTACGGCTGTGCACGAAATCCAGTTATACACGACTACGCACTAGAGTCCGACGATATTGTTCGAGTGAAAATTGTGTTAAAATATAGGTAACTAAGTACTCTTTATGTAAATATGGACCATTTTATTAATATTTATAGTGCATTTAATAATTTGTATACCAATATCTGGTGGAATCATGTGAGACCTAAACTATCTGTAAGAACTTATTATGTACCACGATTGAACTAACCAATAAATCATTGATCTTATTGATACTTAAAGTTATATGGAGTTTACCCCTTTTTCCCATTAATGTACCCGATACTATAACAGGTTGTCGGCTAAGAAAAAAAAATACCAACCGACCAACTAGGTGGACAGCCTGGTTGGTCGGTTAGTAATAGACGTTTGTTTTTGGCCGTCTTATTTGAAGTTTGTCGTAACCTACCATGGTTACAACAAACTTCATATAAGACGGGAACTTAAATATAATTATACGGGAATAAATTTTCCATCTACTTAGAGGCATAACCCACCACCCGCATGTATTGATGAGCATAGGATTATACGTAACTGATAAGTATGTTACGCACGCCGACGACCTAGGCTACTTGCTATCCCGAGGGCGAAAACTAACCTCCTGGGCGAGTCCCCGTTCTCTAGGGCCCTTCGTACAATTAACTGTCTTAGCACAGCCAAAGATATTGATATTTTCAATATTACGTTGACGAAATTCACAGAAACTCTTTAGTTATTTTTAAGTAGCACCATTTATTATTGATTGTTATGGAAACTGTTTTAGCTTGTTTTGTGTAATTGTTTGATGTATTTCCTTGTCGCCTTGGTTTCATACTGTAATGGCAATGTAAATATTAAATAAATAAATATATTGTGCTTGGTTTGGTTGGTGGTAGGACTTTATTTAAGTCGCCCTGACTAGCTACCATCATCTTACCTAATTCTGTCGCCATAATTTCAATTCTAAGAAATTGTTGTGTTCCGGCATTTAGAGGTAAGATAGCCAGTTCCTCAGTTAGTTGAGGATTCAAGGTGAAGTGCGCCTCCACCGCCTTATCTCAACTTGTAACCAGGTGATATGAAGGCCAAGTGCTTACCCGTCATACAATAAAAAAAAACATGAATCGTCACGGATTGTATCGGCTCCGATACTGCCGGGAGTTTTGTCGGATCGACAACCTGTCGGAGCTGAGACGCGGATGTCGGGCCCAGAATCCCTCTTGCTGCTACCCGTTGCCCACCAGAAGACATTCTAAAGTAAGAAAACTTCTGTTAATCACTTCTCGATTCAGTGATCAAAGAATGAAAAGTTCTTTCCCTCAAATCCTGAGGGAAAGATTCTTGAGGCGCACTATTTTTTTTTTCTATTGACTGATTTTCTTTGTTTTTCTGTAAAATCGTGGCAACAAATTAGAGGTTCGTCAGCGTCCATTGTATACATTAGCTTCGCTGCTTATGCAGCACAGCTTATGCTGTGAAACATTGGCTCCAGCTTCGATGGGGGCCGGGATCTGACTAGAGTAAAAGAAGCCAAGCCATCTTATTGAAACATGGATCCGACATCCGACAAAATAAATCCAACAAACGGGAATGGGCTGCAAATGATTCGCCAAGCTTATTTAGTACCTACGTCGCAGACGGTTTGCTACGATGCGTAGCACATCCGTAGACGTGCTACGAATTTCTTAGCTAATTGCGTTCTTTTCGAAGCGGTTGCGGCTTAAGAATCGAGTCCTACAACTCAGCCTATGGATGTCGTAAAATTTACTAAGGGTTCTCACCAGAAGAAGAGCAGGAGTTTACGTCAGTGTCTACACCTTAACTGCTATCACTATTTGGTCTGCAAAGCGTGGTGATTATGGATAAATGAACGCTGGATAATAAATAATAATAATTATTACAGGACACTTTTTTTTTCAAACAGCGACATCTAGCCCCAAACTAAGCATAGCTTAGTTTACCAGAAGTTTCTACCAGAAGTTTCTACCTTTTGAGACAAAGGTCTCTCTAGCTCAAACTCTCCTCTTACCTCTTCTGGATTATGCAGACTCCTGTTTTCTTGATGCCACGGAGGAAATTTGCAATAAATTGGAACGTCTTCAAAACTTGTGCATTCGTTTTATATATGGATTGCGTAAGTTTGATCATGTTTCCTTTTACAGAGCCCAGTTAAAATGGCTTCCTATTCGTCAACGCCGTGATTCACATGTGCTTTCTCTTCTCTATAATATTCTCAACAATCCTCTCTCTCCACCTTATCTCCGTGAGCGGTTCCAATTTCTGGTTCCCCGTGGTAAGCCTTGCAGAACAGCTAAATCTCTACTTCTTGCTACTACCCAACACTCCTCTAGCTGTTATGGTGGCTCGTTTACTGTGAAGTCAGTTAGGCTGTGGAACTCACTTCCCCATGACATTCGCGCTAGCCCCTCGCTTGTAATCTTCAAGCGTAAAGTCAAAGAGCACTACCTCTCCTTATAGATTCATAATATATTAATATGTATATATGTATATGTATAATATGTATATGTTATGTATATCTATATACCTATGCTATGTATATGATTATATTTGCATATATATTATATTTAACTCTTATTCTTAGTAAGTAAATTCAGTATTATCGATAAATTTAGTATAATTTATGTGTCTTAGTTATATGTTACTTATTAAACTTTATCAAATTGTTATGTACACTATTTCCCAATTTTTAACTATCTTTTCTCTCTCCACATCACTGGATTGCTGGAAGAAAACTCTTTTTAGGGTTAAGCTCGCCTTTGCCATGTATTTTAATTTTTAAGTTTTTCTTTGTTATTATGTTTATGTGTGCAATAAAGTATAAATAGCTTGTAGTATATGGGAACTAGATTACGGATAGAATACTTAAGAATTCTTTTTTTTTTTTGTAAATACACTAATCATTCAATATAACACCCAAACACAACAAACATCTATATTCATCACACAAATGTTTGTCCTGGGTGGGAATCGAACCCACAACGTACAGCGCAGAAGGCAGAGATACTTCCAACTGAGCTTTGAGGCTTGTTGATAAAACGATGTAAGGAGTACGTCACTTGACGTACATGGTCACTCACTCCTCGTTCACGTTGCCACTCACGGCACCATGCAAATAACATAGAATAAACCCAATGGTGGTGATTGGATGACACTACGTCTTCTGGGTATTTCTTTGACCAACGTATCATCAGTTCAACGCTGAACGATATATTTTGAGGCGTATCCAGAAGAGGGTGGTGAGAGGCACGTCCAAGCACTACGGTTCGGAATTTCGATTGGTACTTGGCAACGATATGATTTGTTTACCGTAAAATTGACTGTCAGTTCCTTTCCACCCAAAGGTTGTCTGTAAGAGATCGCTTCTAAGCTATATCCATTGTGCATATATTTATGCTGTCCTATATCTATAAGGTGTAGAATAACTCCGCGCATATTATTGTACTGTTAATTACAATTCGTGGATGTAAGCAACAAATAATACTAAATGTTAGTTGGTCCGTTACAGTTATACCCGACTGGCTTAGTAGGAGGGATCATGTTTTTCAAAGTTATTTCAATATCCCACAGTCATACGTATTCCGAATCGATGCTTAATTCACTTATGCATAGGTAGCAATGTACGCCCGCGGCCAATTAGTGCGTCGGGAACTAAAGCGGCAATGGTTGCAGTTCATTGCGTTTGAACCGTGGAGCCTCATACGTTTGGACCCTGAAACTGTACCCAGTTTCAGATATGTTAGTTGTTAGTTACGGGATAGCAAGTAATCATTTTAGAATACCTTCACCTGTATAGTGCTGGAAAATCATAACGTGGTCTGTCCTTCTCCTGCTGAAACTTAGCCGTCTTTTATGACATTTGCAACCACCAAAGATCCATTTAACATTAAGGTATACAGTGTTTATAATAATTTAATAACATTACAAGTGTTACCTACATCATAAACCATTCAACCCGTGGATAAAGTTGTGGGTCACTGTTTGTTGTTCAGATTTCAGATTCGAGGTCCCGGGTTCGATCCCCACGGGGAGTACAATATATTGTGCTTGGTTTGGTTGGTGGTAGGACTTTGTTGAAAGTCCGCTTGGCTAGCTACTACCATCTTACCTAATTCGGTCGCCATTACAACACTTCTAAAATTGTTGTGTTACGGCATTCAGAGGTAAGATAGCCAGTTCCTCAGTTTGTTGAGGATTCCGGGTGAAGTGCGCTTCTCTCTTCGGCCTTATCTTAACTTGTTACCAGGTGAGATGAAGGCCAAGCGCTTCCCCGTCGTACAGTAAAAAAAATAAAAATGAACCCTTTTGCCAAATTACAAAGATCTCTGTGCTATTAAATGAACAAACGTTTTCTTCCAAATAACCATTTTTAAGAGCTCATTTTTAACTGGAAAGAGAACCAGTAAAGTAAGATCTCTCTTCAACCTAACTTCATAACTTTCTGCTTTAACCTCAGCAAACTCAGGGATTTTCTCAAACTGGTGGTCTACACCTACGGCCAGAATAGTAAGACACCTACACAGCCTAATTTTCTAACATTTTGTTCCAAATGCCGAGCTTTTGGGGGTCTTTGTGAACTGGAAAAATCCTTGGGAAACTTGGTAATTGGATTTGGAAAGTTTAAATTGATGGTTTTGAGTTTCGGGTTCGGTAGCGAAGGCCGTTTGTTTTTTGTTGCATGAAGTTTAATGGCTAGGCTTTACACCTTTGTCAAATGATCTGTTGCGGTTTTAAAAAAATGTTTATCTAAAATTTACCGCACACTAAATAATTGAGGGTATTTTCATTTCATTCTGGAGCATACGTTCGGGTCCAACTCACGCTTGGCCAGTTCTGAGTTATTCTCTATTTGATGTTACTACACTACACTACTACTTTAATGCACCAAGTTTGAACTTTGCAGGTGCTATTATTTTTACGATATAGCTAATATAACAAAAAATATAAATAGTATGTTTCTTGAATACATACCATAGAAACAAATAAAAATTTCAACCAGCCAGCAGATTTTTGGAACGAAACACTAAAAAGTAACCAAGCCGAGCACTCGTCAGTTCAGCACCAGTACTTTTAACCTGAGTATACCTCAGGCAGAGCATGTATCAATTTGAGATAATTCAATGAAACCTATCAAAGTCAACCAAGGACCTACGGAGATAGATGAGCAGCATCCTTTTGAGTTATTATCACCATTCCTATTTCAGCCGCCAAGCTGCATTTGTGTGTTCTGGTGTGAAAGGTATGGTCGCCGGTGAAATTACATGCACGTGAGGCTTACACCTTTATGCCTCACTGCAATTCTGTGTTTTGCTGTGAGGCTTGCCATACCATGTACAACCACCATACCTATATCAGCCGCCAAGCAGCATTGCAGTGTTCCGGTGTGAAAGGTATGGTCGCCGGTGAAATTACAGGCACGTGAGGCTTTATACATATAACATCTTTATGCCTCACGCCGTGTAGGCTATGTTCTTTGTGGATGTGACCTACGCAGTAAGGCATTGTTATAGGCAAGAGATGCACTTAACACCAGGTGGGCTCTTGCTTGTTCCGTCTCCTAGTTGTATTAAAAAAAAACCATTATTCGGAGTGTTTTGGCGGAGTTCCATGTCCTGCAGCGGATTTTTGTATTATTAATGTTTTGAGTTTAAGAAATAAAAGGTAATTAGTGCACAGCCAGGATTCGAACCCCTTCTTATCAAAACGAGATATAACTTTGAAATTGCCCAAGCCAAAAATGTACCCTCTATTCGTATAATTATGTAAATATAATGGAGGCAGATAAGAAATTGTTATACTTAAGTCCAAACTTTCCTTACCTAATTTACTCCACCTGCCTCTAAATGATGAAAAAAAATGCTCAATTCCTACCCCGAGTCTTGGCGCGAAAATAAATTTATGGAAGTCTAATCTTAAACATCTGTTACTTTACATACTTTTAAGAAGCAGACTCAGTCATTTGTTACAACAATCGTGATATGAGAAAGTTGGATGTATTTTTGGTCTGCGGTTCAGTTAAACAGTTTTCAGTTTAACTAGTTGGGTACTGAGGGATAGCGGCCTATGAATAATGTACCGTCAATGTTTAACAGCAGCTTATGAGTTAAAATTACCAAACAGTTTATAAATTTAAATAAACACAGCAACGAAGACAACTAACAACCGCTGCATATGGCGCAGATATAATAAATAATAATAAATATTACAAGACATTACTTTTTTACACAGCGCTATCTAGCCCCAAACTAAGCAAAGCTTGTAATATGGGAACTAGATTATGGATAGAATTCTTAAATACTTTTGTAAATACATACGTACTATATAATACAACACAGAGCAAACATCTACATTCATCACACAAATGTTTGTCCTGGGTGGGAATCGAACCCAGAGCCTACAGCGCAGAAGGCAGAGTTACTACCAACTGAGCTATGAGGCTTGTTTGCCAGGAGTCAGAAGAAAAGATATGTGCCCAGGTCTAGGAGTTCAGTCCAGAATGGAGCTACTTAATCAATCATCTTGATTTATTATTTTTTTATTTACGCGATGGCAAAAATGTGTCGTGAGAAACAGCTGTATGGGTACCATTGCCCATACCTGTGTTATAAAAGATAAGCACACAAGAAAGCCACAGAAAGGTTCTTAACATTATTATCAAATATTTTTACCACTGAGGTGGAAAACACCGTCCGATGGACGCTTGCAACAGCACTCGCGCGTTGCCAACAACTAACTAATTTGACAACGCTCTTATTGAAATATCCCATACTATGGTAGCTTTAATGGAAAACCTCGGGTCGGAGACCATTCATAACTTACACACATATAGAAACATTACATACTTACAAGTTCATTACATACATTTTGGCAATATCTATAGCCCTCTCTGTGACCGTGACCGAACTGTAATATCAGTTGAAACGTGACCCGAATGTAACGGAACTTATAAAGCCTATGGAAAAGGCTCTTAATGCTGGCGAGAATCATTCATGTGCGAGGACAGAACGTATCAACGTAAATACTCGTAGTATAGCCTTTGTAAATAATTGGACTGGGCCCTCACAGCTTAGTAAATACTAATTCAAAATGTTTTTATGCAGTAAGAATTTTAAAGATAATTTTGAAACGGCCTATCTACCAGCCTGCTGACAATTAGCATTTAAATAGTGGCTACAAAACAACTAGGGAACAAATAAAATAAGTTTGCATTATATGTGGCCGGAACCCTTTGTGTGCATATTTGACTCGCACTTAGCTGGTTTATTTTTATTATGAAATGCTACGAACAATGTTATAGTGTTGCCTTTGTGTTTATATACGAGTAGTGCTTCTAATCTTGTTACAAAAGGCTTATATTATTATGTACACATCGTGCAGGCAAGTGGTACAAGCTTCATTTATTTTCAATTATTTACCTACACTAACTACACTTCTAAAAATAATATAGGCTATGTGTGACATCAACCGGGTGATACAAAAACGGGTATTTATAATTTTTTAGCTAATTTATTTCCAGAGGATGGCTCGGGTGCGATCCAAATTCAAAAGTAGGTATCCTAATTTGAATCGTACAGACGGCTTTAGACTCTGCTATATATGAGGTCTAAGAAAATTATCAATATCTTGCAATATTTATACACACAATCATATGAAAATAAATAGGTAAATAAAAAATATCGTGCTGCATTTTTAAGCAAAAATAAGCAAGTCCACACACGTATGTAATTGAATACTGTCCTCAGTAATCATTGAGTTATTCACAGAGGCTGCAGGCACGTCGGCGTGTGCGGCGCGGTCGCGTCTGTTGTTTATTACCTTGTCTGTGGTTCTCTAGCTTTATTTACTGAGATACAATTATAGTGGACGCACGTCTGCCTACAGTAAAGGTACCTAGTTTATTATTGAGGACTAATAGGTGATTTACTATCTAGTTAGTTGATCCCGCGCACTTTCAAACACGAACATTTTCTAAATCATTGCAGTAGGCTACCTCTGGATCACAGTTGTTTACTAAAAGTGATGATATATTAGAAATAATTGGCAATTTTTATAAAATAATACATATACTCAGTATAGAATATTGCTAATGAATGTACACACATACATTGCTAAATACACATAAAACACCCACAAGACATATGTATGTGTGTACATTATACTACTATAATGATATAATCAACTCTATTATAATAATAGAACATTACTTATATATTCTTAAATGTAATAAACCTGTGACAAAATTAAAGGGTGTCCATAACACAGGCCGCTAGCCTAGCATCCGATGCTAACCACAACAATCCTTTTCAAAATAACATTTATTTATGTGACACATTAATTTTATATTACATTTTGTCTTTATGATAAGTCGATTGTATTTAAGTTCTTATAATTGATCGAGTGAGCGAAACGAACGAGATCTCAGAGTTATGTCGGCACTGTATGTATGTATGTATGTGGCAATGTTTGTGACGGCATAACTGTCCAACGGTTTATCCGATTTTGATGAAATATAAAATGTAAAGTTATAACATAAATAGAAATTTATTGTCGCGGGGGATTTTTGATAAGTGGGGTAGTTTTTGAGATACTGGGGTAGAAACAAATAACATTTTTCGTCCATATCTTTTGAATGGTTAATTCGATCGATTCAAAATTTTGAATTTGCAGAGAATACATTAATACCCATAAATCGGTATAAGGATTTTTTTGTCACTAAAGGAGATTTTTTGGCTTGTGGGGTGTCATTTGAAAGAGTATCGGCCGCATATTCATCAAACATGTATTTAATTTTTTTATAAGGGTAGTTTTTGTAACAAAGGGGCGCGTTTAGAGGGTAAAACGCTTACTGTATCTCATAAAATATACTGTTAAAGGGGTTGTCTTCACAACGAACTTTTTGTTTTTATTTTCTTTTCTTCTTCTTTATTCTTGTTTTATTCACTGAAACCACCCCTGTAATAAGGATTGCAAAAGGGGTAAGTAAAAACTATGTCTTGAAAATGTGTGAATATGTGAAATATCGTATGAAACGGAGATTTGGACTGCAGATTTCAAAATTCGTTTATTTTTGTTTTTATTAGGAGTGGTATTTAAGATAAAGGGGCAATGGATAATCATAAAGTCTTGCAAGATAAGAGACTGTATTCGGAATCTCATTAAAACTGATCTATCTATTTTTTGTTATTCAATCATAAGGGTTGCCAAACCAAGGGAGTCGATAAAATCCAAGAATCAATTTTGGGATGTCATGCTAGGGGTTTGACTGCGCATATTCCATATCAATAGCACATTATTGTACAACACAATGTGAAAAGAACTTCCTCCAAAACTGTAAGGTTTGGCCTTCATCACCACGCTTGGCAGACAGATTACTCACAGTTAAAGTTTTGTTAACACAAAAAATCTGCTGCCTTCTTGGTAAAGCCTCATGGTTGACTTTACGACATCTGTAAGCTCGAATGTTAGTTAAATGTTAAACCACGGCTACTAAGGCAACGGTTTTGAGAGCACTTTTCAAAAATATATCAATATTTTCGTGTTAGTTAGGGGTGACTTATTGACTTATTGTATTCTGCCCGCCCACTATGACATATGGTCGGTGCTTTGCCCTCATTCTGGCTTTGCATAGAATGAGAGTTAGCGACGAGAGAGGGCCTCGACCACTGAGGTGATGGAAGAGAGATTAAGAAAAAGCGTGCTTAAATGAGGTAAGTAAGGTAAGGTGCAATGAAAGCACACTTTATCGTTCGTTAACGGTATCCACGGGGTTTTTTTTGAGAAATAATTCCGTGATTAAATACCAAATACAAACAAAACATCTTTCAAGATTTCAGTTCGGGGCGAACTACTAGTATTATTGAGGAAAAAAGACTAAAGACAGTTTACTTCACTGTTTTTGTATCGTCAAATTTGTTATTGTATACGCTAGAGGCGCTGTTTGTAGATAAATGTAGGTTTTCATACGTATCCTCTGTACTGTCCTCGGTAGCGACTGTAGTTGGCACAACCTTGTCAGCCGAAACGTCGGGATAATTATCCCGACGTTTCGGCATCATAGATCATTAATCATTCGCCGCGTATTTTGAACATAATCATAATTATGATTATGTTCAAAATACGCGGCGAATATATTAGCCTATTCCCAGGTTTTCATTCAATGTTTGTTTTCCATCTATCCTCCAATTATTTTATTTTATTTCTTTGGGATAGAAAACTAGTATCAAATTAAGTAGGTAGATAAACATGTGACTGTGATGGGTTGAACTATGATTTCAAGACATTGCAATGAGTACCTTTTATTTTTTTCCAAACCTACCTTGGTCTACCTTGGTGACCTAATGCTCTTAAAAACCTACTGAAAACAACGATCAGAACTAAGTTAATAAAACTATAGCATATCGTAAAACAGGGAGCAGTTAGTGAAAACACACCCATTCACAATTCCTATATTACAGCTTTGCTTAGTTTGGGATTAGTATTCCGATACATGTGGCTTGGGGTAGAAGGTGGCGCTGTGTGAAATATTCAATGTTATTTGTTGAAGTTCCTTTGCGATGCTATCCGCCAAAATAAATAGTCTTGGGGTAGGTGTGACCTCCTAGTTTCCTAGTGGTCTACCTCGGGAAAAATTGCTGGATTCAGTTAGTACTTGATGCTGAATGATCTCAACACTAGTGGTAGGACCGAAGGAGTAAAGGTCTAACTGGCTGGCATACTTGGCCAGACGGAGAAGCCTATAGATCAATAGCAAACCCATAATTTATAAACAACAAAAGTATCTCTTGCGTCTGAGATACTACAGTATCAAAGTGAGTAAATGTTTGGAACAGACGTTGTGTAGTCTACTGCAGATGAAGGCTTTATTGCTTGACAAGTTCAATCTCAGTCGCACAAAAGCGCACTCGTCTCAGAGCAGTTTCATTCCAAGTCTTTAGTCACAAAGGAAAGCTCAGCTTCTGTTATCCTGCAATTACTACGAAAGGGGCTATCACATAGTTGAGCTTAGTCTTTTAAATAACAATGAATCATAAACTACACAAGTTTTTTATTAGTTTTTAGTCTATTTGCTCGAACTTTGAAGGTTGTGTATCATTTGAGATGTAATAGTTAGCTGAAAGAAGTGGAATCTAATTCATCGCGATTACATATCGCGATGGAAAATAACTAGAAAATAATATGTCAACCAAGTTAACAAAATTGCGTATTCTGCTTTCCTTTGGTGTTTACGGTCACTAGAGTAGACCTATTGAACTGTTTACCTTCCAGTATCATCATCATCATCATCATTATCACGGTTTTACCATAATCACCACGCTTAGCAGGCGTGTTGCTGATCGCATTCCCAGATCGAGTCCCACTAAACTGCCAGCCTTCTGGTATCATCATCATCTGATGATGAAGCCAAAGGGTAGGCAGTTCACTGAAACTCCGTAAAAAAAAAATTTACCTGGCATTGTTTGGGCTTCGGGGAATTGTCTTATGATGCATCCTGGCTATAAATGTATACTGTATACTTGTATCATCATCATTGTTACAGCCCATAAAGTCCACTGATTAGGAAATGGGCCTCCCCCAATGCTAAAGAAAGCAATGGAGGGTTTTGCCATAATCACCACGCTTGGCAGGCGTGTTAGTGATCACAGTAATGAGACTTATATACTTTTTTTAGTAAATACATATTTTCATTCTTTCTTTCTTCGTGTGGACTGTGTAACAGTTCTGTTATCAGACATTATGAGCCATGTACAAAAAAAAAAAATTAAGTCAGTTGAGTTGAGTTGAGGGACCTATATTTACTTTACATTACATTCGCTGACAATACTGCAATTATCTTTAAAGGCAAGTCTTGGAATAATGTACTCAGGACTACAGAAAGTGGTATGCAAATAGTCATTGATTGGCTAAATAAGAACCTCCTTACAGTGAATCTAAATAAAATAAAGTATATACCATTTTAAATTTATAACAAAAATCAACCGAAATCGAATTTGAACATCAAAGCTCACACTTGCACACTTGGTAATTGTAGCATCTGTTACTGCTACTCTCTCTCTCTCTCTGTTGTCGACAATATCAAATATCTGGGAATAGCAATTGACGAAAATCTAATTTAGAACAAACAATTGAAAATCTTAAAACACGAATAAGAAAACTCATTCCTCATTCATCTGCAAAAAAATCCGTCACCTACGAGAAAATAATACATGCAAAACAGTATACTTCACTCTTTGTCAATATATCATAACATATGGAATATCAACCTGAGGTGGTGCAACGAAAACCAACATAATAAAACTTGAAAGATCTCAGCGGTCAATTTTAAAAGTCCTCTACTATAAGAACTTTCGGTTTCCAACCACTAAACTATACAATGAGACTGAAGTACTTAATGTGCGCCAGTTATTCATAAAAAGTATTGTACTAAACCAACACAAGGTTCCAGGGAGTACCGATAACTTAGACAGCAGAAGAGCTTACGACGCATACATGGTTCCTGCAGGACTTCATTTGCCTGGGCAAATAGAATACACTTCGGCCGTACCAAGGAGGTAATTTATTCATTTTCATGATATCGGCTAAGGCCTACGGTGGCCTGTGCTAAGTGCTTACTAATTTTACTTAATTACATTGTGTTTAGATAAATTACATGTAGTGTATGAAACTTGGCTAACATTCGTTGAAGTTTCACTATATACTTTATTTTATCTGCTGGGTCATGAAAATTGCAAATAAAATAATATAATAATAAGTACTGAAAACTATTTTCTTAAATTTTCTTATTCATATTACTGTTTACATTATTAAGAGATATTTAAAACCATTTTTTTTATAGTACGACGGGCTTTCATCTCACCTGGTAACAAGTTAAGATAAGGCCGAAGGTGGAGGCACACTTCACCCGGAATCCTCAGCAAACTGAGGAACTGGCTATCTTACCTCTGAATGCCGGAATAGAACAATTTAAGAATTGTTATTATGGCGACAGAATTAGGTAAGATGGTGGTAGCTAGCCAGACGGACTTCAACAAAGTCCTACCACCAACCAAACCGAGCACAATATATTGTACTCCCCATGGGGATCGAACCCGAGACTTCTGGATCTGAAATCGGTGGGTTGAACCACTAGACCACAGAGGCGGTTAAAATGTCAGCCTCTTGGCCTGTGCGACACCCAGATTGATGCTATTCTATTTCACTGGATACCACTCGTCGACAAGTAGGTAATCACTTAAAATGCGCGTAAAATACGCTAGATACACTCTTTAAGTATACCTAATGTACCTGCCTTTTGTATCTGATTTTACAAAAAGTACCTTCCTTTACCCCTGTCATCATCATTTTATTCAAGAATCAAAGCAAAATTATTATCAAACTAAAATGAATGACTTATACCTAACATTTACAAATATGTTTCGTTTTTTTATGAATTCATTGAGCTAAAACGACTGTATATTGTCAGTTCAACAATAGTACATAGGTGTCTACTAAAATCATACAAAAAATTGTAAGCAAACACAATCGCCCAAGCAAATCCAGATCGGATCGGAGGTCGTGCATTAACTGGCAATAGGTACATTACCGGCGCCCCACAAATTGAGTGAATGGTTATAGACAAAAAATAAAATTAAAACCCAAAGCCGGCCCCTAGATGAATACTGAGTGCAGAATTTTGGGGGATTGTTCAAGCTGTGACTATGCATTCCACCGTTAGTCGGGCTCGTACTTGGCCGGTTTTACTAATCAGATCGCGCCACGGTTTGGACAAATTACATATGAATAACTACCGCAGGATTAAGGGGATACATGTTCCTCCACTAATGTCCGTGGCTTAAATGCAGTCATGGAAAAAAATCGCGGGATGTAGTTATACAACATCAAGAACACTAGAACAAAAACAAGGACTCAGGTAATAAGCAGACAGTAAATACATAACTCGATGGTTCAACAAGATAGCGTTAAGAAACTTCTCCAGAGAAACGCAATGAGAAAATTCCTCTTTTGAGTTCCTTTAACAGATATTAAATTCTTCCGCCGAGGAGTGGGGGTGGGTCCAGTTAGGGAAACTAACCGACGCATACTGAATAATATTTGTTAAGGGTGCTTGTTTATAAAGGTTTGGTCAGACTGCGGGAGATTTTTCACTCGAGCAAATGAACTTGATTGCTATGTAATACTGTGCTGAGAACGTGACATGGGCCGTGCCAGTATTCCTCATTCACTTACTGATCAGAGTTACAGACAACTTATGTCTCAGATCGAGCGAGTGCTGGAAAACGCGCACGGTGTGCTTTACAAAGAGAGCGGGACGCGTAGCACCCAACGAGATAATCAGATTTTCCAACTGAGGAGAATTGAATTTGTTAAGTTTAACTCTACCGAAGACAAGGGTTTGCGCGTTGACTGCCAAAAAAAACCTCCTTAACTTTAGAAACGCAATTTCATAATACGTCCCTCACCAATAGCATTAATTATAAGTTTATACTAAATTATAAATAAATAAATAAATAAATATTACAGGACACTAATTTCACACAGCGCTATCTAGTCCCAAACTAAGCATAGCTTGTAATATGGGAACTAGATTACGGATAGAATACATAGATATTTTTTGTTTTTTGTTGGCAATACATACTTATCATACAATTACAACACCCAAACAAAGAACAAACATCTATATTCATCACACAAATGTTTGTCCTGGGTGGGAATCGAACCCACAGACTACAGCGCCGAAGGCAGATGCATGAAGGCAGAAGGCATTAAGATGATTAACTATTTTTTTTTAATGTACGAGGGGAAGTGCTTGGCCTTCATCTCACCTGGTAACAAGTTGAGATAAAGCCGAGGGTGGAGGCACACTTCATCCGGAATCCTCAACAAACTGAGGAACTGGCTATATCTTCTCATCATCAGATGTCTGAATGCCGGAACACAACAATTTTAGAATTGTTATTATGGCGACAGAATTAGATAGGATGGTGGTATCTAGCCAGGCGGACTCAAACAAAGTCCTACCACCAACTAAACCTACTCAATAAACGCTACCCGCCAGCACTGACCACCCATCCCCATTATTTTCGGTGGAACGCCACAAATGAAGCGGTAATCTTGATTTATGCCGGATGGATGGACACCGCCAGCCGTGTCTAGTGGTCGCGGGGTAATGCAGCATTGTGTGACTGCTGTACTTACCTGCTTATCTTTGGGGATTGTGAAGCACTTTCGAATTCAAATGGGTACTAGCTGAACTTTAGTACTGGATTGGCCAGTAACATCTATTTAATTCTAATAACGGAAGCTTTTTGTAAGGATGTTGCTTACAAAAAGATCGTGGAAAGGCACGTCCAGGTGGAACCACAGGGTAAGTTTGCATGACGCATGTGAGATTTGTTTGACTGACTATTGTTATTATTTATATTGTTTTAGTCTATGTTATGACTATGAATTTAATTACTTCATTATTATTTCTGTATTGTGTTGTGTATTTTATTAATTTAATGACATGTGATTTTTTATAATCTATCGGTTTTGGTTTGAAAAGTATTTTTAGTTAATGTAATCGGTATAACCGTTTAAATTAAATAAATAAATAAAATAAAATGACTCGTTTGGTGGTAAATTGTATCTTCAGAACACATCGTGGATTCACAATCGTGTAATTTGCAGCCGCGTGCAGTCTACATGTAGGTACCTGAATACATATTTTTTTATTCAATGCTTCTCTGACAGACTGAATAACGAGCAAAGTTAGGGAACCAGTATGGAGAATCCAAACGCTGTTGTTTTATTTATAAAGGTATAAGTGTAATTTCTGCATATTCAACATTTCGATCAACCATTCAAAAGATATGTGGAAAATATTAGAAATAGTAGTTCTTTTCAACCCTATATCTTAAAATTACCCCAGCCCCTACCCGCGACAATCAATTTCTATCTTATCTTCATCGTTTTACAGTTTACATTTCGTTAAAATCAGATAGCCCGGTGTCATCACAATCGGTGCCATACATACATTCAGTGCTGGATTTCCCAACTGAACTCGGGATCTCGTTCCTTCGCTCATGCATCCTCATCGACACATAGACGTGTCAAAGATTTTTATTTATTTACGTAAATAATAAAACATGCTTAACAAAACAAAATACATGCTAAAGAAAAAACACTAAGAAACAAATTGGCCACAACTCAGCATTACGCCTCACTGCAAGAAGTATACCATGTAAGTCAATTACAACATCACTTGTAACAGCGCTCTCAGCATTCTCAACAAGAATTAAGAACTTAATCGTCCGTCAAGACTCGCTATAAGTTACGTTTAAGTTAAACATTGTTCAGAGAAACGAGCTCGATGTTTTCAACTTTTAACTTTATTGAATTAGCAATGATAATTGTTGTCACCCGAAATTATCAATTTGTATTTTAATCTATTTATTTATCAAGATTAGAATTCCTAAATTATTAAAACCTGCATTCAAAGTCACTGATTAAGGTGATTTTTTTTTTGTGTAAACTTACCCCATTTGCTCCGTAAAAATAGTACGTACTTATAATTTATGTACAAGCTATGATTTTAAAGTTTTTTGAGGAATAACTGTTTTGTTCTGATTCTATAATTACCCAATAATGTGCATTTTTCAACCAGACTAGAGAATTGTTATTGGAAACAGCCGCCACAAGGATTTAGTAGTCTTTTGTCTTCAAGAGTGCAGGCATCAACATAAGACAGTCTCTGCACTTTAATAGCCCATTATGTCACTGCTAGACAGACTCCTCCGAAATTGTAGGGGTTTTCAATAATCACCACTCTTGGCAGGCGGGTTGTTGACCTTAGATATGATAGATATTACAAAGTAGCAAACTGCTGTACTTCTCGTGAGTTTCATTATTAGTACGACATCCGCGGGCTGAGTAGCACTGGGAAACTCATCCCACCGTAAACGTGTCGCCTTTTTTTGTGGGTCTTTTTTTCTGGGTTTTTATTTGCGTATTTTCCTTAACATAAACGAATTAATAATTATAAGTAGGTTCCTATTTAACATTTAAATCCTAATAAATTAAATAATAAAACAATTGCATTATTGCATTTAAAATCGAGTAGGTAATTTACTAGGCAATTTGTTTTGAATGACCTCCCAACGAGTAAAGGTCCTCCAATTTACTCTGAGCGTCCTCCATCTTTTGCCTTGCTGAGCAGTCCTTACCAGCAATCTTGTTTATCTCTCTTTCAGAATGACTTATGTTGAATCATTATGTATTAAAACAAAACTGAGGTGAACTCAAGAATAAGGTCACAGGTAACATGATATGAACAACCAAATAGTTTGAGTACCAACGTACTCCGATAACAATTCCATTAGTCGTCACTTGAGTCAAACAAATATTTTCATTCAGAGGTCGCGGAGATCCAGTATCAGAATGTAGACAGGGTGGGTATTGGATAGTGGCTGGCGGAGATCCAGTATCAGAATGTAGACAGGGTGGGTATTGGGTAGTGGCTGGTGTATTAATCGAGCCAGGGATGTAGGAGATGCTGGTATTGTCCAGCTCTTATCGGTTTTGCAGATTATTATGGATTTTGCATCCTATATTTTATTTTAAAGACACTTGTTTCCCAATGGGGAGACGCTAATAGGGTCTGTTTCAATGCCTCCAAAACTCAGGCATGTCTCTTTTCGGCGAAAAAGCGTCAATTTGACCTGACTCCTACCTTTCAAGGTACTTTTGTTAAAATAACTGACAGCCTTGTCCTCCTTGGCATGGAGTTGACGGCTAGCCTCAACTTTGGCACCTCCATCGAGTCTAAAGCGCAAATTGCGGCCAAAAAGCTGGGCATCCTAAATAAAGTCAAGCGATATTTCACACCTGATCAACTTTTGACTTTATATAAAGCTCAAGTTCGATCCTGTATGGAGTATTGCAGCAACCTTTGAGATGGTTCAGCCAAATATCAACTTGCCGCACTTGACTCGGTGGAGCGCAGAGCCAAGAGGCTCATAGGTGAAGAGTACCTTGCCAAGGCAAGGCTCGACAGCCTGAGCCATCGTCGCAAGGATGCGTGTTTGTCGGTGTTTTACAGATTGTACTTCGGTGAGTGTGCTCAGGAGCTTCACGACCTTATACCGCCTTCGCCGTTTTTCAATAGAAATTTCAGACGCAAAGCCTATTATCATCCTCACCTGGTTAATATCCCACGCATAAGAACTAAACGCTTTCAAGAATCTTTTATTGTGCGCACTGCAAGAACTTGGAATAAGCTCCCAGCGTCTGTTTTTCCGCTGTGCTACGACCCTAATGTCTTCAAGAAGAGAGTTAATAGGCACTTTCTGGGTAGGCTCGCTCCATCGTAGATCTCATTCTTACCTGTGTAAGTTTCGTGGTCAAGAGCCGACTCATCGTAAAAAAAAAAAAAAAAACTTGTGTGACTTTAACTTTTCTACCAGAAAAAAATGAGGTTGCTACAAAGCTATACCGATAATTTAGAATTCTGAAACTGAATTTCAGATCAAAAATATTCTTTAAATCAACAAAAATGTTATAAAGTGCCTTATCTGTTACATCATCAGTAGATATCGTTCATGATTTAGAATCTAAATTAAAATAAAAGCGCATGTATAAATAAAATTTTATAGACTCTTTAGAGTGCAAGGTCTTGCTTTGTTTGCCAACTGCTACCCACCCTGTATGAGATCACACACCATGTACGTATGTATGAGAGACCTACGCATGTGTTCGGAAAATAACGCAAATATTGGTTCTCGAAATTCTGAAGAATGGCGAAAATATTTGCGTTCAAAGCTTGTTTTCTTACTTTGTTTGGCCAAAGTTTTTGTAGATAGCAATGTTATTGGATGCTTACAAAATTTTCACCAGATTTTGTAGAAAGGCTTGGATATTATGTAGCACATTGATGCTCAGCTTATGGGTTTATTTGTACTATATGACACAGATACATAATTTAGTTTTTGTTTTCTCAAGAACCTTTTTTCAATTGTTATTGGTTATATTATATATTATAGGTAGGCCGTTAATTAAATGGTGATTTCTCAATACTGACAAACTGCCCACTAAGTAGTGAGGTAGTACCTAATTAATATTTTAAACATAGTTTTACCTGTCTTTAGGTTTATGATATGTGTACCTACTTATAAATTGTATTTAAATTAATTTATTTAAGGATCATCAAAATAATTACTAATAAATGAGTTTCTTGCCCAATTCCTATTAATATCCATGTCATCTTAACTAGGGAATTATGTCACATGTCTACAGTCCAGATATTTCAGGATTTCCATTAATTAAGATTCAACTACCCTCAGCGGCCCTTGAGAGGTCAATGATCCAATATGGCGTTGTCTCTGGCTTGACGCTTCTAGGCGTAAATAATATTAATGGTTCGTGTCACGAGATTTAACGGTCGATGAAGTGAGAATGATGTGACTGAGATTTTCAAGACTTACATTTTAAATTTAGAAAATGTTGGACTTGATAAGGCACGTCGCTTATACTTCGTATCTCTCAAACATCTATCATTCCTATGAATTCATTAACTACTCGTAGAATAGATTCATCGCCATCATTAGTGTTCAGCTTGAAGAATCCAATGCAAGTATTTTTTTAAATAAATGATGTGTCTTGATCTCGAGGTTTGTCGAAAGACCAGAGCAAGGATGTGGTCTACTAACGAGTATTCCCAAAAGGCACATCAACTCTAACCTTTACAGATCCTACCAGCGTTGTGATACAAACTAATTGTGGTACTTTTTTTTCAATAATCTTCATACGATTACTGAAAAACAAGTACCACAGTGCCACAGTGTTTAATGATTCAGTTTATGTAACCAGAATGACGTATAATTGTAGTTTGATTGAATATATGATTATCTGATTATTGTTGTTTTTTTTTACTCAGGGAAGCGCTTGGCCTTCGTCTCACCTGGTAACAAGTTAAGATAAGGCCAAAGGTGGAGGCGCAATTCACCCGGAATCCTCAACAAACTGAGGAACTGGCTAATTTACCTCTGAATACCGGAACACAACAATTTTTGATATGTTATTATGGCGATATAATTAGGTAAGATGCTGGTAGCTAGCCAGGCGGACTTCAACAAAGTCCTACCACCAACCAAACTAAGCACAATATATTGTACTCCCCGTGGGGATCGAACCCGGGACCTCTGGATCTGAAATCGGTGGGTTGAACCACCTAGGCGGTTAAAATTATTTGTTATTTTTTCATCTAGCCTGTATAGTGGTAAATTTACTATCATGAATCCAGATCTCGCGTTAAGCCAGAGGATCCGCGAATTTGTATAGGAGTGAACAGGGTTCAGGGTTGCCACATACCCGAGAGCCACGTGCCGTTGAACGGCGTGTAATGCTGGTGTAGCAGAGTGTGCAGAGACGGCGTGACGCCCCTGCCCTTGCCGCCGTCGCCAACCGGCGTCAGCAGCGCTATACTGAACACGATGAGGCCGAGGACGGCTGCGATCACCAGCAGAGCTATGAGGATCCCGCGCCAGTTGCGCTGCGTCGGCGCCGAGGCTGCTAACTCCTGGAAAAAGAAACCATTTTATTTATATATTGCAATATTACAGCTATATACATGCCATTATCGCAATCGGAAGCCGCACCTGGGTGAGACAAGATCGATTGGAGTGGCACATACGAGTGGCTGCGGACCGCGATGATGATCTACTGACATTACATGTACTTCTTCAACTACTCGTATTACCTTCATTTCAATAATTGTTTATGTCAAAAGTCAAAGTAAAAGTCAAATATATTTATTCAGTAAGATTTTTTAGAATCACTTTGAAACGTCAAATCTACCGCCTGTTCGGAATCGCGACCAGCACACAAGGAGAAAAGCAAGAACCTCGGGCTAGTTTTTTTTTTCATGAGCCATTACAATAGCTTAAAATTATCTAATACTAATTAAATATTTTTTTTTTTAATATAATTACATTTATTCAATAAAAAGTACAATTAAACTAACTACGTACAAAGGAATCAGTCAGATTACCTAAGGACCGTTACAAACGGCCTATAGGTAACTCAACTGTTCCAGACCAGTACCAGACGGAAGCGTGCCCAAGACACTGGCTGCATTGCCACGCTGAATAGCTATGCTTATTCGCTGGCCTAAATAAGAGCCAGCCCTTGGGTCACGTGTCGCCTCAATCAAAAGCCCCGCAATTATTTATTTACAATTTATTCACTGGAGCAAATTCATTTTTTTTTAATGCCAGGCTTTCTTATCTTCTAGGTAATCTGAAATTTTATAATAAGCTTTCCTGGATAGCTTTTGTTTACAACATTTTTGAATTTATTATTTGACAAGCTTAGCACATCACTTGGCAATTTATTATAAAAGCGTACAGTTTGCCCTATGAACGATTTATTAACCTTATGGAGCCTAGTTGTGGGAACAGCGAGTTTATTCTTATTTCTAGTATTATAATTATGTTTATCACAATTTTTGTCAAATAAGCTTATGTTTTTAAGCGCGTACATAATATTTTCATAAATATATTGGCAGGGCATAGTCAATATATTTATTTCTTTAAACTTGTCTCTTAATGAATCTCTGGGACTCATTTTGTAAATAGCGCGAACAGCCCTCTTCTGCAAAACGAATATGGTGTCTATATCTGCAGCACTTCTCCACAGTATTATGCCATATATACTGTGAAAGTAACTGAAGTAAACTAGTCTTGCTGTAGCAACGTCTGTGAGAAGACGTATCTTCTTTACAGCATCAATGTTCAATTGACAATTCAATTGACGTTCAATTGTTCAATTGACGATCGTGATACAGGCTTTGTGAGGAAGTCACTGGAATTTCTATGCGTAATACTTTAAATTTGTATAAGTCCTAGTTATATAAGCATGTTCAGTATTTAGTATGATTTATTTAATTTTACTTTAGTAAATTATTTGTACCTTACTTTTACTGTAATGTTAAAAAAGTACACTGTTTTAGATATTATGAGCCATTCCACATTGCCTTACCTACAATCCCAAACTAAGCAAAATGAAGTTATTAGGGAACTAGATTACTAATAGTACACTCGGGATAAATTACTTCAATTTTGTTACTCGTAATCGCAATTCATGGCTGGGTGGATGTCGTAATTGATAATTCCACTTTTAAATAATACACAGATTGATATTCTGCCATGTAAAATATTGTTAAATGATATTTCAACAAGCCTCATAGCTCAGTTGGAAGTAGCTCTGCCTTCTGCGCTGTAGGCTGTGGGTTCAATCCCCACCCAAGACAAACATTTGTGTGATGAATTTAAATGTTTGGTCTGTGTTAGGGTGTTGTATCATATAGTACGTATGTATTTACAAAGAGTATGTAAGTAATCTATCCGTAATCTAGTTCCCATAATACAAGATATATGCTTAGTTTGGGGCTAGATGGCGCTGTGTGAAATTAATGTCCTCTAGTATATTTCTTTTTGTATGAATTATATAGACCCAGGTATTGAGTAAATGTATTTTTTATAATACCGAACGTGTGTGAGGGCGCTATCGTCTCCTTATAATTTATTTAATATAGGTATTTAATAATAATAATATAATAAATATTTGTATTTCACAGATGGATGTGTGTATTTCTAACATTAACCTATTAACTTTTTATTATTAACTTTACAAGCCTCATAGCTCAGTTGGAAGTAGCTCTGCCTTCTGCGATGTAGGTTGTGGGTTCGATTCCCACCCAGGACAAACATTTGTGTGATGAATATATATGTTTGTTCTGTGTTTGGGTGTTGTAATGTATGATAAGTATGTATTTACAAAAAATAAGTATTTAAGTATTCTATCCGCAATCTAGTTCCCATATTACAAGTTATGCTTAGTTTGGGGCTAGATGGCGTTGTGTGAAATTAATGTCCTGTACTATAAAAAAATATAAAACCGTAATCACGTTAGAAGCACCTGTGTGCTGCAAAATGAAACACCTCTCAAAGACTTTCCCAGATTAGCTTCGAGATGTTAAGGCTTCACTCGCTCGACATGGCCAAAGCCTAATGCTACGTCCACTCAGTGTTTCTATTTAATTAATAACATCGTCTTTAAACAACTATGCGCGTATTCCATCTGGTAAATGTTGTAAGTAAAGTACTGAAAACATGTTTAATGTTGAATGAGACCACTGTTGAAACGTTCATGCGACAAACTTATTTGCGTAGGTTTCAGAAAATTTGCTACAAGTTCTCTGTTATTATTTATGTACATTATTAAATGATAAAAGTGTTTTCGAAGTGTCTACGAATGTATAATGAGGGAGCTAACGTCGGTAGGTGTGTGAAGTAATTGTTATACGGCCTGTCGCAAGGAAACATCCAAACGATACAAGTAATGCTGTTGTTTGCGATATCGTGTCGACGACGAGATCCATATTAGTGTTGATAAATAGGCAATTTTAATGAACTATAACCGCCTCTATGATCTAGAATAAAAAAAAATAGAAATACAAATTTGTGTTTGGTGACCAAATTTGTATTCAAGTGGGATACAAATTTGTGTTTGGTTTGGTTGGCTACCGCCATCTAACAACAACTTCTATATTTCTATTGCGGCACTTAGAGGTAAGATAGCCAGTTTCTCAGTTGGTTGAAGATTCCGGTTTTATCATAGCTTAGCACCAGGTGAGCTAAAAGACTAGCGCTATCCCGTGCGCAAAAAAAAACTAAAATAATCAGGTGTCTAGAAGTGGAACCGGCAGACGTCCGTTTCCGATTGAATGGTGTTACAATGAGAGTAGGTCGTTTTACAACTTGTACCGACTTACACCGATACTGTGAACACCAACGCATCCTGAAGAATCATCATCATCAAACAGCCTATTAGTGTCCACTGCTGGACAGCCTCCTCCAAAGATAGAGGGTCACCACGCTAGGCTGGCGGATCGGTGATTGCAGTAAAGGTGTAGATAATACACAGAAGGAAGCTGCTGTCCTTCTTCTGGTGAGATCCTATAGTCGACATTTACGACATCCATGGGCTGAGTTGAAGGGTCGACGGCAAATACGGAAATCCTGAAGAATGCATTGATCTGATGTGGATGTGTAGCTTAAAAACATTGCAAGCAATGCAGGGGAATTTTTTTGTTATGATTAATCGTAAAATGATCTGCTTCCAAAGTAAGGTCAGGAACCGAGGCTAGTACCCATTGCAGCCCGATGGAATATTGAATGAGGTCTTTTATGACAACGTTTGGCCTTTTCCAAACACTTTGTTGTCTTTTAATATTTGAGCGGCAGATGGCGGCCGGGTTTATGTTTTTGCGACTTTGCCGAGATTCATAAGCTATGAGGCGACGTTTGAAGAGCACAGCTGTTCCAGCAGCTAAGATAGTGCTAGCGAGCTAACACTATCACATATAGGTACTTTCAATTTAAAATAATTTATATCAGTAGGTACTTTTAAATTGGTCCAATACAAATTTTATCAAACTCGGTTCACTAGTTTGGTTTTCAAAACAAAGTAATTGAAAAAAATACGTCGTCCAGGTAAACGAAATTGTATCATAATATTCTTTTTTTTTTATTGTACGACGAGGAAGCGCTGGCCTTCATCTCACCAACGGTAACAAGTTGAGATGAGGCCGAAGATGGAGGAGCACTTCACCCGGAATCCTCAACAAACTGAGTAACTGACTATCTTACCTCTGAATGCCGGAGCCGGAAAACAACATTTTTTTTTCAGAATTGTTATTATGGCGACAGAATTAGGTAAGATGGTGGTAGCTAGCCAGGCGGACTTAAACAAAATCCTACCACCAACCAAACCAAGCACAATATATTGTACTCCCCATGGGGATCGAACCCGGGACCTCTGTATCTGAAATCGGTGGGTTGAACCACTAGACCACAGAGGCGGTTAATTATTCTTCATTGAAGTCGGTTTTCTTTTAGTTTTCAAAAGTTAATTATACTTATATGCTGTTCGTATAAGTACCTACATTGGGCCTAATCGCTAAAATATATTTTTACCAGGTAGCCTTAGAAGGAGAAACAGAAAGTACGAAGACAAAAATACGTTTGAATCGTCGTTATTATTGTCAGAAAAAGTCCACTCGGGCCAACTAAATAGTATCACCATGCTTGGTAGATGAGTTGGTGTTCGCAGTTTTGTTGTCTGCATTCGTACCGATGCTGTCTGGATTCGTACCGATGCTGTCTGCATTCGTACCGATGCTGTCTGGATTCGTACCGATGCTGTCTGCATTCGTACCGATGCTGTCTGCATCCGTACCGATGCTGTCTGGATTCGTACCGATGCTGTCTGCATTCGTACCGATGCTGTCTGCATCCGTACCGATGCTGTCTGCATTCGTACCGATGCTGTCTGCATTCGTACCGATGCTGTCTGCATTCGTACCGATGCTGTCTGCATCCATACCGATGCTGTCTGGATTCGTACCGATGCTGTCTGCATCCGTACCGATGCTGTCTGCATTCGTACCGATGCTGTCTGCATCCGTACCGATGCTGTCTGCATTCGTACCGATGCTGTCTGCATCCGTACCGATGCTGTCTGCATTCGTACCGATGCTGTCTGCATCCGTACCGATGCTGTCTGCATTCGTACCGATGCTGTCTGCATCCGTACCGATGCTGTCTGCATTCGTACCGATGCTGTCTGCATCCGTACCGATGCTGTCTGCATTCGTACCGATGCTGTCTGCATCCGTACCGATGCTGTCTGCATTCGTACCGATGCTGTCTGCATCCGTACCGATGCTGTCTGCATTCGTACCGATGCTGTCTGCATCCGTACCGATGCTGTCTGCATTCGTACCGATGCTGTCTGCATCCGTACCGATGCTGTCTGCATTCGTACCGATGCTGTCTGCATCCGTACCGATGCTGTCTGCATTCGTACCGATGCTGTCTGCATTCGTACCGATACTGTCTGCATCCGTACCGATGCTGTCTGCATTCGTACCGATGCTGTCTGCATTCGTACCGATGCTGTCTGCATCCGTACCGATGCTGTCTGCATTCGTACCGATGCTGTCTGCATTCGTACCGATGCTGTCTGCATCCGTACCGATGCTGTCTGCATTCGTACCGATGCTTTCTGCATTCGTACCGATGCTGTCTGCATCCGTACCGATGCTGTCTGCATTCGTACCGATGCTGTCTGCATTCGTACCGATGCTGTCTGGATTCGTACCGATGCTGTCTGCATTCGTACCGATGCTGTCTGCATCCGTACCGATGCTGTCTGGATTCGTACCGATGCTGTCTGCATTCGTACCGATGCTGTCTGCATCCGTACCGATGCTGTCTGCATTCGTACCGATGCTGTCTGCATTCGTACCGATGCTGTCTGCATTCGTACCGATGCTGTCTGCATCCGTACCGATGCTGTCTGGATTCGTACCGATGCTGTCTGCATCCGTACCGATGCTGTCTGCATTCGTACCGATGCTGTCTGCATTCGTACCGATGCTGTCTGCATTCGTACCGATGCTGTCTGCATCCGTACCGATGCTGTCTGCATTCGTACCGATGCTGTCTGCATCCGTACCGATGCTGTCTGCATTCGTACCGATGCTGTCTGCATCCGTACCGATGCTGTCTGCATTCGTACCGATGCTGTCTGCATTCGTACCGATGCTGTCTGCATCCGTACCGATGCTGTCTGCATTCGTACCGATGCTGTCTGCATTCGTACCGATGCTGTCTGCATCCGTACCGATGCTGTCTGCATCCGTACCGATGCTGTCTGCATTCGTACCGATGCTGTCTGCATCCGTACCGATGCTGTCTGCATTCGTACCGATGCTGTCTGCATTCGTACCGATGCTGTCTGCATCCGTACCGATGCTGTCTGCATTCGTACCGATGCTGTCTGCATTCGTACCGATGCTGTCTGCATCCGTACCGATGCTGTCTGCATCCGTACCGATGCTGTCTGCATTCGTACCGATGCTGTCTGCATTCGTACCGATGCTGTCTGCATCCGTACCGATGCTGTCTGCATCCGTACCGATGCTGTCTGCATTCGTACCGATGCTGTCTGCATCCGTACCGATGCTGTCTGCATCCGTACCGATGCTGTCTGCATCCGTACCGATGCTGTCTGCATTCGTACCGATGCTGTCTGCATTCGTACCGATGCTGTCTGCATCCGTACCGATGCTGTCTGCATTCGTACCGATGCTGTCTGCATTCGTACCGATGCTGTCTGCATCCGTACCGATGCTGTCTGCATTCGTACCGATGCTGTCTGCATTCGTACCGATGCTGTCTGCATCCGTACCGATGCTGTCTGCATTCGTACCGATGCTGTCTGCATTCGTACCGATGCTGTCTGCATCCGTACCGATGCTGTCTGCATTCGTACCTGACCGTGAACATTGCTGTGTTCCGGTTTGAGGGTATGGTTGCTGGTGAAGTTATGGGCACGCGAGGCTTATCACCTTTATGCCTCAAGTTGAAGGGCGCAATGCAGTGCCGTGTAGTTGATGTTCTTTTTGTATGTGACCTACGTAGTGAGGTTTTATTATATGCAAGAGATGCACTTAAAATTAGGTGGACTGCTTGCTTGTTCCATCTCCAGGTTGTATAAAAGAAAGTAAAGTAAACTGCGCCAATAAATATGTAGGTATTGTACTATTTTAAACAACTAAGTATTATCTATAAAGAAATATATCATACTTGCTATGTGCACTATAACTTTATTACCTACTTTATCTGGAATCCTGATGAACTGATCAGTTCACGGGGGATCGGGCTGGGGGATCCTGGTGGACCGTGCACATTTTTGTTATATGGAATTTAAATAACGGATAAAATACATTATTTTTTTTTGTAACTATTATATTATACATACCTATCAGACATATCAGTCCTATTCTATACATGCGCTATACAAGTTTTCATACATTTTCTATATCATTTTTTCGATAGCGACTGTAGTCAACATAAATAAACCCGTGGTAGCCACAGAGTAGAGAAATAACATTAGCGGGAGCTCATGACCGTACAAACGTTGGGGCAACAACAACTATGAATGTACCTCCGTCTAATGAAGACGATCCGAGCAATGAGACGAGGACATCGTCTATCATACATTATTAATACAGGAGATATCTCCCGGCTCCCCGCTGCGCCCGTCGCTTTGTTAGGATTAGTGCTAATGGTGTCCTATGATAAGGAGCATTACGTATTCATTATATCACTCGTGAAATCCTGCAGTACCAGACGAGCTACTGCCTTCTTATATTAATACCTGTTCATCATTGTAGTAACGGGGTGTCAATCTGAAGACGAATCAGGTGCCCACGTAGTGCTGAAATGCGCGGAACAGCACAGGGTTCTCTGTGAAGCCTGCGAAGACCCCAGCAATATTCAGCGCTTTTGGTCAGAGTAAGGTTGGCCAAAATGTATAAGTGCGGAAACGGTTATATAACCTTCAGGTACGACGCCATTTTATGGTTCTTTCAACATTAGAAAATGTACAACGAAGTTTTTTAAATGCGGAGAAACTTCCGGTTGACGACTTTGTTACTTACATGATATAATGCAAAACCTACTAGTTTACCGGTACTAAGTTGCAGTTTTGTATAAATATTACAGGAATACCATACCTATTACAAACGCAGCAAAGTATGTCATATGGAGACTACGAGTACATTAAAATTCTAACTTCGTAATATATTATTCATAACACTCAAACACAGAACAAACCGCCTAACCGCTTTTAACCGCCTTTGTGATTTAGTGGTTCAACCCACCGATTTCAGATCCAGAGGTCCCGGGCTCGATCCTCGGGGTAAGTGTAATATTGTGCTGGGTTTGGTTGGTGGTTGGACTTAGGTTAAGTCTGTCTGGCTAGCTACCAACATCTTACCTAATTCTGTCGATTATAAAATTGTTGTGTTCCGGATTTTAGAGGTAAGATAGCCAGTTCCTCAGTTTGTTGAGGATTCCGGGTGAAGTGCGCCTCCACCTTCGGCCATAACTTGATACCAGGTGAAAAAAAAGTCTCGCGCCAATGTGCTCGTCATGAAATCAAATCAAATCAAATCAGAAACATTTATTGCCTGATAACTTACATGACTATTTAAATTACTTAGATTAGGATACACTTACGATAGGCAAAAGGGATTAATTCAGATATTGCTGAAGTCCCATTCCGCACAAGTACGTACCGAACTCCAGCGCTGGTTTTCAATAAATCCCTCTCGATTGGATGGTCAGCGAGAGTTTAGTTATAATCGGCTGGGTTTTAATCTATTATTAGGTATACATATACAAAAATGTGATAATAAAATAGTGATAAGAAGTGTGATAAGAAGAAAAGACAAGCTATTAATAAATGTGTGTTTTGTTGTGGATTACATGAGTGTGATGGTATGTGTGCTGTGTACTGTACTCCTGAAAACACCGAACTCTTAAGAGTTCGGGCAACAGGAGTTCCAACGTGTGTGACTGAGGGTGAGAGTGTGTGTGTGTGTGTGTTTGTGAGGTTGTTTTTTACTATGTTTTACCCCGTTGTTCAAAGGTTGGTTCAAAATTGTGCTTTTGACGCAATTGTAGTAAAAATTTTAACTTCACTTGGAATGTGACTGGACTATTTTTTTTCTTTAGTGGTAAAGGTTATGGTAAGTCATTCCATACCTTTGAGGCCCGATATTTGAAGTCACCCTTGAACCCTGCGGTTTTATGTTTTGGGATAACTAACAAGTTATTCGATTTAGCCCGAGTATTAAAGTTATGCACGTCACTGAAGAAAGTGAATTTCTCGAATTAATACTCGGGTTTTTACTCCATATAACTTTCTGACATGTGCAGACCAAATGCAGTTCTCTCCGAGCCTTCATGTTTAATATCCCTATCCTAGTAAGGTACGGGCTGATATGTTCCCTACGTGGAACGTTAAAACAGAATCACATGCACGCGTTCTGCACCCCCTGGATCGCACTTTCCGATTTGGCCTATAATCTGGGTCCATACACCGCACTGCAATAGTTAAATGGCGAGAGCACTAGCAGGTCACAGAGCAGTCTGACATCCTCTGAAATGTATTTCCTTATGCCATATAGGACTGTGAACTTATAGAAGGCATTCCTAATTTTCTCGCTTATGTGCTTGACAAGCCTCATCTCTGACTAGTCCTAGATTTCTAGCATGATGAGCCACAGGTAATGCTACGTCGTTGATACTTAGGCCTAGCTTGAAATCTAGTGCTCTTTGGATTTGCATCTTAGTACCTAAGTATATCACTTTTGATTTTGCGGGGTTCAGAATAAGATATTTTTCCGAGGCCCATCTATTGATTCTATCCAGATCTTTATTCACATGCAGTAGAGCCTCTGTTGTATTACCTGGTTCGAAGCTATGGTAAATCTGGGTATCATCCGCACATAAGTGGTGCTTGCAGACCTCAATGTAATCTGGCAAATCCGCTATGAAAATAGAAAAGGGTATAGGACTCAAAAATTGACCCCTGAGGGTTGCCTCTAGGGACGCTCGCTACATGAGACGAGAATTTTTGACCGGCATAGTTTTCAACTTCCACGTACTGTTCTCTACCCAACAGATATGATTTGAACTACATGCATGTGTTTTCAGAGAAGCCGTAGCAGGACAGTTTGGCCACAAGTAAATCATGATCTAAACAATCGAACGCGCGAGAGAAGTCTAAAAGAAACATCACTGTGGATAACCCCGAGTCAGAGACAGTACCTATATCGTCAGTAACCCGTAGAAGCGCTGTCTCTGTACCATGGTTCCTCCGAAAACCTGACTGATATTTAGGAATAATATTTTCCTGCTCGATATATTTTTCCATTTGACAGAGTACTACTCTCTCTAAAACTTTAGATATTATTAGATAGAACAGGAAGAATACTAATTGACCGTAGGTCTTTTAGCTCATTGACTGCGTTAGATTTGGGAATCAGCTTTACTAAGGCTTTTTTCCAAGAATTTGGAAACTCATTTGCTAAGATAGAGCTGTTTACCATATATGTTATCACTGACAACGTGTCTGGCAGAGTGAGCCTAATCATTTCTGCACTCAGATTGTCGTACCCAGATGCATTCGTATTTATATATAATAGAATTATACTGATCACCTCCTCTGAGACTGTTTGTAAGGAAAAACTACTGCTCTTTGTGCGTTTCCGTTTAAATTTGTTAAATGTTTCTAAATCAATTTGTCCATGCCCCGGTATATTTAAAAAATGATTATTAATCGAATTGGCGTTCATTAAATGACCCGGTATAGTAGGCAACGCTGTATTAAATGTCTTAATTTTTTTGAAATAGTTCCATAACTTTTTAGGTTTATTAATATTTTTATTTATGTAGTGCAAGAAAAATGCATCCTTGTGTGTGCAATTTTCTAGGTCAAGAACTAAAACATACTAATAAAAAAAAACTTAAATACAAGTACCTTTAGGTATCATGGTCAGCTATAGTAAGAAATGTAAATAAATTTTATCCAATTTATTTGACAGGATAGAAAGCTTGAAAACTCCAGTTCAACGAACCCAAGTTATTTGATATCTTGCAAACTGAATCACGTACGAGGCTCGGGGCGCAGAGGCATGTCGAGCCTCAATAACGGAGTGACGTGTCTCGAGTCTAGTGCCGCCGGCCACCGGCCACCCGCGGAGTGCGACGTTTTACGAACTTGTTCTAGCTTGCGGGGAATAGATATTAGCTTCAGAGTTTGGGCGGTGAGATACAATGGTGTAATGAATTCCTCTTGAATTGATCCACATACGTAATAGTTAGTCATTGGCTTTCGTAATCGACTCCTTGAATCTGTTCTAAGGTATAACGCTCTCGCTTGTGTCTAATACTGAACAAAAATAGTCAAAATAGTTTAGCTGTATATTTCATGAAAATAAAAATAGATTGATTCATAAAAGTAAGAGTCAACTTACATTTTTGTTAACTCTTAAACGTTAGCGTAGTGCTACAGACCAGTATTTTTTTTCAAAATTTGACTCAATATCAATGTAAAACAAATACAGTGTTATTAAATGTATTTTCCGGTATTCATTATATTGCATATTGAAAATTAATTTTGGAATAACATGTAGAGTAATATAGGAGTTTGATGTTCTAGTTTTTAGATACTAATTTGACACCGCACACAAGGAAAAAAAGGTTCTTATTTAAATAAAAAGGTGCAAAATAGCTTGGACAGTCCCAGCACTGGATCTGCCCAAGCTATTTCTGTCATAGGTGATGAAACGTTGAGGACATTCTGACATTATTCAGCACCATGAATAATATATGTCAGATACAATTTATAACTATACAATTTAACGTTCACCAACAAAAAATCGAGAAAAGGTTGGGTTTGTTGATTTGAAACACACGGCGAGTTCAAAGATCCCCCCCGCAAAGCTAACGAAGAATGTTCTGAATAATCATTTGAAATATATAAATAAAATCTAAAAAACAAGTGTTTTTAGTTAGTTTTTATATGAAATAAATATATTTTTTAATTATCCTCTATACCTCTTAAGAACCTCAGCTTCCGAGTTATTTATAGCTGAAAGGTGCTTTGTAGTGCTCAGATGCATTCAGTTTCTGTACCGTGTAAGTAAAATGAGAAGTACTACTCTTCGGGATCTGGAGCGGTGGTTATGTTCCTGAAACCCGAATTCTGCGTCGTCTACCATTCTGACATTCACTCATTTAGTTAGGTTTAAATATTTTTTAGTTCTTGACCTACTAGTGCTTACTATTTACTTGTTAATAATATTAATTCAAATAATTTGCTATCAATTTATGATTTATAGTTATTTATTGAATTCTGACATTTACTCTCAGTTATAATTTAGACCTTCTTGCTTAATTTTGATGCTTATTCTTATCTGGCATCAATGTAATCAATTTGTATTATATACTAACATGTGAATTGACACGCACTGACAGGGTCAATATACCTACTTTCACTTTAAGCTACCTTACATCTAAGCTATAACATGTATTAATTTAAGCAGTACATTATGCAATAAAATAAATTATGAATTATGAAACAATATGTGAAAATACGGCCAATTCTTTAAGTCTCATAAAATTACCTACTTGGCTACTTATTTTACAAGGTAACCAAGGAAGTTTATCAATTTTACTTGTAACACGAGGATCATTTGCTCCCATACAAATATAAATATACAGAATAGTCAAGCGTCTGACTGACTGGCCGACAAAAAACGCACAGTTCAAACCAGGCTACAAAATACAATAAAAATCAATATGAATAAATGTTTGTATGGTAAAATCTTTTACTCATTTATTGTTTTTAATTGTGTGCTTGGATAGAGTAACACAGTACAACCCCGATTATACCAGAAAAAATCTTTGGAATAGATGCTATTTCAATATGAGCATCAAACTACATTTGTACTGACGAGCAAAAATTACCAGAACCCCGGGGCCTTCTAGTCCAGCAAGAACAATACACCGTCCTACAAACAGATGGCGATGAAGCTGCTTTAGCAGAAAATGCTCTTTGCTTTTAAGTATTTCAGAATTTTTAACATTTTCTAGATTAAAAACATTTTCGAACCACTTTTTACTTTGCATCTTTTTCCAATTGGAATGGTCATGTAATGCGGAGGGATGGAAGTTTTGCAACGAAAAGAGTGATTAATATGATAGTGGATTGCATGGATGGCCGGCCGAAGAAGTCGATAGATTGTGTGATGATACGGGCAAGAAAACAAAACAAACATGAGAATGCAGGAAAAAGACATGTTGTGCTGACCTCACATTATGTGGGATGACGGCAGGAAGATGATGATGCTACTTTTTCCAATACTATTAAGCGGCTTCACTTCCCGTAGATTTCAACCTGCTTTCGTCTTCAGTATTATAATGTATTAGGTATGCCTTTATTCTGAGCCTCCATCGATCTGTGGGAGCGTCTGACATTAGAGCGACGGGCCTCGTTGTTGATGGAGTGGCTGATTGTGTCTCCAAATAGGAAACGACATGAAAATACGGTTAAGATTCTCTATTTATCATGATACTGTAGACTTAAATCGCCTCAGTTTAGTGGTAGTAGTTGGTAGGGTTGGATGGTAGCTCTGCCTTCTGCGATGTAGGTTGTGGGCGTGATTCTCACGCGGGACAAACATTTCAAAGATGCAGCTGAAAGTTTGTTTTTGAGCGTTATATTATATCATAATTATGTATTTACTAAAACAGTATATAAGTATTTATATTCCCGATAATCTAATTCCCATATTACAGCTTTGCTTTTTTGGCTATGGCTTTATGTAAAATGTATAGTAATATTTATTTATTTAACGAATTTAGATACCTCAGCAATTCCGAGTTTTTGCAGTGTGTCACTACCTGCTCGACAATGCCAAATTACATATCATGCCAACCTTACGTAAAGCAAGTCATTAAAGCCCTTGGCTTTCGCCGGGGTGTAATGTTGGACTGAATCTCATTATAACCCGCTGGGTTTAATATTTTTACTTTTCATAGTTCTTATTGTAAAGCCTTAAAGTCTAATTTCGTATTAATAGATCAACAGACTAATACTCGAACGCCGGGGCCGGCGCCGCGTCGAACTTATTTGAAAATCGAACTTTTTCTAAAATCGAGCTGGCCACGGCAAGCTGAATGGAACACATTTGAAATTAAACAAAAGCCGCGAGTATTGTAAGACGCTGCAATAATATACGTAATAGCTGCAAAGATTTTATAAAAATATAAGTTTGTCTTTCCACAACTGGACTAATTAATGTCTCAAACATCAATTTTCACTTTTAATTTTAATTTACTACAATAAAACGCTGTTTTTAGTAGCCTTGCTTTTTTATTGTCTCGCAAAAGGTGAGAAAAGTAGAGTACACTCCTCGGGGATAAAGCTGTTTTTGTCTTGGGCACGCTTGAACCCCTCACGCCGCTCAGGACTCGTCTTAATTCCAACTCATAACACCCTCGCTGCGCTCGGGAGTTAAATCTGGAGTCCTTCGTTACGTTCAGAATTCAATATCGCGCCCGTGACATAAAACAGTGCTTTATCCCCTCGATGTATAATCTACTACTTTAATCCACCCCAGAGCATCCAGCCAAATGTAATGACTAAAGTAGAACACTGATAAACTATTTCTCATGGAATCTTACAAAATAACTGGAATTGGCCCCAAGGCTCGTCTGCGTTATTCCCAGGTGGTTGCACTTGTTTCGTCGATAGATCCAATTACATTCGTGAATGTCATCAATCTACGGCTGCGGGTTCATTGACCGGATCAGTTAGTCTGATCTAATCCATCCGAGACCCGGGCCTGAGCCGCGGTAATCCTACATTGATTCTGAGTACGTCGGATCTTGGGATCTCGGGAGATGATACCGTTTCAAATTACGATGAAAATATTAGCTTTACTCCAACTACGAATAATAGCTAGCTGTTTTCTATAAGAACCTGTACGATCATGTAAGATAAATAGCGCTTGAGTATATATAGTTTTGAAATCATCACAATGGTCGCAAACACAAGTTTAACAAGCCTCACAGCTCAGTTGGTAGTAGCTCTGCCTTCTGCGCTGTAGGTTGTGGGTTCGATTCCCACCCAGGACAAACATTTATGTGATGAATGTAGATGTTTGTTCTGTGTTTGGGTGTTGTATTGTATGATAAGCATGTATTTACAAAAAAAAGGATTTATGTATTCTATCCGTAATCTAGTTCCCATATTACAAGCTATGCTTAGTTTGGGACTAGATATCGCTGTGTTAAATTAATGTCCTGTAATATTTATTTATTTATTAAACAGCAACCTGAGGAGTCTCCATCCATCAATCGGTGGCCAGTATTTTTGTTAACAACTATCCTGAGAATAATAAGGTATTTATATGTATTTCAGCGGTATTGAGAGAGTACGTAGAACTCAAATCCTTGACCGATACGTAGTACTATACTTTATTCTCTCCAGCTAGCGAGCGCGCTAGATTCGGAGCCAAGGGCGAACCTAACATATAAAATAGGTAGTAAAACTAAGAATCCCGTATTCTCCTGGACACGTGCTCGGCAACAGGAATACCTAATGGCAAACCTTCCTGAGGAAAACCTCTGCTCAAGGAGCTAAAATACTTTTACAACTTGCATTTATTAAGCTAGCCTCATAGTACAGATGGTAGTATCTCTGCCTTATACGCTGTAGGTTGCGGGTTCAATTCCCATCCAGGATAAACATTTGTGTGATAATTGTAATAAGTTTGTCTGTGTTTGTGTGTTCATAAAAATCTAGTACCCCTATTATATACTGTTTAGTTTGGAGCTAGATGGTGTTTTATAAAATGTCTTGCAATATTTATTGATAGTTTTCCTACATCAGTAAGCAATTTAATTTACTGAATGATAGCGTAAGCCCTTTCTTTCGTGTTTGCGACACCATCGTTCACCCTCGCAGCCTCGGGTACGTTACGAAGCCATTGCGTGAACTTAATGAGAGAATTTGTATGGCTGTACCGCCGCAGCTACCGTCTGTTCACTTCGGGAACAGCTGGATCCGAATCGAAGGTAAACAAGGATTGTGATTTATTTTTTAAATTAGATATGGGTACTCTTGCTTCGCTCTAGTGTACTGCTCGTGATCTTGAGGCTCACCTGGTCATAGGCACCTGGGCTAGGATGTGGCCTTCGATGGAGCGAGCTATCCAGAAGCTACCACTGCGACCCCCTGCCCCAGTCCGGCGCCAAGTGGACGGTGGACTTTTACAGGTCCTTTCACCATAGCTGTGATAATTCAGCTGTAACGGTAGCAAAAGCCAGCGATACGTTGCCCGCAGGTAAGTCACACCTACCTGCTTGTAGAGTGCTACAATGAGCTCGATATTCAACATTTTGTGATATATTGTGATATATTTATGTGACTATAGCAATGTATTAATTTCACAAAGCGCCATCTAGTTCCAAACTAAGCAAAGCTTGTAATTTGGTAAAAAGATTACGGAAATAATTATTATACTTATGAATATACTTATATTTTTTGACATATTTACAAACGCAGAACAACCATCTACATTCATCACAAAATGTTTGTATTGGGTGGAAACTGAATACACAACCTACAGCGCAAACTGAGCTGTGAGGCTTATCACATATAAACAGGCATTAATGTGAGGTCCCTGAAACCTCGCATCACTCGATCCATTCAGCGGTTTCACGTTTTCAGCCCAGTTCCGGTCGTACACATTTAAACCTTCGGCTATAAACATTACATAAAAAGGTCTCTGTTTCATTACTTATTATTAAACCCTCAGAGGTACCAAAGGACCTGAAAAAATATGTGGGCCCTCTGCGGTCATCTCGCAAAAACAACTTTATTTCGACATTTCAAATAATTTGTTTTAAATAACATCAGCTACTTTTACCTGCAAAACTGAAACAATTTTTTTTTCACCAATTTCGTTCACTACTGGACGTAAACCTCACAAAGATTTTGTTGAAAAAGACCTGTGTTGCCAATTCCACGCTTAAAAAGTATTTATAAACTTTAAACTACTTTCTGACTATAGTAGAGAATGTAATATTGTGATCAATAACAATGTTAATTTATGTGATTAAAAAAAAAATACTTAGATGAGGCGAATGATGTAATTTTTTTTCAGAAACTTACAGTTACAAACAAAATTCCACGCTACCGCCGCCATGCGCCATTGGCGTCCGATGTGGCTCAATGCTTTCGAAGCATGGCTATTCTTGACCATGAAGCCATAATTAGAACCTTCGACAGTTGCCGATACAGCCATCAACCAAGCAACGGCAAGCAGGTACTAAAGCAGGACAAATAAATAAGATACAGTCGTCAAATATAATGTTTTAATGGAATTGGATGGCGGGCGGGCGCGCGCCGCTCGTAAAGCGCCATTCGTTTCTGTTGCTGCGGTCCGTTTAAATTGATTTTACGGGAACACACTTATGTTTTGATACTAGCAAATGCCCGGGACTTCTTTTCCGTAATCCCTTAGGATTTCCCTAAATCTTACTTTAAAACATTTAAGTTCCTAGTTTCTTTTTGTATATGTATCGAAATTTATGGCTTTTTTTCCACAGAACCCATTTTTTTTCTCAAATAAAAGTAGCATAAAATACTCTATAAAACATCAGTAAAAGTCCCGTCAAAATAGCTGTCAGTTGTTTTGGCCCCGTTTTAGCTCTAAACTTATCCCACGAGATGAGTGGCAAATAGCCGGAACAGACAGACAGACAAACAGTCATGTTGTATGCTGGTTGGGATTCCGAACAGGCGGCAGAATTATCGTTTCAAAATGATCAAAAAAAGAAAAATCTTACCGAATAAAAACATTTAAACTTTGACTTTGTTAGACCACGATTGTATAATGTTTTTTTTGTTTTAAGTACCGTACATACTTTCATATGCATTTAGTTATTACGATATATATACGAGCTATTATTTGGACATAAAAAACAGAGTTTATTCGTATTTAGATGTTTATAGATATTACACGACTCTTTTTTCGTAAGTACCTATCAAAGAAGTCATTATTCAAGTATTGCAGAAGTAAGGCAAGGGTGAACAGTCCCCTAGCTTTGAGTTAGATCGTCAGCCACATCATCACTTGACATCAGGTGACATTGTGCTCGTACGATGATCTATCAATAAATAAAAAAAAATGCTGTGCAAGTTTTCATACAAATGTTTTCTTTCTACTGTCGCCGCTAGCGATTGAAGTGGGCATTAACCTGTGGTAGCAACATACCAGGTATTATTATTATTATTTGATAATAGGCGGGCAGCACTGGGACTGATATACCTATTTCACAGTGTTCCTTTTTGATTGTCACTACACTTGATTGTTCTTTGTAGGTAATAGTTTATTGGTTTGTAGCCAGTTGTCCAGTTTGTTTTTAAAGCTTTATAAAGGTGGCAGTTACAACTTTTTCAGGTTCGGTTCTTCCTGTTTCTTATTAGGTATTCGATTGCAGAGGAAGTAGTATGCGTTCTTGTTCTTCAAGGGTTCCCGGTTTAATCTCACGATGACCTCGGGCTGATAAATGCGTCTCTTTCAGTAAATATATGGAATGGATGTCGGGCAGATTAACATTGAGAAATGTTACGTAGACACAGTCTTTCTGATTGATCTGTCCATGTCGGATGCCAAGCGTGATCATGCCTATTCCCCGATACCTGAAGCATTGCACTCCTTATGAAAGACCCCAAAACTTCGATTGACAAAATTGTATTAAATAAATCGAATTTACGAATGTGACTCTTAAGCCCAAGACTAATTTACAGTTTTTGATGAGATTCGTTGGAATTTCCCAGAACTTTCTTACACAAAGAAGTCTCTCAACAATGATACTCTGTGCGTCGATTGACAGTCACTTTAGTATTTGACTATCGAAATAATTAACTTATTGACGTAAGTTTGGACGTGCCTCTGACTCTGGAGGTGATCCTTATAAGTTCCACGTTTTGAGTAGTGAACAGTCAGAGGTCGATGTAGAAAAAATCGTGAGCAATTTTTTTTTATAAATTGTGGCGATAAGTTGCGTATTTGATTCCCAACTACGACAAATATTTGTGTGAGTGATTAATGTAATTGTTTGTCCTAGTATGTCATGTGATGTTTGTATTTACAAAAAAATATCTTCGTAATCTAGTTTCCATGCTAAGCTTTGCTTAGTTTCGGGCTAGATGGTGTTATGTAAATTGTTTATGTAAAATGTATGTATTGTTAAGTCTGTTATATATAAGAGAAACATAGGTTATATTGTGAGGTAGATATTATTTGAAAGCTCTCCTTGAAATGCACCTGCAGCTACAACGGCTGTAACATTGTGCTATTCAAAGTAGGAGTCTGTTAGTTATTACAAACTTCCAGTTCCGAACGCCAGCTTTGTAGGTGCTAGCTTAGTGAGGTAGGTTACCTAGGTATATAACTCATAAAACTTGAAATGCACCTGCAGCTACAACGGCTGTAACATTGTGCTATTCAAAGTAGGAGTCTGTTAGTTATTACAAACTTCCAGTTCCGAACGCCAGCTTTGTAGGTGCTAGCTTAGTGAGGTAGGTTACCTAGGTATATAACTCATAAAACCACAAAGTAGGAGTCTGTTAGTTATTACAAACTTCCAGTTCCGAACGCCAGCTTTGTAGGTGCTAGCTTAGTGAGGTAGGTTACCTAGGTATATAACTCATAAAACCACAAAGTAGGAGTCTGTTAGTTATTACAAACTTCCAGTTCCGAACGCCAGCTTTGTAGGTGCTAGCTTAGTGAGGTAGGTTACCTAGGTATATAACTCATAAAACCACAAAGTAGGAGTCTGTTAGTTATTACAAACTTCCAGTTCCGAACGCCAGCTTTGTAGGTGCTAGCTTAGTGAGGTAGGTTACCTAGGTATATAACTCATAAAACCACAAAGTAGGAGTCTGTTAGTTATTACAAACTTCCAGTTCCGAACGCCAGCTTTGTAGGTGCTAGCTTAGTGAGGTAGGTTACCTAGGTATATAACTCATAAAACCACAAAGTAGGAGTCTGTTAGTTATTACAAACTTCCAGTTCCGAACGCCAGCTTTGTAGGTGCTAGCTTAGTGAGGTAGGTTACCTAGGTATATAACTCATAAAACCACAAAGTAGGAGTCTGTTAGTTATTACAAACTTCCAGTTCCGAACGCCAGCTTTGTAGGTGCTAGCTTAGTGAGGTAGGTTACCTAGGTATATAACTCATAAAACCACAAAGTAGGAGTCTGTTAGTTATTACAAACTTCCAGTTCCGAACGCCAGCTTTGTAGGTGCTAGCTTAGTGAGGTAGGTTACCTAGGTATATAACTCATAAAACCACAAAGTAGGAGTCTGTTAGTTATTACAAACTTCCAGTTCCGAACGCCAGCTTTGTAGGTGCTAGCTTAGTGAGGTAGGTTACCTAGGTATATAACTCATAAAACCACAAAGTAGGAGTCTGTTAGTTATTACAAACTTCCAGTTCCGAACGCCAGCTTTGTAGGTGCTAGCTTAGTGAGGTAGGTTACCTAGGTATATAACTCATAAAACCACAAAGTAGGAGTCTGTTAGTTATTACAAACTTCCAGTTCCGAACGCCAGCTTTGTAGGTGCTAGCTTAGTGAGGTAGGTTACCTAGGTATATAACTCATAAAACCACAAAGTAGGAGTCTGTTAGTTATTACAAACTTCCAGTTCCGAACGCCAGCTTTGTAGGTGCTAGCTTAGTGAGGTAGGTTACCTAGGTATATAACTCATAAAACCACAAAGTAGGAGTCTGTTAGTTATTACAAACTTCCAGTTCCGAACGCCAGCTTTGTAGGTGCTAGCTTAGTGAGGTAGGTTACCTAGGTATATAACTCATAAAACCACAAAGTAGGAGTCTGTTAGTTATTACAAACTTCCAGTTCCGAACGCCAGCTTTGTAGGTGCTAGCTTAGTGAGGTAGGTTACCTAGGTATATAACTCATAAAACCACAAAGTAGGAGTCTGTTAGTTATTACAAACTTCCAGTTCCGAACGCCAGCTTTGTAGGTGCTAGCTTAGTGAGGTAGGTTACCTAGGTATATAACTCATAAAACCACAAAGTAGGAGTCTGTTAGTTATTACAAACTTCCAGTTCCGAACGCCAGCTTTGTAGGTGCTAGCTTAGTGAGGTAGGTTACCTAGGTATATAACTCATAAAACCACAAAGTAGGAGTCTGTTAGTTATTACAAACTTCCAGTTCCGAACGCCAGCTTTGTAGGTGCTAGCTTAGTGAGGTAGGTTACCTAGGTATATAACTCATAAAACCACAAAGTAGGAGTCTGTTAGTTATTACAAACTTCCAGTTCCGAACGCCAGCTTTGTAGGTGCTAGCTTAGTGAGGTAGGTTACCTAGGTATATAACTCATAAAACCACAAAGTAGGAGTCTGTTAGTTATTACAAACTTCCAGTTCCGAACGCCAGCTTTGTAGGTGCTAGCTTAGTGAGGTAGGTTACCTAGGTATATAACTCATAAAACCACAAAGTAGGAGTCTGTTAGTTATTACAAACTTCCAGTTCCGAACGCCAGCTTTGTAGGTGCTAGCTTAGTGAGGTAGGTTACCTAGGTATATAACTCATAAAACCACAAAGTAGGAGTCTGTTAGTTATTACAAACTTCCAGTTCCGAACGCCAGCTTTGTAGGTGCTAGCTTAGTGAGGTAGGTTACCTAGGTATATAACTCATAAAACCACAAAGTAGGAGTCTGTTAGTTATTACAAACTTCCAGTTCCGAACGCCAGCTTTGTAGGTGCTAGCTTAGTGAGGTAGGTTACCTAGGTATATAACTCATAAAACCACAAAGTAGGAGTCTGTTAGTTATTACAAACTTCCAGTTCCGAACGCCAGCTTTGTAGGTGCTAGCTTAGTGAGGTAGGTTACCTAGGTATATAACTCATAAAACCACAAAGTAGGAGTCTGTTAGTTATTACAAACTTCCAGTTCCGAACGCCAGCTTTGTAGGTGCTAGCTTAGTGAGGTAGGTTACCTAGGTATATAACTCATAAAACCACAAAGTAGGAGTCTGTTAGTTATTACAAACTTCCAGTTCCGAACGCCAGCTTTGTAGGTGCTAGCTTAGTGAGGTAGGTTACCTAGGTATATAACTCATAAAACCACAAAGTAGGAGTCTGTTAGTTATTACAAACTTCCAGTTCCGAACGCCAGCTTTGTAGGTGCTAGCTTAGTGAGGTAGGTTACCTAGGTATATAACTCATAAAACCACAAAGTAGGAGTCTGTTAGTTATTACAAACTTCCAGTTCCGAACGCCAGCTTTGTAGGTGCTAGCTTAGTGAGGTAGGTTACCTAGGTATATAACTCATAAAACCACAAAGTAGGAGTCTGTTAGTTATTACAAACTTCCAGTTCCGAACGCCAGCTTTGTAGGTGCTAGCTTAGTGAGGTAGGTTACCTAGGTATATAACTCATAAAACCACAAATTATGGTAAATATCCCGTTAATTTTAGTTATAGTGTTCATAACCATGATAGTTTCAAAAGATATACCTAGGTACCTCATTCGTGGACTCAACAACTCCATTCATACATTTGAGTTAACTTTTAACATACCTCTGTATGTTAAAAAGTAGCTCCAATAACAGTGCACGAATGAGAATCAATAATGATGTACGAATTAATTTAATTAGTTTAATTGTACTTTTTATTGAATAAAGAGATAATGATGTTAGAAAGAAATGTCTGTGGTCGCAAATAATGGAAGCCCACCAATGTTGAATTAAATGCACAGATGCACCGTTAGTGATCCTATAATTCAATCAAATAAAAACTCTCTTAACCTCTAAGTCTTGCTCTAGGCCAGAGCAAGGATGAGGTCTACGATGGTGCTAGCCTTACAAGTAGGTTCCGTCTCTCCCGCGCACCATTGGAACAAAGCAAACCGTTTGGTGCCGGACTTCGGCAGGTCGCTATTCAGTTGGACGTTTACAGATCGTATCTACCACCAGAGTTGTGAAGTAGTGATCATTCAGACGTAACCACTATAAAAAGCTAGAGCCTCCTTCGCCCAGGGTACGCCACTGGGAAGTACCACACCTACCTGATTGAATTGTTATAAGTATTGTATCGGGCTTGTACTGCATAGAGAATGCACTACTCAACCTTTTTATTATTACTTCTTTTAATTTGTTACAAGCAAAGTTTGACTAGCCAACTCGCCTATTTCATTGGCGTCTTGCCAAAGTAGGCAAGTTGGCATGTCATCACAGAAACCATACTGCAAATATATATCTGATTCAATATACAAATAACTGATCAACTCTGTTTGAAACACGGAACGAGTATCTCTTATTTTTACTTTATCGCACACATATTTATAGGCGTACGAACATAGAATTAAAAGGTATGGCAAATGCGAGCTAAAGCCTAAAACGAGTTCTCTTCCAGCAACCCTAGATGGAGAGAGAAAAAAGATTAAACAGATGGAAAAAGTATACAACGAGATTACATTCACCCATTAATTTCTGTTAAAATACCTCATCATCAAATATACCTAAACGCAGCAGCATTGCTATCGGTTTGGTTTCCGATGAAATTAGGGGCACACACAGGGGTTTAGATCATAATGAAGCGCAGGATATGTACTTTGTGGACCTACGCAGTAAAGCTTCGTTAAAGGAAAGATTTGCACTGAACATCAGGTAGGCTGCTTGCTTGTTCCTTCTCCAAGACCTATAAATATGTTCACGGTCTCAATAAAATAACAAGCCTCATAGCTCAGTTGGTAGTAACTCTGCCTTCTGCGCTGTAGGCTGTGGGTTCGATTCCCACCCAGGACAAACATTTGTGTGGTGAATATAGATGTTTGTTCTGTGTTTGGGTGTTGTATCATATAGTAAGTATGTATTTTAAAAAAGTATTCAAGTATTCTATCCGTAATCTAGTTCCCATATTACAAGCTATGCTTAGTTTGGGGCTAGATGGCGCTGTGTAAAAATTAATGTCCTATAATATTTATTTATTTATAAATCGCCGGAAACTCGATACAATACCGAAACATCATAACATCTCACTGGAGCGTCGACGTCGCCGCAGCCATCACTGGGTACAAAGGCGTCACACCCCATTGCCCGATTTATTTCAATGCTTGCCATTTTAACTCTAAGTAAGCGAGTTTTGGGCTAAAATGTAAATAGCTGGTGCTCTTCTGTCTGCAGTAATAATTAACTAAAGTTTAATGGAAGTCGGCATGAGTTGTTGCCGAATTCAGTCAGCGTTCCGGAGAAACTAACCAGCAAATTATAAAAATAGATTATGACACTCTATGATACCACCATCTTAACTGATTCTGTCGCCATAACAACAATGAATAATTGTTGTGTTTCGGCATTTTGAGGTAAGATAGCCAGTTACTCAGACCGTTGAGGATTCCATAAAAGTGTGAAGTGCGCTGCTACATTCGGCCTCATAACTTGAATACCAGGTAAAATGAAGGCTAAAAGCACTGTACCAGCCATTTCCACCTTTCCCGAGGCGGCAGGCCGCGCCCAATTCCAGCAAGTGACGGGGACAAATGAACCGCTCTGTTTCACGGAACCCGTCCCACAGATTTGTATGGGTTATTTAAGAAACAAAAAACTTGCTGAAAGCATCACAAATTACAATAGAGTCATTAAAATAATTGCCTACCAAAAAAGATGGCTCTAATTGAAAAAAAATATCGCAAACGTTACTAATTTTCTTCATTGTACGATGGGGAAACGCTACGGTTATACGATATGGCTGAAGGTGGAAGGAATCCTCAACAGACTAAGGAACTGGCTATTTTACCACTTAATGGAGGGATACAACAATTAATCGTTTAAAATTGTTTTTATGGCGACAGACTTAGGCAAGATGTTGGTGCTAGTCAGGAGTACTAAAACAAAGCCCTATGTGCCGTGGCGATCCGCGCATTCCGTTACACTAGTCATTAATGTGGTATTTTTTTTATAAGTGGTCAGAAAAACAAATTAGCTTAAAAGTTTTTTGACAGATGTAATCTGAATTTCCAGCGGAGCACGTCACTAGGTTGTTATATGGGTTTAATTTTTGCACTAATTCACGTATTTAGTTTACTTTGTTTGCTGACAAAATTTTTTTTTGAGCTGACCAAAGCCTCCTTAAACTAGGTGACGATATACGACATAATTTCACTATTAATTTCTGTGTTGTACCCAATGTGTAAGTATTTGTAGGAATGTTAAATTAGTAGGAGAAGTCAGAAACCCTTGTCACTCCCGGACAGTAACGTCCCGTAAGTAACATTTGTCTCCGCTCCACCTGTGTCACGTATTGAAAGGTTCTGAGAGTTTTGATGGCGCGTTGTGAGAGTTCGTCAAAATAGGACACACCTGTGACGTCCTTTTCAAAGTTCCGGGACATTGTCAGAACAGCAATTACTGTTCCAATAATGTTACTTTGCTTATATTTTGTTTTTGTGTGTAACAATAATCCGATTTTTTACTGTAGGTACGACTGTGTGGCCTTCATCTCACCTGATTTTCAACAAACTGTGGAACTGGCTATCTTACCTCTAACTGCTGGAACACATTTTTTTTAAGAATTGTTTTAATGAAAACACACTTAAACACAATATGAGCTTTCCCTTAAAATTACTTTACCCATGTAACAAACGTACTTACATAATTGTGTTTCTTTTGTGCCACTGTACTACGTTTTTGAAAACGACCCTATTCCTTATAGTGTTTCAATATATTGATCAGCTGAGTAAGCTGGTGGTAGCTAAACAGGTGGAACAAATTTATACAAAGTCCTACCACCAACTATTTTTAATACCCTTTTTGATACCTACATTTTTATGGAATATTGGCTTGAAACTGTTTGCATAATTGTGGTTTTTATCCAACATTTTTGTTAAAGGCATTTGAATTTCGACAGTTAGGAAAGAAAAGAAAAGAACAGAAGCCAAGTCGTGGCTGATCGTTAGCGAAGCGTGTTACGAACAAATCAAATAATATTATAAATTGAAAGAGCTCGTTACAGCTTTGAGAACTTAATTAAATTTGAAAATTGAAATAATATATTACAGCAATTGTCGAATTAATTCTTAACTCGCTATCTGTTGTCTAATAAATAGTTTGATTACTCTTAATGTACACTTTCACTTTAATTGACCGAGCGAGCGAAGCGAGTATTACCTCAAAAGTAAAGAAAACACGGACCCCATATAGGGTCACGCGTCTGTCTGTCTGTCAGTCCATCTATCATCAAAATAATTGGAAAAATACGTCATCCAGGTAAACGAAATTGTATCATAATTCTTCATTGAAGTCGGTTTTCTTTTTAGTTTTTAAAACGTAATTATTTGTTATAATATGGCATAAGTGACAACTATTTGGATTTGTTGATAATACCGTTCTTTAAACCTTGGATGTTTTGAAGTTGTTTGATTACGCTGAACAGCTTTCACTAGTATAGTATTTACAAACAACACGAACACAACAGTTTAGTTTAGAGTTACACAGTTTCATTAAATTCAGTGATTCGTAAATTTAAATAAATTACTTCTATTCAATGTTGCTTAAAATACACAAAATTTGATATTGTTATAATTTTGAATGTATTTATAAATTATTTGTAATATGAGTCAATTACTTATAATTAAATTTTCGAGATACGTTTGATATATATGAATAGACATAGTAATACAGGGCGGCCTTTCCTACTCTCCCTTCAATCCCAACTCCATCATTTTCCCATATCATCACACCACAACACATCAACAGCCCATTGATGTCCATTGCTGGACAGAGCTCCCTCGAAAGCTGGAGAGTGTTGCCAAGCGATATAATAATACACAGAAGGAAGTTGCTGCCCTTCTTCTGATGAGATCCCTGTCGGCTTTTATGACATGCACGACAATATCCCAAATCGTCATGCTCATATTTGATTTATGTAATAACTTTTTGTAGTTTATGTATATGGTTTAATTATAGCATTATAATTTATGATTAAACTTGACAATGTTATAGACATACATTGAAAAATGCTGACCACAAGTCAATTATAATAGTGAATGGATCTTCCATGAATGAATTTGCCAGTGGTCAATATTGTTGATCCTCGGGTCAACTGGCATGTTTTAACACATGCAAAAAAATTCAAAAATTTTGAAAACCCTTTTTTTTTTTTAATTCATACGGCCGTCCTGGTCTTGTTTTGACCCGGCTTTTTTTTCTATAATTTCATGTCATGTTTTTGTGTTAACTGACAAATTTTGTCTAGACAGTTGAATATTTAAACGCTTCATCTGCGTTATCAGCCAGGTCAGTACATTGAACACGCCATTTTACACATGAACTGCGAAACGGTGTGACTACGGCCGGGTTTTATGGGAACTATAAAGTCAGGCTACAGCTCAGCGGAGCAGGTAGCTCACTCTTACATTTAGAATGGACTGTGACAAGTGTGGAGTCTCGGAGTCCAGGGTGCGTCATCCCAACTACTTTCCTGCCCGCTACGCTCCTCCGCCTGTACCTGATAGAAGCGACAAAAGTCAAAGTCAAAGTCAAAGTCAACATTTTTTTATTCATTATGATTTTTTAGGATCATTTTGAAACGTCAAATTAACCGCCTGTTCGGAATCGCGACCAGCACACAAGGAGAAAGGCAAGAACCTCGGGCCGGTTAATTTTTTTGATGATCCATTCAACATTTAGATACACAATTTGTTATTATATTCTAAGTAGATACATCATAAACCTAAATACTTAATCTTAAAACATTTGTTATTACCTATCTACCTAATGGGCAATTTGTTAACATTGAGAAATCACTATTTTGCTGTCAACTGGTATAGCAACATCGGGCCACACGTTCTTATCGTCGATATAATCACTAATTATGTAGAAGGCACTTTTAATTAAATTATTCTTTATATACGATTTGAATTTACGAGCAGAGAGTGTGGTGGCGCTTTGAGGAAGCTTATTATAGAATCTCACACAGTTTCCTAAGAATGAATTATTTACTTTTCCTAAGCGAAACTTAGGTATCTCAAGTTTATTTTTATTTCTAGTATTAACACTGTGTACATCACTTCTTTTACTAAACTCATCAATGTTATGAAAACCTAATGCACGCTCACAGAAGAGCGTGCATTAGGTTTTCATAAATGTATTGGGAGCTGACTGTAAGAATACCAATCTCTTTAAAACGTTCCCTAAGAGAGTCACGAGTTTTCATTTTATAAATTGCCCGTACAGCTCTCTTCTGTAGAATAAAAATGCTTTAAATATCAGCTGCACTTCCCCATAAAAATATGCCATAAGACATAATACTGTGAAAGTAACTAAAATAAACTAAACTCGCCGTAGCTTCATCAGTAAGATGCCTTATTGTACGTACAGCGTATGCAGCCGAGCTTAATCTGCTAGCTAATGACTCAATATGAATACCCCATTGCAACTTTGCATCAATATTTAAACCTAAGAAAGTAGTTGCTTCAATAAAATTCTTCCCCATTTAAGATAATGTTAGCATTGCTGACTTGAACATTAGGCAAGGTGAATCGGATGCATTTTGTTTTTTTCTCATTTAGTAGGAGGTTGTTAACTGTAAACCAATCAAGAACTTTAGCTAGAGAACCATTTACACAATCATAGTTATCTTTAGCCCTATCGACTCTAAATATTAATGAAGTATCGTCAGCAAACAATACAATGTCACATAGGTCCCCTACATAGGATGGTAGATCATTGACGTAGACTAGAAACAGAAAAGGCCCTAAGATCGATCCTTGTGGTACACCTACGTTAGTGGAGGTTCCCGAAGATCTGATACCGCTACGTGGAGGTTACTCGGTGCCCCGACCGAGTAAGCAAACAACCTGAGTAAGGTTTGCTTGAATAGTTTTATTCGAAATGAAGTTAATGAGTAGCTAAGGTAAATGATTCAGTTGTAGTATGCACAAGGTGGTTTTTGAAGAATTATTTTTGAAGCTTCAGAACACGCATGGATTCATGAAACCATAATTTACAAAAATAACCAGACTGCATTGATATGAATAATAATTTAGGAAATGAAATAGCAGTTCAGTCGGTCTTGTAACCACCATTGTCTATCTAAACATTGATAAATTAGTGCTGGTTGAACACTCCTCATTTTTGAGGTAGGGGCGTGCCTTAAAATTGCAGCAAAATGTGTAATTTTTTGCTGTTATTTTATTTTGAACCAGCTGATACACAGCGCTACTCGCGAATCGATTTTCGCCTCACGTGTACCCAGACCCGGATGATAGTAACACTGTTTGCATTGTGCTCGTAACTGTACCCACTTGGCAAACAATACAATATGTACACTTACACACATAAAACAATGCCTTGTTCGAAAGGTTAGTATATTATTTACCTTGTATAATGGGCACGCTTAAAAGGGTTCAAAATACCAAGTGTTATGATTATTGTATGCAAGGTACTGAACTCAGTATAATCTTACTGGGTTCAGTGGCTTAATCAGGGTTACGTAGAAATAGAGTTTAGTTGTGATAAGTTTTTTTATTTGAGTAGAAAATGAGTCAGTTTTCAACTTGATGGATTTTTGATGGACGGACGATGAATGATGAGGTCTACGATGGAGCAAGCTTTTCCAAAAAAATGCCCTTTAACTCTCTTTTTGAAGGTTTTTACGATGTAGAAGCGCTTGTCCGTCATCTCACCTGGTTTCAAGTTATGGTAAGGCCAAAGATGGAAGCGCACTTTACCCGGAAACGTCAACAAACTAAGAAACTAAATCTATCTACTTCTAAATACCGGAACACTACAATTTAGTATTGCTGTTATAGCGAGAGAAGCCCTACCACCAGCCAAACCAAGCACAATATTGTACTGCCCTGGGGATCGAACCTGGGACCTCTGGATCTGACACCGATGGGCGAACCAGTAGAGCACAGAGGCGGTCAAAACTATGATTTTAATGATTTTGTGCGCACTGCAAGAACTTGGAATAAGCTCCCAGCGTTTGTTTTTCCGCTGTGCTACGACCCTGATGTCTTCAAGAAGAGAGTTAATAGGCACTTTATGGGCAGGCTCACTCCATCGTAGATCTCATTCTTACCTGTGTAAGTTTCGTGGTCAAGAGTCGTAAAAAAAAAAAAAAATGATTCCGATTTTTTTGTTTTCAGTATGGGGAGACCTCAATATGACTTGTGTGAGTTTTCCGTAATATTCGATCATTGTTCAAAATTCTAAACTGATGGTTCTGATCACAATACAAGACATGTTGGCACAAGATCTCTTTTCAAAGTCGTAAAGGAACAATAGGTGTTCCGTTCGACTGTACAATTGGGTTAACGGCATTTGTAGCCGACTGTTCGGATAATCGCTGCTGGGAATCGGATATCTTCCTCAAATACTAGATCGAGAGAGATTAAAACTAATTCCTGAGGCTGTAAATATGTTTTGACAGATGTTAAAGTTTTAAAAAATAATTCGCTTTACATATAGGATGTTACATTTTTTGGGTTCGGAGCTTCAATGAAGGATCAAAGGATGCCTTTTCATAAATATTTTTGAACCTTCAATTCCAAAAGAATTACGGATCTGACATAGTTCACGATTTGATCTCCTCGATTGTTTTAATTTAAGAAGTGAGATGGTATCTGCGCGACGTCAAAGAAGCTGAATGAAACTTTCGTGACATGGCCGTGACTGCAAGCGGCTAGCGTAGACCAACTTAGGCTTATGAGTATAGATAACAAACAGTTATGGTAACAAGTCACCCAGCTCAGTGGACTGGATGGTAGCTCTGTTCTGCGCTGTAGGTTAGATTCGGATAGGTGTTAGATTCCCACCCAGGACAAACATTTGTGTGATGAATACAGATGTTTGTTTTGTGTTCGGGTGTTGTATTGTATCATTATGTATGTATTTACATAAAAAGTATACAAGTGGTCTGTCCGTAATCTAGCTTCCATATAACAAGTTTTCGTTTGGGGTCAAGCTATATCCGTCAACCATGTAGTGGTCAAGTAATCAGGTGTGTGTGTGTGTGTGTGTGTGTGTGTGTGTGTGTGTGTGTGTGTGACCAGCGGGCGTTGCTCTTCCCCCCGGTTGAGACCAACACATTCTGTTTGGTACATCATACTATTTATTATAAGTTTAGGAATGTAGTAAAATTATTAAACGAATAAGTCATTCCCTCTTAAATAATATATGTTGTTACCCACTGCTTATTTGAATGCGCTACTTGATGTGTGTCAAATAAAAGTTATAACTTTGACAGACCAACATACAGCGTAAGTTGTTAAAAAGATGCATGTAGATAAGACAAGTGGACATTATAGGGCAATGGTATAAAATTCGGACCACAAATCAAATTCGACGTAATCCCGTAAACCCGCTTTACGACCAATAAATATTCAGTGATCCTGATTCCTGTGACCACGTAATAAATCCAACCGCCTTCATTTTAGCACCGCACGATTGATTTACGAGATTTACATTGCGGGGCCTGCGTGTCAAATGTGGGCGCGAGTGGATGGAAAGACGCATTGGATAGTTACTTCATAATCGGGGAAAGGTGTTTCAGTAACATTGTTTCGTTAAACAATGTTACTGAAACAGACAAAAATTATTTGCTCATAGTTTGAAACGAAACAAAATAGTTTTTTTATATGCAACTGGTTACATTACTCAGTTACGATGGCGGGCGAAATGAATTTGTCACGGGAGAGTCGTAAGGTTTCTAGGATCGATTAACTAGTGAGTGTTGTGCACAGATCACGGTATCACACATTTGGAGCTGCTGCCGATTCAAACTGAGGTTGCTGGAATTAAAAATCTGCCCTGGAACAGAAACTCTTATCTTAAGCATACGTTGGTGAGGACGCCGGATAAGATGAGGGACTCCTTGGAACCGCGAGCGCTCCCAGAGCTAAGTACTCGTCATTCCACTCCCCCATAAATGGTATCGACTTTAGCTTAGCAAGTTTTTGTAGGGGGCTCACCACCTGTGAAGTCTATTATGTTACACTTGTAGTTTTTTTTAACATTACTGAGAGTTCTGCACGGTGCTTACTTCTATCGATATGTTTTCTTTCAGTTGTCAAAAATTTTGACACGATTGTTGCAAATGGACGCTCGTGATTGGACGAATCGTATGAGATTTAAAAAAAAAGGTTCTTTGAATTACATGCACATAATAAATAAATTCTCATCACTGCATAGAAAACCAGTTCAACTTCAGATCAGCGATGGCGCCAGTATTTAAATTAAGAAAGGACAAACGCAATAAGTACCTTAAGGGTTCTGAAGTGGTTCTGAAAGTGAAATGTAAGTGAGAGTAAAAGGTAAAACGCAATTAGGGATTACCTTGTAATTACACACGTATTTATCGTCAGTAAAATTTGTTTTGCATACTTAACTTAACTTTTTTGAACAACGCTTAGTTTGGTCGACTTACCTGAAAATAAAAAGAACATTTGTTAGTTTTTACACAAATCAAAGTAAATCAATCGACACGGGAGAACACGCCCCTGTGGGAAATCTACCAGCAGGCTAATGAAGCCAGCCAGCTAATACCTGAAGTCTAACGAGTGCTTTACTTGTGGAGTCGCTCAGTCTGCAAGTAGGTCACAGGTTAAGTTACGGTAAGTTGAGTTGTTTTTAATGAAATACGTATTTGCTCGTTTTTTGTGTGGGCTGTTTGTGTGGGCTGTTTGTGTGGGCTGTTTGTGTGGGCTGTTTGTGTGGGCTGTTTGTGTGGGCTGTTTGCCGCCAGTACCGGCTATGGTATTTTCGTACAAGCGGCGTACAAGCATACATATCTAATTCGCTTAGTCGTCAACGTCTTGTAACATTTTTTAAGGTGAAAATAAATAAGTAATAAGTCTTCGTCATAACTGTATAGACATTCGCATGTTTCATAGCGGGTCGCACGAAGCCGATTTATTCAATATTTTAGATCGAAATTACGGGGAGGTTATTCTAAAAGTAGATATCAAAAATGCTTTTAATTCGGTTGACAGAGGCACCTTGCTAAATCAAATCAAATCCAAAATTCCCGAAATTTATCCTTTTCTTTTTCAATGTTATGGTTCGCCATCTAAATTAATTTACAAGAACCAAACTATTTCGTCTGCAGTTGGCTGTCAGCAAGGTGACCCTCTAGGCCCGGCCATTTTTAGCCTTGCCATTCACCCAATTATTCAACGCCTGAAATCTAAATTGAATGTTTGGTATCTCGATGACGGAACCCTGGGTGGCGATGTGGACTCAGTATTTGGCGATCTAAAAATTATTATAGATGAATTTCGGCAGATTGGCTTAGAACTAAATTTTTCGAAATGTGAAATATACATTTCAGATACATGTTTGGATAGAAATTCAATTATTCAAAAGTTTGAGACTTTGGCTTCCAATATTACTGTTGTAGATAAGAGTTCACTCCACCTACTAGGTTCACCAATTCTTGATGAATCTTTTCCGGGTTTCGTCGACGATAAAATTCAAATTTTTATGAAGGTTTCGTACTTTTAAAAATTAACTCACATATGGCTTTCACCATTATAAAATTTTGCCTTTTTGTCCCAAAATTTACTTATGCTTTACGATGTTGTCAACTGTGGAAACACAGTGAGCTGGTGGAAGGCTTAGACAACATAATAAAGAACACCCTTTCCACGGTTTTGAATATTGAGTTGGATGACAGAGCATGGTCGCAGGCCTCATTGCCTATTCGATTGGGCGGCTTAGGTATACGCAAAATTTCTAGTGTTGCTTTGCCAGCGTTCTTGTCTTCCGTCTATAGTACACATTCTTTGGTTGAGAAAATTCTAACACCATCAATTTCGGCTGTTCCAGGCAATATACTCCAAATTTCTTATCTTGACGAGGCTCGAAATGCTTGGCATAGTGCTTGCCCTAATACCGATCCCCCAAAACACCTTTCGGCACAACGGCAGTGGGACGGGCCTCTGTGCGAGTTGACACGGAATTATCTATTACATACGTGCTCAACCTCCACAGATCGTGCTCGTCTCTTAGCTGTTTCAAAATGGGAATCAGGTCTTTGGCTGCAAGCACATCCATCCTACAATACCGGTACACTTATGGATCCTGTAACTTTCCGTATTGCCACTTGTCTTCGGTTGGGTGCAAGATGCTGCGCCTCTCACCAGTGCCGGTGCGGTGCGGCCGTAGATCATTTTGGTTTTCACGGACTTTCGTGTGCAAGGTCTGCCGGCAGGATTTCGCGCCACGCTAGTCTTAATGACATTATCCGTCGAGCGTTTACCAGTGTCAATGTGCCAGCCGTTCTTGAACCGAATGGTCTGTTACGTGATGATGGTAAGCGGCCCGACGGTATGACTCTTGTCCCTTGGGAAATGGGTAGGCCTTTGGTGTGGGACGCTACCTGCGTCGACACCCTAGCGCCATCTCATCTGCCTGGGACATCAGTTAGGGCTGGTGCGGCGGCTGATTCGGCCGAGGATCACAAAAGGCGCAAATATAGTGGTCTCGACAGAGCTTACCTATTTGAGCCTTTTGGGGTGGAGACCTTGGGTCCGTGGGGAGCCGGTGCCCTCCGGGTTTTCAAAAATATTGCGGGGCTTTTGATTGAGGCGACACGTGACCCAAGGGCTGGCTCTTATTTAGGCCAGCGAATTAGCATAGCTATTCAGCGTGGCAATGCAGCCAGTGTCTTGGGCACGCTTCCGTCTGGTACTGGTCTGGAACAGTTGAGTTACCTATAGGCCGTTTGTAACGGTCCTTAGGTAATCTGACTGATTCCTTTGTACTTAGTTAGTTTAATTTATTCAATATTAACATAGAATCTGTAACGTAAAGGATAATCACAATTGATTGAGTGATTCAGTCACCTCTTTTTTTTTTGTTTTTTTTTTGCACGACGGGGTAGCGCTTGGCCTTCATCTCACCTGGGTACAAGTTGAGATAAGGCCGAAAGTGGAAGGGCACTTCATCCGGAATTCTTAACAAACTGAGGAACTGGCTGTTTTACCTTTTAATGCTTTATTACTTAAATTACTTTCCAAAAGAAGTGAAGTAGATAGGATATACAAAGCTATTTTTATTACATAATATGTAACATTAGTTTGACACAGCATCATCCCAGTCGTAGTGCAATAAAAAAAAGTTCCAGTTTTTGTTTGCGAATTGTGATTTTCCGTTTAATTGGACTTCCTGGAATAACTTTATTAAAACAAAGTCAAAATCATCGCGTTTATTTTGTAAACATGAATGAACCAGTTTTCAACAATAAAGCCAGTAGCTGTCCACTAATAGTCACAGTAACTCAACACCACTTACAAACGATCTCCGTACTTCCCCAGGGAAATCTACCACTTGACTAATGAGGGTACTGATGAAGTTATCAGATATTGTACGCTGCTATCTTTTCTAACAGAGTTCTAATTAGATGACCTAGCAAGAAACGTGGTGCGCCGACGATTCCATATTCTACATCTACACTAATAACTTATAGGGTTTCAGTTTGTAAGTTTGTATGCCGCAGGTAATCTCTGAAACTGCTCGTCTGATTTCAAAAATCTTTCACCAATATATAGAATGATTATAAAGGTATGACAGGGTTTTTCGTGACGACCAATTTTGCACCAGAATTCGACAAAAAAAACGGTTGGGCGAATGCATTTTACGAACGCTTCCATAACGGCACGAATATTTTAATCTATAGAACCAGTTGTAAAACTCAAAAGATTTCTACAAAAGAACTAGATAACAAATATATCCAATCCAGAGATCCCGGCTTCAATAGGTAACTAAATAGTGGTTCAATAGGTAACTAAAGGTAACTAAATATTGTGCTTGCTTTTTTATTCTGTGGTAGGACTTTGTTTAAGTTTGCCTGACTAGTTACCAACATCAAGTCTATTGCCATAGCAACAATTCTAAATTGTTGTGCTCCGGCATTTAGAGGTAAGATAGCCAGTTTCTCAGAGTTGATGAATCTGGGTGAAGTTCGTTTCCACCTTTGGCCTTATCATAACTTGAAACTAGATGCAAACCAAGCGCTTCCCCGTCATATAAACAATTAAAAATACATTTAAACAAGTATGTAAGTTCTGTCATTATTTTTGTATTCTGGTAAATATCTGGTGATCACACTCCAAATTAGTAATATTATCTACCAGATGTTGATACAAAATCATTTTGGATATAATTATACAGTATATAGTAGGAAGACTGTACCTAACCTACTTGAGTATTTTAAAATATTCGTTGACCGAAATGAAAACTAAAATTACCTAACGACTGTAAAACGTTTTCAATTGTGGAGGTTTTGATTGGTCCAAAATGTGAACCCATAATCTTCGGGAGGTGGCCCGCTCACTAGTCAAGTATAACCTATATCTCGAATGCGCAGTCGGTTAATTAAACGCATTAGTTCCATAGGACAGCGATTAGCCGGCGGTCCCGCCAGCCCCGTGGGAAATATCGGGGTAACTGGCTTACTCGTTGAGATACTAGATTAACTGGACAGAGGTCTAACGGTCTTTGAACTTGCTATCCGACTTGTAGAGTACAATTGGAGTTTGCTGGTTTATGTGTTGTGTGAGAATGTGTGGGGTAAGAACCTTCTAGTGGTAGACTACTCCTATCTACCCGGGCGAAGGATTGGCTGGCCATGGCTGAGTGATCACAGTACTGGTAGCAGGACCGTGTAGACCACCTAGCTAGCGACCACCCGTCTGCCGAAGTCCGCCACCAAATAGTTGGCAGTCTTCAGTCGGTGCGCGGGAGACTAATACTATAGAACATTACTCTGTTCTATCATTAATAGTTTTCGCAGCAAGCGCGATGTAAGGCACTTTACGGGTCATGCATCTTCTTTTCGTTTGGTTACATTATTAGAGTTTTCGTTAGGATTCCTAAATATAGAATTATATAGATAAAATATATGTTACTCAGTTATATATTATAATAATAACATTGAATCATTGTGATGAAATCGGTATAGTAGTTTTTGAGACTGTTCAACACAAGCAAAAATACGAATATTTTCTTCTAAATCTTTTTAATAATACAAAAGTATGTCATATAATGATATTTAGATGTAGATATTCTGATATGCTATATCACATAACTTAGAGCTAATCAAACCTAGAGCAGAATAAAAAATGAATAAAATAAATCGGACTTCGACATCGAGAAAAACAAATATTTTTCAAACAAGTAGGTTCATTTGAACAACCTCAGGTGTTTCCTGTATCTTTGATTGCATTTTTACGATTCGAGAATCGAACTCGCTACTGTAAATAAACCGATTTTTATACGTTTCAACGAGACTTTTACGATTGGGAGTAAAATTTTGTGTTTTGGAGAGCAACAAAACGTTTTCATCTTCTAGTGGAGTGACCACCACCTACCGTTCCTACAATACCACCTACCACCTAGCTACCTACCCGTGTGATTTCAAGATTGTTGCGATTGGTACCTACGGATGCCTCCACACTATCATCTGTCTGTCATTTCGTTTGGTGCGTTGTGCCTTTGTCCTTTCGATACTAGTATGAATACCAAATTATTATCGCAACAAATATTTTTGTCATAAGTAAACATTAGGTATGTGTTTTCCAAAACAAATCATTCTAGTTTATAGTTGCAATTATTCCGTTAACTAGTTTTTTTATCGATGACTCAAGCGTTTGACCGCCAGCTTTTTTATTATTGAAAACAAGTGAAGGTGTTGCATAAGATGGAGCACGCTTCTCTAAATGGAACCTATTCATTCTGAACACGACGACTTATAGATTGTACTGGTGCAGAATACAGGCAAGGAGTTCTTGGTTACTGATTCGTTACCTGTATCACAGATATCAACATACCCCGCACTAATGATAAAGGTAGCAGCGTATCGATGGGCTCGGCACAATGAGCCTCGGCTTCTTCTGAATCATAGAGTTAGTTTAAAGAGCTTTGAATTAAATAAAAAAAAATCCCGAGGTCATTTACCCTATTGAAAGAAGTATGGAATTGCAAAGATCACGTCTTAATTAATTTTGTAACCGTTTGTTTGTCGTTCGTGTCGTGAATCCGAGGTGAGCGTCCATTACAACAACAACAATGGCGACAGATGAACCACATTACCTCAGAACAACACACACAACCTACAGTCTACTGGCCTACATAATGCGTATTGAAGTCATTTGATTGGATATCGTTTGAAACGATGTCACTCGTTGGGGTGATTTCACAGTTCTATATAGTTTTGTGGGTGTGCTCTACCTTCTAATGGTCTATGGACAGCGGAACCTTTGCAGTTGACCCTTTGTCAACGTAGGATCGTTGACTAGAGGTCAACGCTGGTGGTAGAACCTATGGTGGTTCGAACAGGCGGTAGATTTGTCATTTAAAAATGATCCTAATAAATCTTAATTAACAAAAATATTTGACTTTGACTTTGACAACCTGGCTTGCGACCATCCTGCTGTCCTGCTGCATCCTGGTGTGTGTTAAAAAAAGTGATTGATAATAATGTAAAGCTCTGCCCATGATAGACTTCATCTTCGGCCGGGTGAAGCCTCACGACTCCAGATCTATATATCATATTTCATCAGCGACTTTCTGCATTATACATCAACTAGCAGAGTGCCCGTGACTTTTTCCGTGCGCTTTTCAATTATTAATTAAAGATACTTTTGCTGGGACCATTATTAATGAACCTCGGTGGATTATCCGTAAACAATATTTGTGTATGTTTTTAAATTAGTTATTTATCATCTCTGTGAGGTGACAGCATGGCGATAGGTGTCGTTTCAGATTCTGATACCCTTATGATACAGAGCCCAGGCCGTGGAGCATACATTGTTGTACACAACGTGTACACGGAACAAGCAAGCAGCCCACCTGATCTCTTGCGTATAACAGAACTTTACTGCGTAATAAGTCACATCCTTTTTTTTTATAGTACTACGGGGAAGCGCTTGGCCTTCTTCTCTCGTGGTTACAAGTTGAGATAAGGCCGAAGGTAGATGTGCACTTCACCCGGAATCCTCAACAAACTGAGGAACTGGCTATCTTACCTCTAAATGCCGGAACACAACAATTTTTAGAATTGATATTATGGCGACAGAATTAGGTAATATGGTGGTAGCTAGCCAGGCGGACCCAAACAAAGTCCTACCACCAACCAAACCGAGCACGATATATTGTACTCCCCATGGGGATCGAGCCCGGGACCTCTGGATCTGACACCGATGGGTGAGCCACTAGACTCTTCGTCACTGTCACGATCACACTGTAACTGTTGTAAAAGGAGGCTAAAAGAGCTCTCTATAGTAGTACATTGTTTTGAGTACAAACGAAAAGTTTACTGCAATTCTCACGAAATGCGATCTCTGATGGATATCAAGGACATGGTTCTTCCATAACCAACAGAGCAATATCAAAACCACTAGAAATATAGTGAGGTTCCTACGGCAAAATGTGCACGCCGCGCTTACCCGCATGTGAGTTTGACAGTAGGTCACGTGGCCGCACCGTACTATTAACTAAAACGATTCGTAGCCCAGAATGCTGACAACAAAGTTAGCTCCTTCGATTTTTGTCCTCGAGTAACTCATATTCCATGAAAATCCGCAGTAAAACACTTTGTTACATTTATTAGCAAGATCTGAGGAAAGATATTAAATTGAATTAATTTTATAAGGCTACAAGCACAAGCCGTAAATACGAAAGTTGTTGCTCGGATTGTGGATTCCGAGACAGGAAATGGAAGTTAGCAAAAATATAATAACGGAGACCGAAAATCTTCTGTCATTTTTCTCTAGAACTTTTTATTTTGAGATCGGTCAGCTCTTTACCTCAAGGCTTGCGCAGACAAGGCAAAAGCGAGATTTCATATGAAATGATTTATTTGAGTAGATAATATTCCCTTTAGGTTTCATCTCTGATCATCGTTCAGAGGCTGTAACCATATAAGGATTATCTACCTAGTTCAATGAGGTAAGGCATCATAAATAAGGTGCAGCGGTACTTCACACCTGGAGAGCTTCTCAACCTGTATCAGGCTCAAGTCCGGTTTGGTAGGGAGTTCTGTTGACACCTCATTCATGCCCTGGAATCGATCGATAGAGCTTTTAGATTTATAGGTGAGCACTCTATGGCGAAAACGTATAATCCTAGGTCTCGGGCACTCCCAAAGAGTTGCTTGTCTGTCTATGTTCAGGTTGAATTTGCTGAATCTACGCAATGTGCAAATACCATCTTCTCCTTTCCACAACAGGACAAGCAGACACACTGAATTTCTCCTGCTACTTATAACTTGGATCTTTTTAGGGCAAGACTGAATAGATGCCTCGGTGTTGGTGACATCGTCACCTAACGACAGGTAAGATAGTGGCCAAACTAACAATAAAAAAACAGGGTGTGTCGCAAAGACACACGATATAAGTGAAACTTTTGTATTACAGAGAAACGTTTAAATAATCTCGCACCCTACCCGACACAGTGCTCCACCACCTTTCGTCCCACAAAAAGGTTGCGGATCAGAATTTCAAAACCCTTCCATAAAAAGTTTCACTTCCAAACTTACTAGCACTATCCCATAATGTATTTCGGTGTCGATACTTTACTACTCGGGATATATGTATCCATTATGTACAAAATGTATCAGAATATCTCATCACACTAATACTATCAAAGCGAATGTTTGTTTGGTTAGCTCCTTCTGTACGCCAAGTCTACTGAACGGATTCAGGTGAACTTTTGTGATGTTGTTCTGGACTAGGTCTTACGTAATGTACTTTTTACCCGCAAGCACTTAGCGTGGTAGTAATTGTAAGTCCTTAAGGTTTGATGAGGCACCGTCCCAGACGTGGACATTAATTGGCTGTTGATTCGATGTGATATGCAAAATTATGTGGACAAGACAGGATATGACAAACAAGTCATGAATTTGAATACAGCGCCATCTATCCGAATATTTAGTAAAGCTTGTTATATGGCAACTAGGTAACGGATAGAATACATAAGTCCTTTTTTATAAATTAAAAAAATACTTATCACACAAAGCAACCGCCACTGTAATCTTGTGAGTATTATATTATATTATATGAGTATTATACAATATTGTGCACGGTTTGGTTGGTGGTAGGACTTTGTTTAAGTCCGTCTGGCTAGCTACCACAATCTTACGTAAATCGGTCGCCAATACAACAATTTTTAAATTGATGTGTTTTTTTATTCTTTATTTTATTTAAGAGGTAAGATAGCCAGTTCCTCGGTTTGATGACGATTCCGGGTGAAGTGCTACCTTCGGCCTTATCATCACTTGAAAATCAGGTGAGATGAAGGTCAAGTAACCCCTCATCGTAACTTCATCAATATTTATCACACAAAGTTAGTCTTGGGACTAACTTTCTGATAAATATGATGATAGACATATAGTAAAACACTAACGTATATAAGTCTCCGGTAAGAATCGAACCCACAGTACAAAAGGCAGAGCTGATAGCTTTGTACCAACTGTATAAATTTTGATAAAAAAGTTTTAGCAGAAAAGCGGCTTTTAAGCACGTGACAACACTAAAATCAGTTTGTTTCGATTACGAGGCAATTAACCTGGCTCACGTTTTGCATATTCTGTATTTTATACAGCGTTTATCTGTCAAATAAAACCCACAGCAGCAAATGTAGCGATCGCAGTAACACAGAACAACTATTCGATATCCATTGAACTGAAGTTACGAGGCAGCTCTGTTTACTTAAACAGTACAATCCAAAATCCACCTTACGCACACGATAGAAAGACTATTTTGCACATCGCTGTTGTTATCTGATTTGAAATGCGGGACAAGCTAATTTAAACTGTATTAGTTTGTGATTGAGGTGGAGTTAGTGAAGCAGGAACGTTGATTATCGGTTTTGCGATGTAGGGTGGGAAAGAGATCTTCAGATTTGGGAGAAAGGTAATATTTTAATACTAAATTCAGCGTGCTCTTTAAAAATTAACCCTCTACTAGAAACTATTGTTTCAAGCTCAAAGACCTCCTGTATTGACCCGTACAGACCACACCTTGAATTTTTGTCCGCTATAGAAACTGGAATAATGTTCTTTTCTTTTTGACTTGACTGTTAGATGAGCTAACAATATTGATATTTAACTATTTGAACTGTCGGGACTTTGTTCCCGTGTTGTTCCCGTTGTGCTGTGCGTTGATTGTCAGTCAGTCAGCCAGTAGTCCACACGATTATATTATTTAAATCAAGCATTTATATATAGTACGAGTATCCTAAGATCAAGTTAAACTGGATGAATTAAGAGATATTGAGAAAAGGTGTGATCAGAGAAAGGTGTAATAATAACACATTTTCATTGTAGTGTTATAGCTTTATTTTTGTGTGATAATGTCCGTGATTAAATACCTAACACAAAGCAGACAGATCGGGCAAACTACTAGTATTTTTAAATTTTGACGATTGTCTAGAATTCTAGATGAATAAGCTGAATTGAATTGAATCAAATTACTAAAATGGCTACAAAAGATCAGCGACTCAAGAAGATATGTTCAAGAAAATAAAACAAAGATAAAAAAATATAATATGGGCATAGAATTGTTGCACAGTTGTCAAAGTCAAAGTCAAATCTATTTATTCAGTAAGATTAGGATCACTTTGAAACGTCAAATCTACCGCCTGTTCGGAATCGCGACTAGCACACAAGGTGAAAGGCAAGAACCTCGGGCTAGTTTTTTTTTATGATCCATTACAATAGCTTAAAATTATCTAATACTAATTACAATTTATTCACTGGAGCAAATTAATTTTTTTTAATGCCAGGCTTTCTTATCTTCTAGGTAATCTGAAATTTTATAATAAGTTTTCCTGGATAGCTTTTGTTTACAACATTTTTGAATTTATTATTTGACAAGCTTAGCACATCACTTGGCAATTTATTATAAAAGCGTACAGTTTGCCCTATGAACGATTTATTAACCTTATGGAGCCTAGTTGTGGGAACAGCGAGTTTATTCTTATTTCTAGTATTATAATTATGTTTATCACAGTTTTTGTCAAATAAGCTTATGTTTTTACGCGCGTACATAATATTTTCATAAATATATTGGCAGGGCATAGTCAATATATTTATTTCCTTAAACTTGTCTCTTAATGAATCTCTGGACCCATTTTGTAAACAGCGCGAACAACTCTCTTCTGCAAAATGAATATGGTGTCTATATCTGCAACACTTCCCCACAATATTATGCCATAATTATGACATAATACTGTGAAAGTAACTGAAGTAAACTAGTCTTGCTGTAGCAACGTCTGTGAGAAGACGTTACTTCTTTACAGCATATGCTGCAGAAGTAAGTATCTTCGCCAGTTTATCTATGTGTGGGCCCCATTGAAGTTTATTATCTAAGGTTAATCCCAAAAATACAGTGGTACTGACTAATTCTATATTTTCCTCTTTAACGTTTACATTAGCTTCAACTTCAGTTACATTTGGTAAAATAAATCGAATACGTTTGATCTTTTTTCTGATTGAGTACTAAGTTATTTACATTAAACCAGTTAACAATTTTTGAGATTGCATTGTTTACGTTGTCAAAGTTAGTCATTTGTCGCTTCAATCTAAATTGAAGAGACGTATCATCTGCAAACAGTACAACCTCATTGTCATCTTTAACTATTTGCGGCAGATCATTAATATATGTTAAAAATAAGAAAGGCCCCAATATTAACCCTGCCCATGGTAACCAAAGATCCTGAAGATGTCCGCCTTTGATGAGTTTAATATATAAGAAGACAATCTACTCATCGAAGTTAAACGTATTATTTACATTTAATTATTAATAAAATATATGCTATTTATTCAATAAAAAGTACAATTAAACTAACTATGTACAAAGGAATCAGTCAGATTACCTAAGGACCGTTACAAACGGCCTATAGGTAACTCAACTGTTCCAGACCAGTACCAGACGGAAGCGTGCCCAAGACACTGGCTGCATTGCCACGCTGAATAGCTATGCTAATTCGCTGGCCTGAATAAGAGCCAGCCCTTGGGTCACGTGTCGCCTCAATCAAAAGCCCCGCAATATTTTTGAAAACCCGGAGGGCACCGGCTCCCCACGGACCCAAGGTCTCCACCCCAAAAGGCTCAAATAGGTAAGCTCTGTCTACTACACTGTATTGGCGCCTTTTGTGATCCTCGGCCGAATCAGCCGCCGCACCAGCCCTAACTGATGTCCCAGGCAGATGAGATGGCGTATTATTTGGATACACAAAACTGTTAGTGATCCTGTAATTAATAACAATAAAAAAAAACTTGACTTGCCCAAACCAAGCGATCCTTACTTTAATCTGACCATTCACATACCAGTCTAACGACAAAAATATATGATTGAATGTTTATCAATCTAGTCACGAGTTCTCCCATACAAGTCTCCCCGCACTAAATCAAACGTAATAAAAGTATGAGCAGACACGCAGAGCGTATACACACGTAGTTAAGCCACGGCTACCGCGTATACTTACAGACTATCAACTACGTAAATCAACTGTTGCGAAAAACGCGAAGAAATATAACATTTTGGTGGAATATAACGATTTTGTGAGTTTAAAGACCTTCCTTCTAAATAGTGCAGTTTTATTCGTACATTTTGAAATGGAGTTATCATTGTGCTTTGATTTATTTTTACCCGACAGCTTCGAACGAGAGGTATATGTTTTTAGAGAGTTTGTAAAATCAATGAAGTTTACAATTCTGCAGTGGGGGTTTTAGTTCGACTTTCAACTAGTTTTAATTATTCATAATGCTTATTTACATTATTCTTACCTTGCTTATTCTCACCCAAGGCAGGTTGAAGTACATTGAATCTTTTATTTATCAAGATATGCTTAGTTTGGAGTTAGATGGCGTTACGTGAAATTTATGTCCTGTATAATATTTATATGTTATATATATTTATTTGAGTATCTAGAAAAAATATATTTAATCAGCCGAAACAAATCTGTCTACTAACTTACACGCAACAATTCAATACCAACTGTATTATATACATATTACAATAAAGCTATCGACCAGATAAACAAGTCAGTCGATCTGGATAGTTTTATCCGAATCGACTGACTTGTTTATCTGGTCATACACATCACACGTTTTTTTAATTAAATAACAGCAGGTAGTTGTATGTATGTTGTGTATTGTTGCCAGGCGAAATAAAACTAGAGAACCGTCTTTGCATGACGAAGGAAATAGAAAAGAAGAAGAGCAGAGTTATAGCCAGTGTTTGTGGTTCGTTATCGCAAAAAAATATTTTTTAATGTTTTTGGTTTTAAATCAAAATTATTTTATTTATTTCTTCCTACCGTTTTCAATCACCTTGCGGGGGTTTTGGTGTATATTTGGTTTATGGTGGCGTAGACCATTTGTAACGGTCCAGTAGTTAACCCGATTGCTTCTCTTGTAAATTGTTACCTAGTTTATATTGTTTGAATAAATTGTGTATTTTTTAGTAAAACAAAAAAAAAGTAGTTTGTTGAAAAATATGGTTATAGAATCATCATTGTGATACGTGATACCACTTGGGTGAGTGTAGTGAGTGACACTCGGAGTCTGTCACTGAAGCGGACGTCGTAAAACGAAGAAAGGGATGTCACAATGACATCTACGATGTCAATAAACGCGAGAAGTTGCTGCTCCGTTCCATGTCGGTGCTATCGGTTCTTTCACAAGGCTTTATACAAATAGGACAGTTTTATATATCCCAAGTTTACAGTCACCTTTATGTGGAACAACAATCATTCTGAAGGTAACAGAAAAAAATGCTTGAAAATAAATGTCATGCCACATCGCTTATAATAATTTTAATATTTCACCGATAACGCTAAAACCTCTAAACTATTTAGTTAACTTACTAAATAAACTTCAAAACTAACCCAGTAACGCGGAAACTTCCCAGTTAATCCGGGAACTTCCTAGGTAATCCGGGAACAATGGATATTGTCCGAACATAAAGTTAACGGTTAATGGGAGATCTTAGTTCAAAGTTATTAGTTAATTCGTAAATCATCATCACCATTATTATTTGAACACTCTCCGCTCGATGTAGGTTTCACCCAGGTGACCACAGTGAAGTCAAGTGTCCATTTTACTTCACTAACCTTGTACTGCAATATTTGTACACATTCTATTCGCTAAAGGCGGTTTTTTTAACGACCTTGATGCTTGCCTGGGCAAGGATGTGGTCTACGATAGAGCGGGCCTTCTCAAAAACATGCCTGACGTCTCGTTTTGAAGGTTTGTTTGTTTGTTTGTTTGTTTGTTTGTTTGTTTGTTTGTTTGTTTGTTTGTTTGTTTGTTTGTTTGTTTGTTTGTTTGTTTGTTTGTTTGTTTGTTTGTTTGTTAGTTAGTTAGTTAGTTAGTTAGTTAGTTAGTTTGTTTGTTTGTTACTAACATTTTTCCTTTGACAGAGACCTGTGGTAGCCAGACCGCACTGAGCTCTATTTTCCACATACATTTTGCCATTCTATAAATTCACTCATGTCGTAAAAAACTGAAGGGTAGTAATCAAGTAGTAATAGTAATAATGCTTTGCTGTTAAATGACATTGAGCTAGTCGCATCATGTCCAGGTCTTGTCAAGTGAGCAGAGTGAGAAGCAGGACTAGTGCGTATTAGTTCGAAAGAGAGGTGACCTTCCTTTTCAACCTTCACTTAATACATACTGAGGCCTCAAACGTAAAATACTCCTTAGGTTACCCTACTGCTTCTCTTAGTTAGTCTGATTATTCATATTCTGTTTCATTGTTTGTGAATAAACAAATTATCATCCATATTTATATCAGCTATATTCCATGTATTATTATAATAAGATTTAGCGCTAACAACAATAATTGCAGTGGCCAGTGTCCGTTTCTCCAGTTACGCACGCCCCCTACATCTTCAAAAATTAAGTTATCAGGTATGGTTTGGAAAGCTCATCGTTCCACCACAAACCTCATCCTTGCCCAGGCAAGCTTATAAGTAAAGATATGACTTATCATAAACTTAAAAAAACATTAAAATCTTTTATGGTTTTCTCAGCAAGACACAACATTTACCATAAATTACAAGTTGGTACCTACCTATTTAATAAATGATAACAAGTGAGAGATAAAATACTTTAAACAAGAATTCCGAGCTCATAAATCTCACAGTAAAATTACAAGTACTCAAAAGAAACTTTTCCGATATCTCGATGCAGAATAAAGTATAATGGTTAGAAGCAATCTTGCAATCCAGTGAGTGAATGATGGTAGTCATATGTATTGATGAAGAAAATACAAATTCCAAGGAGTGTAAGTATTTAAGGTTTGCACAGACCACATTCAGTCACATTTGGAACAGCCTTCTGATTCAAACTGAGGCTGCAGCGATTAAGAATTTACTCTGGAATAGTAATTCATACCTTTATCATACAAAGGGTTCCAGCTGGTAATAACGGTGGCATGAGATGGTGTGTTTTCTAAGAACCGTGAAACTACGCAAATCTAAGTATATTAAGTTAGATAAATGCGAGGTTCAGAAGCCCCCGACAACATTGTTTATAGGACCTACACTCGCGAAATGTTCTAATATTTATATGACTTATAGTTTATGGATTTTAATATAGGTATAGTTCTGGTATGTGCGTATTGCATCGGGACCGGGATCATGACTTTTTGATCTTGTTGTCAAAAGTATTGACTTGACACGATGGAGCCGCGAACGATTGGATTAGAGCCTTTGTGTTTTTGGAAAAAGGCTCCGCTAATGGTTCTAATTCTATGGACAAAACAAGCTCATACTCACTCATAGTTGCAAAGGAAACCAGGTGAGTGATTCGCGCCAGTATTTAAATGAAACTAGTAGTTCGCCCCGAACTGAGATCTCGTGATGTCTGGTTTGTGTTAAATATTTAACCACGATTTTTTCTCAAATAGTACCTCCAGCCCATGGATGTCGTAAACCAAAGGGCTTTACCAAAACTGCAACAGATTTTTTCTATTTGTCAACAAAACGATAACTATGATCACCAATCTGTCTGCCAAGCGTGGTAATTAAGGCCAAACTCTATAGCTTTAGAGCAAGTTCTTTCCACATTGTGGTAGACAATAATATGCTGTTGATGTGGGATATAGGTAGTCAAACCTCTTGCATGACATCTCAAAAGTATTCGTTGAATTTAATCGACACCCTTGGTTTGGCAACACTATTGAGTGAATACCAAAAAATGAATAGACCAGCTCTAATGAGATTCCGAATACCCTCGCTTTTCGCCACCCCTATTACGGGCAAAATTAAACTAACTTTGAAATCTGTAGTCTCAATCCCATTTCATTATGATATTTCACATTTTCACACATTTTCTTCAATCTTATTTACCCCTTTTGCAACCCTTTACACAGGGATTGTTTCAGCATGTATTTTTTTTTAAACATATCATATTACCTTTATGTTGGTATATTATATCAAAAATTCACCTAAAATTTAGAATTTAATTAAAGTACTATCGTGTCACGGTAGAAGAAACTTGTATCAAGCAACTTTTTTAAATGTAATCGATTTCTTGAAAATTCTTCCTACTATGTTCTATTCTGTGTCTCTACTAACAAACTTTCCTACCCTTATTCCATTGTTGTAGGATCGAGGGACTGAGACTTATTATCGAAGGTCTTTGAGAGTAGCGAAGTTTTTACATCAATTTGTGTTGTCCACTACGAGATTAGCTGAAGATTTATTGTAAAAATTTAAGAGTATAAAGATATATATCTATTTTTTAAGGGATTTCCAGAAGATGGGTTGGGTAAACTCGAAAATATATTTTGATAATTTTGATTCTCAGTTTTATGCGTAATTAATCTCAGTTCACATAGCCCGTGCCGGCACATTACCCGCTGGTGCGGGCGTGTTGTTTCATAGTAGAAAGGCTTGCGTTTAACCGCCTCTGTGGTCTAGTGGTTCGCACACCGGAGGTCCCAGGTTTGATCCCCAGGGGATGTCAATACATATTGTGCCTGGTTTGGTTGGTGGTAGGACCTTGGCTAGCTACCACCGTCTTATCTTATTTTGTCACCGTTACAATAATTCTAAAATTGTTCTGTTCCGGCATTTATGTAAGATAACAGTCTGAGGAACTCCTCAGACTGTTGAGAACTCCGGGCGAAGTGCGATTCCATTTTCGACCTCATAATAATTTGAAAACCAAATGAGATGAAGGCCCAAGCACATACTCGTCGTACAATAAAAAAAACTGCTCTTTTTTATTTGCATCCTACTATGAAGCACGCTTGCCTAGAAAGAACCTATTCAGTCCAGACTTGAAGACTCCCACGTGGTAGTCGGGTAACACACCCAGGCAACGGATTCCACTCCACGACGGTTGCTGAAAACCGCACAGTGCACGAGGAAGGTAAGTACTGCCGGAAGTCGGTGGCGCATCGCCGACCGTCTGGTTTTCCGAGAGGTTAATGGTGATGTCCGAATATAATTGTTTAGTTCCGTGGCACATTCCGAGCTGTAAGTAATCCGCAGATTAATAAGCATGCGACCTTTCAACGATCCTCTTGGCTCTCCTCTGAATTGACATATACTGTTTACATGAAACAGTTTAAATGATGGAAACATGGATTTGGTTCAAACACCACACTACCGGCACTGTCGCACATGCGTCATCCTACACCGTAGCTCTATGATAACAATGTTGCTCTCAGTAGATTTAGGGCTATAACTGATATACGATCATACTGTCCACTTACCCTGAGGTATTGAAACTATCAAATTGTGCGCTGTACCTGCGCTAAAGCTTATTGAAACACTAAAAATATAGCAGAAATACATTATTAATTCAAAATATTTTTTTTACCTGCCTCTTGGGCCTGTGGCTCAAACCACAAAAATAAACCTAATTTTGATGCTAGAACTCTTACCTCGGCATTGACAGTCGGCGGCATCACGATCTTCTTCTGCGGCGGCGACCGCAGCACCACGTTGTCATCCCTGATGATGATCTGCGGCTCCATCGCCAGCAGTTTCTTCTTGCACTCCTGCATCTGCAGGCATTCCTTGTCTTTCTTTGACAGCACGGACTCGGAAGACGCGTGCTTCGACGATGATACTGACGTCTGCGTCGACAGCTTGAAGCTGTCCATGCTAGTGGTCATTTTGGAACTGTCTTTACCGTTCGACCCCATGTTCATTTCACAACGTTCTAACACTGAATTTTATGCTTCATGGCATCACTTTGTAGCTGCACTTTTTTTACAGCGCCATTTTGTCTTTTTATAACAGTTTTTTGTGTTTATCTTTTGTTTTAATCATTTTGTTTTAGAAGTAGGTGGTATTTACCTACATAGTTAATGTAACCTAGCATATATTTCTATTGTGCATTATTCTATTGGAAACACAAAGGGATGAAACAATGTTACCAATAAACTAGGTAACTAGCCTGAGGTTGCAGAGTGTGCGGTTGAGGTTATTTTCTCCCTTTTTGCTGTTCGCTATTAATAACAGGCGGTAGATGACATGTAGTTGTGATGGTAGTTGAAACAATCATTAAAAACTTTCCCCTCTTTACCTCGAAATCCTTTTCGATTTTCTGTGTCAAAAATCTGACTGAATAAAGATATATAGTTTTTTATTCCAAAACTTGATTTAAACTTTGCTATTACGTGGGCCTACTACCTCCACTACTACGTAGGTACTAGCATACTGTTCCGTCTCTCGTACACTAACATTAAATTTTAATATTTTTTGCCGTCTCTTATCAGTAGGTAAACCCTAAGTGAACAATTTAACGGGCGACCCTGAATATCCTTCGAACAGCAATGCTTGGTGTATCAAATAGATTGAATGGCAGTACTTTCGTCAAACGAGCTCCTTTGCATGGAGTGTGCCTCCGAATTTCAAGGAACAGCAAGAAAATATCGTTAACAAGATTGATGCAAATCCACAAGCATGTTCAACTGGGTTAAATTCTCAAAATCCTTTACATCATTCTGGGAATTCTCCAAAATATTCGCTCTACATTTACACTGAGTAACTCTCACGGGCTTTTAGAATGTGCCGATAAAACATGATGTTAGTAATGTATGACCGATGATGTGACACACACATTTGTGATTTTATATATATGAGTTTGCCGTGGCGGTCGCGACGCAAGAAACGACCTTTCCAACTCAACCTGTGGATGTCGTAAAATTTATTTTATACTACATATTATCTACAGTATGCTGCGATCACCAACCTGCCTACCAAACGTGGCAATTATGACAAAACCTTCCACATTTGGAGGAGGCTCTGTCCAACAGTGAACACCAATGGGCTGTTGATGTGAATGATATGTAAGTGACTGCTGCTTAGGTTTGTAGAAAGAAGTCTCTGTGCATACTCAATTCGTGTTTTGTGCTATACCTTTTATGTAGTTATGATAGTTTATTGGAAACTCCGTTTCTACTTTCAAATATTGATTATCTTTACTTTAGTCAGTCTTGATTGTTGTAAGTGCCATACCACCACCTGATATTTGTATCTTCGTTTACATCGAGTCTTCAAACTTTTAGCAATTCGCTCATCGATCATTCGTTATGAATGCGTCAGGGTTGCCCGACAGATAAATAATTAGCAAATACATTCACTAATACTAATTTACTGATGTCATTTGTTATGAACTGGTATCGGATGTTTGGAGCTTTGATCATTGTCAAAGCAGGCCCTTTACAAACGACACGATGTGTTTTTTTCGCGCTATAACGAGACGGTCGCGCTGCTGCCACTGGTTCTTCATATGGGTCTATATACTGGGTCTTCATATACCCGCCTACGAACCTACCTACGACTCTGCGTTGCTACTATCGCAATACAGTCAGGCTGCAGACGCACTACAGACGTATTACAGACGCGCTACAAACACGCTGTCGTAATACAGACGCGTTACAAGCGCGCTTCAGCATTCAACGGTATTTCAATACAGGCTAGGGTTTACATCTATGCGGTCGCATATATTTTCAAATTTGATAATTCCAGGGTCTCGAGGACTATCATTTGATGCACAGAATAAATGTTGTCGGTAGTCTTAAAGTGATAAGGTGTGAATAATGCGGTCGATTCTAGCCGGCATTATGACAACTTTAAGCTAATTTATTACGCTATCTATTATCACACTAAAATGTCAACAACAGAGCAAAATTATTTTTCAAGTGACACAAGAATTCAACATTTTGCGAATCAAAAATTAATCAAAATTCTGGGAAATTATACATTTTGGGAATTCTACATTATGAGAATTCAATTTTCTGATCCTAAAGGGCATTTATGATGTGTCTGTCTTATAAATGCTATGATATCGGATGAGGAGTATGTAGATCTTACATCTATGACGTATTTTTTTAGAAAATTTACTTGCATATCCTTTAGGATCAAAATCAACAGACGCTAGCGGCTGATTCCAGATTATTTGGCTTTATCATTGATTTTTGGATAAATGATGAGGGGCCGAGTGTTGGCAACCCTGCTCACCTGTCTCCCTAAGGTACTTTGTATACCCACTTCAGGCAGTTGTTTACCGCCGCGTCCGTCAGCGGAACGGTAATGCGTTGCTGAATTATGATTCTGCGTAAATATTTGAGCGCCAGGTGATTTTGCTTAAAATATGAAAATAGTTTGATTTCTTTCGGTGAGCGGCTTTTGACTGGGTAGATCACGACACCCATATCTTAAAGCTTAAACTATGATTTGAAAAATCAAGCAATAAACATCATGCATAATACCAATCATATCGCACTCAAAAAACATTTGCTGTAGCAGATTTTCGGGAACATCCACTAAGACGACATGATATTTTTGTTTATTGTCTATGTCAATGATCTGTATTCATGAGTAGGGGACCTATACTATGTCGTATTGTTTGCAGACGATACTACATTAATATGTAGATTCAATACAGCTAAATATAGTCATGATTATGAAAATGCTTCTCTAGCCAAAGTTTTTGATTTGTTTACAGTAAATAACCTCCTACTAAATGAAAAAAATACATGCATCCAATTCGCTTTGCGTAATGAATGAGTCAACAATGTTACATGATCTTAAATGGGGAACTACTTTCTAATGTTTAAATTTATATGCTATATTATGTGATATTCATATTAATTCATTAGCTACTTACTATTACTTGCTAGCTAATGAATCAACGGTAATATAACATCAATAACATCTCGGTTGCGACGCAGTACGTATAATAAGGCATCTGACTGATGAAGCCATGTAGAGGTTAGTTTATTTTAGTTACTTTCTCAGTGTTTTTTTGATGGGGAAGCGCAGCCGATATTGAAAACATTTTATTTATACCGAAGAGAGCTGTGCGGGCAATTTATAAAATGAAAACTCTCGACACTCTCAGGGTCCAAAGATTTCCCAAAAACAGGGTTCTTAACTTTGGTATTCTTACAGTCAGCTCTCAATAAATTTATGAAAACCTAATGCACGCTCACAGGGACATTGATGAGTTAAAAGGTAAAAGAAGTGATGTACAAATGTTAAATGCATGAATCTTTATCAACTATTTTCAATCAAATTATAATATATAATATATAAAGTTAAACATTTTAAATTATAATATATAAAGTTAAACATTATAAAATAATCACATAATACTAGTAGTTCGCCCCGAACTGAAATATCGTCATGGGGTTTGTGTTACAATTATTTCTCAAATAGAACGTAATAAATAAACGAAAAAAGTGTGCTTTCATCTTTTGACCTGGTTAATTATGACGTATTATGGCAGAAGTTAAAACAGCTTGAATTGCCTTCAGAACTCAACCACATATTTAAGTTCTGGTATCAAAATCAAGTCAATGTGGTGCGATGGTCAGGTGCTTACTCGGAGACATACAGGTTGGAGGCCGGGGTGAGGCAAGGGAGGCTGACGTCTCCAAAGCTGTTTAACCTTTATGTCAACGCGTTGATTGTTGAGCTCAGCAGCACCCGTGTCGGCTGCCATATTGACGGTGTTTGTGTCAACAATCTTAGTTATGCAGACGACATGGTGCTGTTGAGTGCATCAAATTGTGGGTTAGCCAGGTTACTAGGCATTTGCGAGAGGTATGCTTACGAACATGGCCTAAAATATAACAGTACGAAAAGTGAATGCATGGTTTTTCGTGCCAGAGGAAGCTGTCCAGTGTCCACTATACCGTGCATAAAACTGTGTGGAGTACCGCTTAACGTAGTAGATAAGTTTAAATATCTGGGACATTTTCTGACCTCTGACTTGAAAGGCGATGCTGACATTGAGAGAGAACGGAGGGCGCTGTCTGTAAGAGCGAACATGATAGCTCGTAGATTTGCACGCTGCTCAAAACAAGTGAAAACTACACTTTTTAAGGCTTACTGTTCGAGTTTCTACACGTGCAGCCTATGGGTGAACTATACGCAAAAACAGTACAGCGCTCTGCGTGTTCAATATAATAATGCGTTCAGAGTGCTGATGGGACTGCCCCGGTTCTGCAGTGCGTCAGGGATGTTCGCCGAGATAAGAAAAAAGATAAGATGCGCGTGGACTGTTTCTACAGCACCATGCGCAAGCGGGGTACATCTCTGATGCGCAGGGTCCGGGCCAGCTCCAACAGCATTATCAACGTATTTGCAAATAGGTTTGACTGCATTTATTTGTATCACTGCGCCCAGATGCATGCTCTCAATAATAATAATAAATTCAGACTTGACATTTTTAAATAATTACTTTGTTGTGGCTTTTATGAATATCTTGACATTTTGCAATTCAATTCATTTTTAAATCATTATTTTGTTTTTTGACTTTTATTAATATTTTATTTTGACATTTTGTAATTCATTAAATTTAAATTTGTATTTTGTGACATGCCCGTTATCCTTCCAATTTCTGCTAGATTTATAAGTATGTACCTATTTTGTATGAAACTGTTTGTGATATCAAATGATCCTGAGTTGATTGAAAATAAACGATTTGTATTGTATTGTATTACACTTACTTAAGCATTATTTTTCTCAATCTCTCATGATTCGCCTGAGTGATCGAGGCTTTCTCTCGTTGTTAACTCTCATTTTATGCAAACCCAAATTGAGAGCTTGCAAAAAGCACCAAACCAGCGACTGTACGTCATAGTAGGTGGTAGAAAATATTAAGTCACCCTTGAATGAGATGAAACAAAGGTTCATGTCTGATTATCGTAGAGCTTTATTTTTACCATTATGTGTTTAGTTATTTTATTGTATTCATTATTTATTTTATTTATTAATTATCAAGAAAAAAAATAACCAATTACACTAATTAAATAACATAATAAATAATAGATAAAATTATTATTTAGTTTATAATGGTAAAAATAGGCCTTAGTAGTCGTGGTTTAAAAATCTTCCCCTCTAGCCCACGTATGTCGTAAAAGGCTTCACCTAAAAGGCAGCAGCTATTATTTTATGTGTAAACAAAGCTTTCACTGTGAGCACCAATCTGCTTGCCAGGCGTGGTGATGATGAGCAAACCTTACAGTTTTACAGGAAGTTTTTTATTTTTTTGCTGATGCATTTTTGGTTGACTTTACGACATCCGTAGGCTGGCGGGGTAGATTTTTAAACCAAGACTACTGAGGCAACGGTTTTGAGAGCACTTTTCAAAACGTCATAAACCTTTGTTTCATATTAGTCAGGATATTATAGGTTAGCAATAAGAGCTATAATATGATAATTTAGCCTCGAACACGTAAGGTTATTGAAAGCATACTTATATCGTTTGTTAATTTATCGTTTGTTAAATAACGTTCTATTTGAGAAATAATCTCCGTCGCAAACCAAACATCAAGAGATCTCAGTTCGGGGCGAACTACTTGTTTAAAATGGTAATTATTTAGGTTAATGATGTACTTATGAATGTTATCTAAACTCTGTTCCTAACTATTGAATAGATCATCAAAAATCGAAATAGCCCGAGCTTCTTTTCTCTCTTCTACTGGAAAAACCAAAATATATTTAGAGATATAACCAACCACCTCTTTTTAGGCTATACTATGTATTATACGCGTCACACACTACACACGAAAAAAAAATTTAAGGCTTGCATGTGCCGACTATGTTCTATTGAAGCTTAAACCTTAGCAAAGTTAACTGTCTATTTTAAAAAATAGCCAGATAGCTTTTTTTTTAATAAAGCCTACTTGAAATACCAATATAACATAATATTGCTAAACAAAGAAAAGTACACAAAAAAAACAAACTCCGAATTTAAACTTCCGTAACAATGCAAAGCTATTTAATTCAACACAGTATAGGTTGACGATTAGCAAAAGTGCAAAAACAAGGGGTTTATAATTATTACGTATTACAAGCTTAAAGCTTAACACTGAAATGAACTGAAACGGAAAGCCTTTTTTTGTTAACAATGTATTTTTTAAGCATATACGAATACATGAGTATGAAATTGTAGAATCTCAATTTCTCTCGTGTTCTTTTTATGCTTTTTATAAATTCAGTTGCTAACATTTTAAATTTAGTTCGGTTTGTTATTCGGAATCTAAAAACTGTAAAAATGGCAACACAGTAACCTTTGACTGTGATTCTAGATTTCTAGATTGTTGATAGGGATCAAAGATAATAATATAACCACTATTACGTAAAGCTGCAGTTTTGTTGACATTTTATTGAAATTTAATTTTATAAATATGTGTTTTGTTGTGTAGATTAAATGAATTAATGTCAATGATAATTTTTTGTTATATGTATGTTAGGTATTTTAAGATACATTAGTTTTTTTCCATACAGTATTGCTGTACATAACGTGCCTAGTGTAACAAACACAGATGAAATAAGGTCAAATAAATTAAATCAGAAACCAGATTCAGAACAGGCGGTAGATTTTACGTTGCACATTTTGCAACGTCAAAAATAATCAAAAATAAATCTTAAAAAATCTGACTGATAAAAACACATTTTGAGATTGGCTTTAAAGGGGGCTAACAGTACCCTTTTACTAAGCCTCCGCTGTCGGTTCGTCAGTCTATCTGTCTGTCAGCGGACTGCTTCTCATAAACTAGAATAGGAAGACAGTTGACATTTTTCTATAGCATAGCATAACAGCGAATATTATAAAAGAAAAATTCAAGTATTAGAAAAATTTTGCCTGGTTTATTAAATAAAGTTAGATACAGTGAATTGTTTTTCATATAATAAGTAGGTTCTACTTAGATTTAGTGAGTGAACTTTATCACCGCCTGAGCCAGTAATGCGTCGTGACCGTTACGTCATCTTAATTAGACATGAGAGTGCTCCTAAGCTAGCTGTTATATCCAAACTTGGACATCGCTCATTTGTAATACACGACGGAAAATATTAGTCGCCTTAAAAACCTGCAAGAGTAAGGGGTCGATACTGAAATTATCGCCGTGGGGGTCGGGGCTTAAGAATTGGCCCACCCATCACGGACAATAGATGTCGTAAAAGACGACTAAGGGATCTCACCAGAAAAACGGCACCTCCTTCTGTGTTTTATCTACACCTTTTTACTGCGATAACCAATCCGCCTGCTAAGCGTGGTGATTATGGCAAAACACTCCAGCTAGGGAGGAGGCTCTATAGATACAGTGTCCACTGCTGGAGTGGACACTGTGGACACTGTGGGCTGTTGGTGTAAATGATCGTTGACTTCATCCTTGTCTCAAGTGTGTCTAATATATAGCCAGTTATCTAAAATCTTGTTGGGCGTTTGATTGAGGCGACGCGTGATCCAAGGACTAACTATTATTTGATGAGCTAGCGATTTAGTATTGCTTTTTAGTGTGGGCATGCAGCCAGTGCCTTGGGCACGATTAATTAGATACGTTGGATAAGATGAGCTATCTGTAAACCGTTTGTAACGGCCTTAGTTAAACCGACTGCTTCCCTTGTAATTATTTAGTTTCAACGTTTAAAATAATCAGAAAACCTGTATCACAATTGCAACAAAATTTATCCGAATTCTATTTGAATTCACTTAATACTGTAATAAAAATAATCCAAAGATGAAACTCTTAATGGCCGTTACATTGAAAGTCCAATATCGAGAGCGACACATTTAAATACCAAAGGGATTGCCGGCCCCTACCACGCAGTTGCAAAACTACTTGCTAGTTCGAGACGAGTACCAACTTTCAAAATGTAAGCCGTATCTGTAAAATATCGACCAAAAAGTCATAAGAGGCGACTAAGGAGACTACCAGTGAGAAGTAGCATTAAAAAAAATCACATTCCCAAATACCTATCCCAACTTGTAGTAATTTTGTCAATTATGATCTCATCTATATCTATATCTAAATATATATTACAGGACACTAATATTACAGGACACTAATTTCACACAGCGCCATCTAGTCCCAAACTAAGCATAACTTGTAATATGGGAACTAGATTACGGATAGAATACATAAATTCTTTTTTTTGAAAATACATACTTATCATACAATACAACACCCAAACACAGAACAAACATCTATATTCATCACATAAATGTTTGTCCTGGGTGGGAATCGAACCCACAACCTACAGCGCAGACGGCAGAGCTACTACCAACTGAGCTGTGAGGCTTTTTAATCAAATATAACTCAAAAATTGACTGACTGACATAGTGATCTATCAACGCACAGCCCAAACCACTGGACGGGTCGGGCTGAAATTTGGCAAGCAGGTAGATGTTATGACGTAGGCATCCGCTAAGAAAGGATTTTGATTAATTCTACTCTCAAGGGGATAAAAGTTTGTATGAAACTTTGTCAATTTTAAACCGATCGGGCTGAGACTTTGCATGCATAAAGCTACTATGACGTAGGCATCCCCTAAGAAAGGATTTTGAGAATTTGCATTTGTTTTGTTTCGGTTTAGTAGTTTTGGTTATAGACAAAACAAATGCCAAATACAAAGCAAACTTTGTATTTGGCATTTGTTTTGTTTTCGTTTGGTTTTGTCGGATAGACTTTTTTAAAATGGCTAAAGAAAATCTGAACGTTAATGGAGAAGTTGAAGAATGTACTGTCGTTTTTAAGTTTTGTAGGCCCTAATTTTTACACACGCTAAACAAAAGTAAAGTCGCAAAAACTATACCTAATTAATAATAATACTTTTAACGCGAGCGAAGCCGCGAGCAAAAGCTAGTCTTTTTATATAGCTAGCCAAGCATTTGATGTCCAGCCCACTTGAAATAACCAGTGAAGATGTGGCGCTTGGAACTGCGCTGTTGGTCGTGGGTTCTATTTCTGATATCATTTATTTGAAGAACACAAAAGCACTAGTAGGGGTGGTAAAATTGAAAACTGTGAAAGTCCCCGTCCGATATATCGCTGTGACGGGAATATTCCCTTTGTGCGTGTCCATTCGCAGATGCTATACGTTATCGACGTTATCGGCAACAAACGTACTCTTATCAGGAATAGGAATCGGCAATAAACCTCTCTACATCGATAATAACCTGACGTCTGTCTGACAATGTGTCACTATATAACAAGGGGCACTAACTTAGATCGGTTACAGTCACCTGCTGCGATAATCCTTTTGTTATCACTTTCATTTTCAAATTTCACGTCTAGTAAGTTATATCACTATATTTATGTAGCCTGAATAGATATATCACATAAATACCAAATTTATAACATATCTACCAGATGTGAATAACAACCATTTTGAAAAGTGTAATTAAATGTATTCATAGCAATACTATGCATACTAGGCAGGCGACTCTAAATCTTCTTTACATGATATTAGCAGTATTGTTGTGTTCTGGATTGAAGGTGAATTTACGGGCACGCGAAGCTCAACACCTTTATGCCCCAAGTTGACGGGTTCAATGCAGAACCGCGTAGGTCATGTTCTCTGTAGATGTGACCTACGCAGTAAGGCCGCTTGGTGGTGTCCATTCACCTGTTAGGAAGTGCTGCGTACGCCACAGTAAGTAAATAATTATAACAGCCATATAATTTTCCGGGCCGTGAGTTGTATCTAAAAGTGCTAGTGGATAATAAGTACCTATCGTGAAAGGCCGATGGTATATAAATATCCGGTTTTATTACGATGATAGGGTGTAATGATGGACGGCTGACGGCGCAATCTCTATAGGGCTTCGCTTTCCAATAAGGCTAGTTGATTTTGAATATGTTATAGCCAAATATATATAGGGTTTAGTGATTTGTGAACTGAACCGGATGAAGGAAGAAAACTGGTATTTTTAGGGTTCCGTACCCATAAGGTGCCGACGGGACTCTATTACCAAGACTACTGTTCCGTCCTACTGTCTGTATAAAATTCCTAGTAGATCAGTAGTATAGTAAAGAAAAAGGTTAGCTTTATTCTCTTTACGATACATTTTATCAACACTATTATTTGATGTCGTAGGTACTGGCCGGTTTATTTCGCGATTGTTTACCAATGCAGATGCAGCTCCCATCGACTAATGATGCAGAGCTCCCAACAACTAATTTTTTTCATGACCAGTTATGTGGAATCCGCACACAGCACCTGAGAGACAACTTTGTTCTACGATTGTTGAATTTAGACACAGACAATATTAACATGAGTATTACTCAGAGAATTTAAGTTTCAATTGTCAATAGAGTAGATATTACACTTGATGACATTAAAATCCATTTTTTTATGGAATATTCAATCTAATTATTCCATCTAACCACATAATCAGATTTTGTTAGTAAAGTTAGAACGGATCAGAGAGACTGTTGGGATAGGAATATATTAAACGATTTTACATAATAGATTTACACAAATAAAAGGACAGATAGAAATAGGTAGGAGGTTTGCATATGAATGGGCTACATTCAAATCGTTAGCTGGCCTCAAAGTCAAAGTCAAAGTCAAAATTTCTTTATTCATTAAGATTTTTTAGGATCATTTTGAATCGTCAAATTTACCGCCTGTTCGGAATCGCGACCAGCACACAAGGAGAAAGGCAAGAACCTCGGGCCGGTTAATTTTTTTGATGATCCATTCAACATTTAGATACACAATTTGTAATTATATTCTAAGTAGATACAACAAAAACCTAAATACTTAATCTTAAAACATTTGTTATTACCTATCTACCTATGGGCAATTTGTTAACATTGAGAAATCACCATTTTGCTGTCAACTGGTATAGCAACATCGGGCCACACGTTCTTATCGTCGATATAATCACTAATTTTGTAGTAGGCACTTTTAATTAAATTATTCTTTATATACAATTTGAATTTACGAGTAGAGAGTTTGGTGGCGCTTTGAGGAAGCTTATTATAAAATCTCACACAGTTTCCTAAGAATGAATTATTTACTTTTCCTAAGCGAAACTTAGGTATCTCAAGTTTATTTTTATTTCTAGTATTAACACGGTGTACATCACTTCTTTTACTAAACTCATCAATGTTTCTGTGAGCGTGCATTAGGTTTTCATAAATGTATTGGGAGCTGACTGTAAGAATACCAATCTCTTTAAAACGTTCCCTAAGAGAGTCACGAGTTTTCATTTTATAAATTGCCCGTATAGCTCTCTTCTGTAGAATAAAAATGCTATCAATATCAGCTGCATTTCCCCATAAAAGTATGCCATAAGACATAATACTATGAAAGTAACTAAAATAAACTAACCTCGCCGTAGCTTCATCAGTAAGATGCCTTATTGTACGTACAGCGTATGCAGCCGAGCTTAATCTGCTAGCTAATGACTCAATATGAATACCCCATTGCAACTTAGCATCAATATTTAAACCTAAGAAAGTAGTTGCTTCAATAAAGTTAAGTATTTCCCCATTTAAGATAATGTTAGCATTGCTGACTTGAACATTAGGCAAGGTGAATCGGATGCATTTTGTTTTTTTCTCATTTAGTAGGAGGTTGTTAACTGTAAACCAATCAAGAACTTTAGCTAGAGTAGCATTTACACAATCATAGTTATCTTTAGCCCTATCGACTCTAAATATTAATGAAGTATCGTCAGCAAACAATACAATGTCACATAGGTCCCCTACATAGGATGGTAGATCATTGACGTAGACTAGAAACAGAAAGGGCCCTAAGATCGATCCTTGTGGTACACCTATGTTAGTGGAGGTTCCCGAAGATCTGATACCGCTAATATCCACTTTTTGAATGCGATTTGATAGGTAACTATGCATGAGGTTTATTGCCTGATTCTGGATGCCGTAGTGTTTAAGCTTTGAGATCAGGGTGTCATGATCTACGCAGTCAAAAGCCTTAGATAGATCACAGAATACTCCAATGGCATCCTGTTTTCCCTCCCAGGCTTTAAAGACGTACTTCAACAGCATAGAACCAGCGTCGGTCGTTGAACGGCCTTTAGTAAACCCAAATTGTTTTTCATGCAAAAGCCTGTTGCAGTTAAAATGTGACTGTAACTGAATAAGAATCAGTTTTTCAAATATTTTACTACATGCAGGCAGAATCGATATTGGTCGATAGTTTGCTGGATCCTTTTCATTACCAGACTTGAATAAAGGGATCAGTTTGCTATGTTTCATCAGATCAGGAAAAATTCCTTCGTCGATGCTTCTATTGAATATGTATGCCAGACATGGTGCAATATCAATTACTATCGTACTTAATATCTTTACGGAAATCCCCCAAAGGTCTTCGGATTTTTTTATATTCATTGACTTAAAAGCTTTTACAATACAGTCAGAGTTGACGTGTCTAAAACTAAAGGAAACATGACACTTTTCAACACTTGTTTCAAGTAGAGCCAACGCACAATCAACAGATGAGTTTAGTGGCCGAGTAACAATATTAGGTATGCTAGAGAAAAAACGGTTAAATTCATTAGCAACTTTTAAATTATCAATTACAATTGTATCATCTACTTTTAAAGCTATTGGTTTTTTTAGAGGTTTTGTTTTACCGGTTTCATTATTAATCATTTTCCAAGTAGCCTTTATTTTATTTGTTGAGTTCTCTATTTTCCTTTTTATTTGCAAAGATTTTGCTGAATGACATACCTGTTTAAAGATTTTAGAGTATTTTTTGACGAAACTAATAAATGGTAGATCATGTAGCCTTAACTCTCTCTCTGCGTAGAGTTCATATAGTCTATTCCTACTTTTATAGATACCGGCTGTAGCCCAGTCTGCAAACACAGAGCCAGATTTACCTTTACACGTTAGTAGTGGGAAAATATCATCGTGTTCTGTATGTATTATGTTAGACAATATGTTATAAAGTTCATTCGGATCATTTAAGCATGGAATAAGGGGAATCATTTTACCAATGTTGGTTTGAAATTTCATGATGCGAAATTCGGTGATTGGCCTGTAAGTGATTTCCGGAAGCTCCTGTTTCGAATTGCAATCAAAAATCACACTCTGACCATAATGGTCTGAGTCAAATTTTTTAAACATATCTTTTTGAAGGGGAGTATCACTACAATATATATTATCAATGCAAGTGGCAGTTGTAAGAGTTACCCTAGTTGATTCATTGAATTGGCGCCTCAAGTTGAAACATTTAAATAAGTTAATTATTTTTTCGCTTAATGGATTATTAGGGATATCAATATTGAAGTCCCCAAGCACTATTATTGATTTATTACGACTGAAAATTTTGGTTAAAACATTTTCCATAGTGGACTCGAATAGCACGTAGTTTGCACGGGGGGGACGATAGACACAAACCACAATGTGTCGCTCCAGTTCAACACATGACAGTTCTATAACTTCTTCAATCGTGAGTTTCACAATATCTTTACGTTCCTTACATTTAAGAGAATTTTTTACAATGATTAAAGACCCACCTTGAGTGGTATTCTTTCGCTTGTATGCGCTAGCAATACAGTAGCCTCGTTGATTGAATCGAAATATTCCGGCTAGAAACACCAATGTTATCAGAAATTCGGGAATATACTTTTGACATCCCGTAGAGATCTATTACCAGTATATTTTATTTTTTAGTGCTTCTATTTATTGTCAGTAATTACAAAGTTGAACTACTTTGCTCTGAGGTACTCAGGTGATTTGGTAAGCTATGGGTCTTGTTTTTCATCGGAACACAACATATTATTATAATTCTGTTTTTCACAATTAAAATCGCAAATAATAAGTAGCAGAGTACGTTTTCATAACCTTACCAGTATCATTATTTCAGCAAGAAGAATGTTATTATCATTATATTGATATCACGCAGTATTTAAAGGGTTATTCTTTAGGAAGAGAGCTTATAGGCACCTTCAGGGTAGGTCCTCTCTATCGTAGACCACATGCCTTCCTATGGTAGGTTCTCTCCATCGTAGACAACGTGCCTGCCTATGGTAGGTCCTCTCCATCGTAGACCACGTGCCTGCCTATGTAGGTTTCGAGGTCAAGAGCCCTTCTAAATCATATATAAACTTCTTGATAAATTTCCGGGCACATTTTACCCTGGCTTATAAAAATTATCCTACACTGTCTTACTTATTTATCTTCTTTACGAAACAAACATTTAGTTATCATATTCCATAGTTTTCGCAGCTACCTAGGTACTCTAAATAGTAAATCATCATCATCAATCACCGAACTAAAGCGCACCCGTACCGAAAATGTGTTAATTATTAATTTTATTTGCGATATTGCAAAAAAAAAAAAATGGTTTACATAGATATTTACCACGTTTTTTAACTTGCTGTCTTCTCTGTATGATTGTTCGTAACAAATTTTAATATCGATCTCTGAACTGAGTTGTCTCAATTATTTATCGTAAGACATTCATTTGTAAACCTTTTCTAATTATAATTAACCAGGCGCACTGTACAGCTTCAAGCACACCAAAACGTTTAGACTAAAAGTCCACATTTACTGAAAATCTGCTTCAGTGAAAAGATGAGCAAATGAGAAACACACACATTCGAGACGGTCGAGTGCAGGCCGCGCGGAGGTTAACGCGACCTCTTCGTTGAGAGGTCGGCGCCATACTGACGGTACCGTACCACCCTCCCAGGGTAACAGGCTAACAGGGTAGGGGTAGATCGCTTGGCTGGACAGTTGCGAATTATAATTATTTATAGAGTGATAATAGGGGTTCAGGGTATGGGAATTGCTTCGCAGGTTATTTGTAGCGATGTAAATTGAAACGTTATCCTCTTGTCTAGGATATGTTTAATAATCTGAATACATAAAATATATGTGAAGCTATAAAATATGAGTGACTGTCGGACTAACATAACAACCAACGCACAGCCAACAAAAAACATGAGGTCTTCGTGACTTGACATTATCAGGACAGGTTTAGTAGTTACCTTTAGTAGTCACACATGTTTAATGATTTTTAAGAAATTCCCACGGAATTATGGAAACGAAGTCCTGGGTGTTTTACGAGGAAATATTATTATGTATTTAAATATGGTATTTCGGTATTAAAGTAAAGTAAGAGTTACAGACTCACGACTTTTGCCAAATATAGTTGAAAGGACTTAGTCCTAATAAGTGGAATATCAACCAGATGGGGATGATAATAAGCTGTGCATCTGAAATTTATATTCAAGATTGGCGAAGGGGGTTAAGGTTAGGTCGAATAAGTAAGGCATGGTTCGTTGGTTTAAATGCGCACATAAACTTCCTGGATTTACCCACAACCTCCAGATAGAAGGCGCACCCATACCCACTTAGCCACACAGCTCTCTTAATTAAATTTAAGTAGGTAATAATAAAAAAAAGAAACATAACTAGTATCCTAATTTAATCTCTCACTCTTCTAAAGTACACCGCCATCTTTAGATGTCACTTATTCCTAATCCAGCCAAAGGTTGGCTAGCAGGGATTGATTATAGCTATAAAGCCGCTCATTTAACCTTGTCTAATAAGTAACTGTTGCAATGAAATATGTTAACATTTATGTTTATATCAATATGATGTTTGGGTCGTTCGTATAATTTGAACTTGATGTTTGGAACTGCGAGTTGACAGTTAATACTTTTACTAGATACTAGGCACCCAGCACCCGGCACCCGGCACCCGGCACCCGGCACCCGGCACCCGGCACCCGGCACCCGGCACCCGGCACCAGGCACCCGGCACCAGGCACCCGGCAGCCAACGAGTTGTATATTTAAAAAATATGTTTTTTTAACATAAAATGGCGAGCTTCAAAACTTGAACGGGCAAGGGTGAGGTCTGGAGCCTGCTTACCCAGAGGACACTGGCGCTGCAACGGAACACAGCTAACTGCCTGGTGCTGGTCTCCGGCAAGCGGGTAGACACTAGCTCCTACAGCCGGTGATGTAATCATTCAGTAGCCGCTAGAAAAACCCGGGGATTCCATTCCCGGAGTACACCACTAGAAGGAAGATCTCCCTATAGTAATCAATTGTAGAGCTAGCTCACGTATAGGTAACTACTGTGAACGTGAGGTAGGCACACAAAACCTGAATTTGCCCATACAAGCTGGGGCGTGAACAGGGAGTGAACTCTTACAAAAACTGGAACACATACCATTGGACAAATACAACCTCCTGCTTAGTTGGTTCCTCAAGTTGGGGGATTGTGTATTTATGCAAATTCAATGGCCAACGTTTGTGGTCCGATTAAATTCCACCGTTGATATTGTTGCACCTGGTAGCAAATTGAGATAAGGCCGAAGTTGGAGGTGCGCTTCACCCGGAATCCTCAATAAACTGAGGAACTGGCTACCTTATCCCTAAATGTCAGAACACAACAATTTCAGAATTGTTATTATGGCGACAGAATTTGGTAAGATGGTGGTAGCTAGCCAGGCGGACTAAACAAAGTCCTACCACCAACTAATCCAAGCACAATATTTTGGGTAACTAATTGTACTCCCCATGGGGATTGAATCTGGGACCTCTGGATCTGAAATCAGTGGGTTTAACCACTACACCACAGAGGCTGTTGGTGTATTGTAAATTAAAGTTTTTCAGATGTCTAGAATAAACATAGTAGGGAGTTTAAAAAAAATAGTGACTTGTGCTCAATTGGCACCTAGTTGGCCACAGTCCAGTGGGACTTTAACACCGCTTAGAGTCGATACCAGATGAAACCTTTGAACCGTCCGCGCAACGGCAATCACAAACACGTTTTTTATTTGGTGTTGAATGTTGGGTGATCAGCTGACCTGAGAGCGGTGACCTTACCACAAGCTTTTGTCTAGCGCTAACTTAAACCAATATAATTACAGCGAAAGTTTGTTTAGATGACTGTTCGTACCTGCGTCACAGCTAAACCACTGAAAGGAGGCTTTACGATGTTGCTTTGGACCGGGACTGACACGCAGGCTACTTAGTATCCCAATGATTCTATAATTACTGAACTGGTAATAAAACTACTTATAGTAAATTTCTTACAACGAGAGCGGAATATGAACACAATTTTCGCGATAAGGTACTCGTAGCGAATGCCATCCGTTTTTTTATTCCTTTGATTCCTTGAACTTCGGTCTCGTGATGCCTGGTTCGTGTTAGGTATACGTTTTCTAAATATCTCTTTATTAATCCGAATGTTCGAGACTCACTCTCGTTGATTACTCTCATTCCATGCAAATTCAAAATGAGAGTTAAAGTACCATATCACTGACCTTACGTCATAGTGGGTGGGCAGAATACAATTGGTAAATGAATAAGTCTTCCCTTACTAAATATGAGAAAGTTGATATTTGTTAAATGAAAAAAAAACTTGATTTTATTGCCGTGATAATCGTGATTTACAAATCTACCGCTACAGCCTACCCCCTCGTCAAGTTGCAAGACCTGATGTTCATCAAACGAAAAGATCAAAAAAACTTTTGCAACCTTCAAAACCACCGTTATTGAGGACAAACAAACAAATAAACAGAAACCAGCTGTCTAAAAACATAAACATCGTCTGAGAAATACCTACTTTTGGTTTATTTCAATATCAGTTATACATTGTTCACTTGTCACATCAAAAGTCCATCAGTGTCTACTGATGGACAGAGCCTCCTCCAAAGAAGTTTGTCTTAATCACCAATTGGCTGGCGGATTGGTGATTGCAGTAAAGGTGTAGATAAAAAAAATAGAAAAAGCTGCTGCCCTTTTTCTGGTGAGATCTCTTTGTCGACTTTTACGACATCCATGGACTGAGCACCTTTTCACAAAATGTTCTTACAAGAGAATCGCTCGGCTCGCGGTCTCGCGCCGGGACGGGACGCGACTGTCGAGGTGATGTAAGACGAGTCCATGAATGAATGCGTTCCGGTTCTCTCCCCGCGGTGACGTGACCGAGTGGGCCTCTGTGTTGTAACATAACTGGCTAATTGTGGGAGTAAATAAGTGTTAGAATCAATATTTTAATTTTTTGTAGGTTTTTGTATCATATTTATGTATTTACAAAGAATATGTTACATAAAAATATTCATATTTTACGTAATGTTGTTCCTGTATGCATGTAGCTTTATTTAGTTTTGGGCTAGATGGCGTTGTGTAAAATGTATGTTAATGATCGAGCGAGCGTAGCTAATGATATCTCCAAGTTAAGTTGGAAAAGCCGACACTGATCACTGACTCACACGATCAACAACCCCTTTCACCAGCCCAAAAAAATCTCTGTACTAATATTAAACTACTACATACTGTAATATGCTATCTGTGGTTCATCTTTTAACAATTTGAATATTAATGGGAAAGAAAGACTAGTGTTCTAATCGCCAAAGTTTAAAAAAGACTAAAGACAAGTGAATTTAGCAACTACAAGAGAAGTACTCTAATCTCAGGATAGGAGTAAGTTTAGCTGGTACTCGCATCGGCTACGGGGACTTCTCCCCCCTACACTGGAGGCTTCCTTAGCACCGAGCTTAGGTGAATCTGATAGGGCCTTGGCTCCCCCGGAAAATATTGTTGAATTGTGTAAAATATCTGTATGTTTGTTCGGTTACTAAATTTGAAATGTAGATATAGGATTATTTTTATCCTGATATTTATTTATTGGAAATCTAACAGCTAAAAGTCCAGTATGTTAAACACTGAGTAAGGCCTCTGGTGTGTAACAGTACGCGAGTCACAAACAAACAACATATTTTCAGTAACACGGCGCCAACAGTCGGAGCCGTCGAACGAAACACTGAAAAATGCTAGAGATTAAAGGCAAAGCCATTAGCCGCGGTAAACATTCCGCGCCGTGCTGTCACGTGGTTACGTTTACGTTTACGGTTACGTGTTACGGTTTTGGTTAGTGGAAATTTAACTAAATTATTTAACTTCGAAACAGAAAAAGAAAAAAACATCGCGTATTTACTAGAATGGAACTTTCCACTACTGAATCTGTACAAACAAAGTTGGCCCAGTTAATGTTGATATATTTTATGAAGAATATGGAAAATCTAAACATTAAATTAGACAAATGTTGTTGTTATTAGTAGCTACAAATTAAACAAAACTATGTCATTAATTGCTTTCTACCACTTCACACGTTGTAATTAGTTTCTACGTTGAGCATGAGGTAATTGCCGATTTCAATTTTACACACAAAACAAGGGAGGTCTCATAAGAGTCCACGTTTTAGGGGTTGGGCAACCCCACCTGTGTGCTCAGGAACGTGTAAGTTACATTATATATAACATTTATTAAGTATATTAAAGAATAATAATCATAAATATTAAGGAGTTATTCAATAAAAACTACAATTAAACTAACTATGTACAAAGGAATCAGTCAGAATACCTAAGGACCGTTACAAACGGCCTATAGGTAACTCAACTGTTCCAGACCAGTACCAGATGGAAGCGTGCCCAAGACACTGGCTGCATTGCCACGCTGAATAGCTATGCTAATTCGCTGGCCTAAATAAGAGCCAGCCCTTGGGTCCTGTGTCGCCTTAATCAAAGGCCCCGCAATATTTTTGAAAACCCGGAGGGCACCGGCTCCCCACGGACCCAAGGTCTCCACCCCAAAAGGCTCAAATAGGTAAGCTCTGTCAAGACCACTATATTTGCGCCTTTTGTGATCCTCGGCCGAATCAGCCGCCGCACCAGCCCTAACTGATGTCCCAGGCAGATGAGATGGCGCTAGGGTGTCGACGCAGGTAGCGTCCCACACCAAAGGCCTACCCATTTCCCAAGGGACAAGAGTCATACCGTCGGGCCGCTTACCATCATCACGTAACAGACCATTCAAGAACGGCTGGAACATTGACACTGGTAAAAGCTCGACGGATGTCATTAAGTGGCGCGAAATCCTGCCGGCAGACCTTGTGCTCGAAAGTCCGTGAAAACCAAATTGATCTACGGCCGCACCGCACCGGCACTGGTGAGAGGCGCAGCATCTTGCACCCAACCGAAGACAAGTGGCAATACGGAAAGTTACAGGATCCATAAGTGTACCGGTATTGTAAGATGGATGTGCTTGCAGCCAAAGACCTGATTCCCATTTTGAAACAGCTAAGAGACAAGCACGATCTGTGGAGGTTGAGCACGTATGTAATAGATAATTCCGTGTCGACTCGCACAGAGGCCCGTCCCACTGCCGTTGTGCCGAAAGGTGTTTTGGGGGATCGGTATTAGGACAAGCACTATGCCAAGCATTTTGAGCCTCGTCAAGATAATAAATTTGGAGTATATTGCCAGGAACAGCCAAAATTGATGGTGTTAGAATTTTCTCAACCAAAGAATGTGTACTATAGACGGAAGACAAGAACGCTGGCAAAGCAACACTAGAAATTTTCAGTATGCCTAAGCCGCCTAATCGAATAGGCAATGAGGCCTGCGACCATGCTCTGTCATCCAACTCAATATTCAAAACCGTGGAAAGGGTGTTCTTTATTATGTTGTCTAAGCCTTCCACCAGCTCACTGTGTTTCCACAGTTGACAACATCGTAAAGCATAAATAAATTTTGGGACAAAAAGGCAAAATTTTATAATGGTGAAAGCCATATGTGAGTTAATTTTTAAAAGTACGAAACCTTCATAAAAATTTGAATTTTATCGTCGACGAAACCCGGAAAAGATTCATCAAGCCAACTACTAGGTTCACCAAGAATTGGTGAACTTAGTTTAACTACTAGGTTCACCAAGAATTGGTGAACCTAGTAGGTAGAGTGAACTCTTATCTACAACAGTAATATTGGAAGCCAAAGTCTCAAACTTTTGAATAATTGTAATATGGCTATATATTAGTGTGTGTCTATTGTTGTAACATATTAATGATCGCGCAAATCAAACTTTTGTTGTTTTTAGCTAAATTATGTTCTCAATTATTATGGCCAATAAATTATAACTGAACTTTATTTAATTTACTTCTAAACTATAATAATTACGTCATAAAAACTATAAAGAAAACCGACTTCAATGAAGAATATGATACATGTTCGTTTACCTGGATGACGTATTTTTTCCAATTATTTTGATGACAGATGGACGGACAGACAGACAAACAGACGCGTGAACGGGGTCCATTTTTTCGTTACTTTGAGGTAATACACCCAAATCACTTCAAGTGTGCATATAATATGTGAAGAGTTCCTCGATTTCTCGAGGATCGGACCTTGACCTGATGTCAATGGGACCATCTGTGAAATACTCTTTCAACCAAAAAAATAATTGTCAAATCGGTTCAGGCGTCTTCGAGTAATCGGAGAACATACATAAAAAAAAAGATTCCGCCGAATTGACAATGTGGTATGTCCTCTTGTTTTTGAAAGTAGGTTACAAATGTAAACTGATTTAGATACAAATCCACTAAGCAACATTAAAACAAATGAACACGTGTTCCGTCTCTACACGAGGCATCCTCAGGAAGTCTTGGAGCCAAGCCGGCGAGCTTCGGCCGACGTGGTGTCGCTCCGAGCGCTGCGCAGAAAACAAGAAAGCATCTTACATTCTGGCACGTGCCACGTAGATTTTTTCAAAGTACCACACATTTTTCTGTTTTCATATAAAAATCCGCAAAGCAGCGCCCGAATCACCAACTTAATTTAGATCTGTGAAGAAACGGTGTACTCCATGTCCTCAAAAATGAACAGGGCCTTATGTTCGTAGGGAATCAGTATATTCCTATTCTGCGCAGCATCTCTGTCGTGTCAGGTACCGTCGAATCAATTGAGTCCTTAGCTATTCCGACTGTTTCCCTACCTAGCAGGCAAAAAAATATTACATGATATTTATTTAACACACCACCATAAAGCCCCAAACGAAGCTTAGCTATAAATTAGATATTATGGGAAGAATACTTCTAAAGATTTTTTTGCTTATATTAGGTCCTTACATATGAAATTGGCGTTTTGTATGGGAGGAACATAAAGGCAATTTTTTCATATTAAAATATATTTTATTAATCAAAGTATGTACCATTGCTATCTATACACTTTTGCCATCTTATAGGTAGTTCATTGATCCTTTTACTTAAAAAAAACCATTCGGACGGGAATCAATGAAATCTTTGAAAGCGGTTTGAACTGCCTCATCGGAATTGAATTTTTTTCCTTGCAAGAAGTTATCCAAATTTCGAAAAAAATGGTAATCTGTTGGAGCAAGGTCCGGAGAGTACGGTGGATGTCTTAGACATTCCAATTGAAGCTCCTCTAATTTGGTAGTCGTCTGTTGGGCCGTGTGTGGTCTAGCGTTGTCTTGAAGCAGCAGTGGCGTAGAGTGATTGAAAAGTCTCGGTTGTTTAACAGCGAGCTTTTCCATCATGGTTTGCAGTTGCTGACAATAGACATCAGCCGTAATCGTCTGACCACATTTAAGAAAGCTATAGTGTACGACACCGGCACTAGTCCACCAAACGCTTACAAGTAACTTTTTTTGAGTCAATTTTCGCTTGGGGCAAGATTTTGCTGGTTCACCAGGGTTCAGCCATTGCGATGAGCGTTTACGATTATCGTACAGGATCCACTTTTTATCAAATGTAATGATCCGATTTAAAATTCCTTCATTATTGTGCCGGTTGAGTAATGTAACGCAGCAGTCGACGCGCGTTTGTCGGTTTGCTTCACTCAATTCCTGAGGTACCCACCTTTCAAGCTTTTTCACCTTCCCAATTTGCTTCAAGTGGATTAAAACGGTTTTGTCACTAACACCGCAGCCTGCAGCTAACTGTGATGTGGTTTGCGATGGATCTGCTTCCACAATAGCCTTCAATTCATCATTATCGACCTTGGTCTCCGGCCGTCCACGGGGCTTGTTCTGCAGGTCGAAATTTCCAGAAAGAAAGCGTTGAAACCAAAAACGCACCGTGTTTTCTTTTGCGACACCACCACCATACACATCATTAATCCTTCGAGCCGTTTCTGCAGCACTGGTGCCACGGTGGAACTCGTACTCGTAAATAATGCGATATTTTAAGTTTTCCATTTTGTGAAATGAGTGACGCAGAAAAAAAAAGCAAAAGAGAAAAAAACAAATGAATTACGGTTTTCGAAACACAAATGCATGAGTAAATAGCTGTTTAAATTTGAATTTGGAATTCCTAACCAAAGAGGAGATATTTAAGATCAAAGTGACACACAATCACAGAACAAACTATGTATGTATAGATATTTTTTTACAACGGAACGAGCAAGCCCCACCTGATGTTAAATACATATCTTGCATTTTTTTGTTACAGAACAATAACCTTATGCGTAAGTCACATCCACAAAGAACAAATCCTAAACGGCACTGCATTGCGCCCGTCAACTTGAGGCGTTAAGCCTCGTGTGCCCGAAATTTCACCGGCAACCATACCCTTCTAACCGGAACACAGCAATGCTGCTTGGCGGTTGAAATAGGTATAGTGGTAGTACTTCCCTGGACGAGCCCTTTCACAAGGGGCTCTACTACATTTTTTATCACAACAAAAGTTTGTTTCGGGTAGGAATTGAAAGCTCAGTCTGCGGTGTTGAGCTATTGGACCACCGGTATAATTTACCTTCGTTTTGTATATTGTGGTTTTGGTTTATGAATGCCACCTATCATCAAAGTTGGAAATCTTTCAGAAGTTAAAAAAAATGAAGTTTACATTTCCTGAAATATTTGATTTTAGCAAGAGCGCCATCTGTCGCAATTGTTACGAATTACAGCGACACATTTTCAGTTTAAAAGTTGCTGAGATTTTCCGCTATGGAAACCTTAGTACACCAACCTTCATTCAGGAATGTAGTACTGAGATATGGTAAGAGATGGCGCTATCTCCAACAAACTTTGAACCTTGGAAAGCCATTTTCGTAGTTTTCTTAGAGTCTGTTCAGAAAGAACAGTCATAGATTTGAGGGCGCTCAATGCTTTTTAAGTAGGTTTTTTTGAGCAGGTGCTCTAAAATCCAGTAGCAATAAGATTTAGTTTTTCGTTTATTTTATAGACTATGATAAAATAGGAGAAGATGGCTGAGTATAGTCCCGTGGTGGCTTTAAAAATTTAGCCTTTTAGCCTACTAAGTAAAACTATATTTATTTATTTATTAAAAAAGTGCGCTATATCATTTTAACTTACATGGTATATCATGGTAAAGCGTGAGCATTTTCGCCTGTTACTGGGGTATCCAAATGATGTCTACAATGGTGCTTGCTACGAGATTGCTACGAACCGCTACGCTCGTAGCACTGCTACGGAATTCTAATCGAAACATACAATACGATACATTATTATGGAAATGCAAGCTATATAAATTAGATATATAAATACGTCGGTATTTCATTATTTTGTATAAATTTGGTTTTTATACTTCAAATAGTATAAATAGTAATGGAATACAACACTTATAAAAGCCGACCACCAACACACGAGGAGTTGAAACGATAACATTGAAGAAATTCTCTTTGGTGTGTCTCATAACAAACTTTGAACCATTTTCGAACCAAAAAAATATTCTTAGATTCATAATAATTCATTTCCAGCATTAATAGTTACAAACATTTAATGAGCAACAAATACAAAGAAATAATATTAAGTAGGTACTCCAGCTTAGTTCCTAATTCAGGCTATGTATAGTTAGGGGCTAGATGGAGTTGTGAAGTTGTCCCGAAACATTTACATTCAATTACTAATTTTGAAATACCATTTTCGTGAAGTTATTTGGATCAATAGATTGGGACAAGAATGTAACGATATGGAACTTGAAAAGGGCTGGTTACGTAATCCTTGGAATTTATCAAAGGTACGCGGGGACGAAAATGTCATATTGCTCAGTAGTGTTGTCAAAGTTATGTTTTGTTGGCCTGGTGATATTGATATTGATAAATCACTCTAGCCAAGCGTGAGTTGAACACGCACACAAAGGGTTCGGATCCAATTTTAAAAGTTTTTGCGATTCGAATGGGTCTAACTCGATTGATACATTTTCGTGTTTTTTGTCATACATCAAGGTAAGGGCTACATTAAGAACTTCGTATTTGGTTTCGATGGCACCCTTAAAGTACGGAACCTTCAAAGAACCAGCCGATAAATCTATACAAAAAGTTACATCCAATCTTAACAAAATAGGTCAGTAACAAACAAATAGCTAAAAAACAAGACATCATTATCAATATAATATATTATTATTATATATGAACCTATATTAGACAAAAGTGTTTTTGTGCTGAGTGATCTAGTGAAAGTCTAATTACTCGATCACCCTCTGCACAAAACACCTCCACATTGGTGAGTCGTACCTATCTAAATCAGAAAGCCAAAGGCGACGTTTCATTCGTTTGAATAAAGTCAAAATCCAAAAATAAATCATATCGGTCTCACAGTTGGTTTTGATATACATTATACTATTTTTTTTTCTAATTATAATTAAAAACTACATTTATTCAATAAAAAGTACAATTAAACTAACTATGTAGTAGTTAGTAGTAGTAGTAGTTAGTAGGTAACTCAACTGTTCCAGACCAGTACCAGACGGAAGCGTGCCCAAGATACTTGTATTAAATAAGTAAAAGTAGTTCAAGTAATAAAGAAGTTCGAACATAAAAATTAAATTGTAGATTTCTGTGCTTATCCATGCGCTTAATTTTATTGAAAAGTTAAGCTGCACGCTAATATTCGCATAATTGGAAATATTTTTAGAATTATTCATCGCGTAGCACTATCAAAGTTTCGCTCGAAGTGTCAATGATAGATGTCCCACTCAAGTAATGGAAAAAGTTAGATCGACTTGGAGGCGGTTCAAGCTACCCCGTCTGCAGCTGTTTCACAAATGCGAATTTAAGTGAATGTAAATGTTTTCGATATCTACCGTTTTATTCGCTGAATTCTCACAAAGTGTTCCTGCCTTGTTTAATCACTTAAAAATTACTTGGCAAGGCATATTGGTGTTACATTTTGGAGACTGGCCTACATCATTGTGTAATCCCTAAGTCACTTTCTAAGACATCATTCTTGACAGGGAGTGGCCAAAAGTAATTGCAATGGGCGTGTGAAAGGTGTCGATGATGACGACGACTGAGAGAAGTGAACAGAAACATTTTGTGCTGACCGCCGAGATCGGGATAAGAACATGTTATGCTGGCCGCCGAGAGCGGGATAAGAAAATGTTGTGCTGATCGCCAAGAGTGGGATTAGGACATGTTGTGCTGACCGCCAAGAGCGGGATAAGAACATGTTATGCTTGCCGCCGAGAGCGGGATTAGGACATATTGTGCTGACCGCCGAGAGTGGGATAAGGGCTGGATGATGATGATTGAGGTTGTCACAAACAACATAATAAATTTCGGTTCATTAAGTGCTCTTTATTTCAGGTACTGAATAATTTACCATAATTTAGAGGTCGGAGGCCGGAGGTACGTTAAATATAAAAATATGTTATAAATGAGAACCTCCATATTTATTTCCAAAAAACATGAAAGAATTTAGAGATAAAACGGAAATTGAAAGCTTTAATTAATGAAGTATTTAACATCGCGCCCCGTTGGGTTAATCCGTTCCGATAACGTTAATGATGTTTCGATGAAAATACTTTACGTGAACATATTTTAAACTTTAATTAGGGGAAAGGGACAGCATTACATCCGGAATAACTTATAATATTTTTATATATTTTATCAGTGCACGCTTGGCGCGGCATTCAAAATCTTCTATTGATTGAGTTTAAATAGTCTTTAAGGTTAATGCACTTAGAAATATGAACATAACCTTCAATGATTTACATGTGAAATCAAAATCCTGCCACTAGAAGTAGAATTATGTATTTCATTCCAAGCTAAATAGCTGTATCGTACAAAATAAGCAACAATAAAAGCCACTCAATTACCGATAAACATTTCATTATATCCAATTATTCGGCTTTCCGCTTCCATCAGACTGTTCAAATGTGGTAAGGGCGTTAGCGTAGTGATATCACAGTCCAATACAGGGTGCATGGTAATAGACAGAGCGGTAGCGGGTGAATGAGCGATCACAACGCCCCGCTGAAGATACGAGGGCTAAACCCATTTTGATGAAAATTGTTGCATGTATTTGAGTTAGCCCCTTGATGGCGTAGATTCACAATCAGATCATGTTGGAACCGAGTTCCATTAAAGACATTTGTAAACATTGTATTGTGTGTCTGAGGGAAGTTCAACAGTTATCCACAGTACAACATGGTCCTTTTCTAATGATTTTCTCGCTCGTGCAAGTTTCGATGATAATAGGTTACCCATTCATAAATACACTTTATTTTAATCATTTGACCTCAATTCCACCTTGTTACAAGTTGAGATAAGGCCGAAGGTGGAGGCACACTTAACCCGGAATCCGGCCCCAAACAAGATCCTACCACCAACCGAACCAGGCACAATATATTGTACTCCCCATGGGGATTGAACCCGGGACCTCTGGATCTGAAATCGGTGGGTTGAACCACTAGACCACAGAGGTGGTTAAATTATATTATTATTGTTCATGTTATAGTTTTCAGGAAAAAGTACAATTAAACTAACTATGTACAAAGGAATCAGTCAGATTACCTAAGGACCGTTACAACGGCCTATAGATAACTCAACTGTTCCAGACCAGTACCAGACGGAAGCGTGCCCAAGACACTGGCTGCATTGCCACGCTGAATAGCTATGCTAATTCACTGGCCTGAATAAGGGCCAGCCCTTGAGTCACGTGTCGCCTCAATAAAAAGCCCCGCAATATTTTTGAAAACCCGGAGGGTACCGGCTCCCCACGGACCCAAGGTCTCCACCCCAAAAGGCTCAAATAGGTAAGCTCTGACCACTATATTTGCGCCTTTTGTGATCCTCGGCCGAATCAGCCGCTGCACCAGCCCTAACTGATGTCCCAGGCAGATGAGATGGCGCTAGGGTGTCGACGCAGGTAGCGTCCCACACCAAAGGCCTACCCATTTCACAATGAGAAAGAGTCATACCGTCGGGCCGCTTACCATCATCACGTAACAGACCATTCGGTTCAAGAACGGCTGGAACATTGACACTGGTTAAAGCTCGACGCATAATGTCATTAAGACTTGCGTGGCACGAAATTCTGCCGGCAAACCAAATTGATCTACGGCAGCACCGCACCGACACTGGTGAGAGGCGCAGCATTGCACCCAACCGAAGACAAGTGGCAATACTTAAAGTTACAGGATCCATAAGTGTACCGGTATTGTAAGATGGATGTGCTTGCAGCCAAAGACCTGATTCCCATTTTGAAACAGCTAAGAGACGAGCACGATCTGTGGAGGTTGAACAGTATGTAACAGATAATTCTGTGTCAACTCGCATAGAGGCCCGTCCCACTGCCGTTGTGGCAGTGTGTTTTGGGGGATCGGTATTAGGGCAAGCACTATGCCAAGCATTTCGAGCCTCGTCAAGATAAGAAATTTGGAGTATATTGCCAGGAACAGCCGAAATTGATGGTGTTAGAATTTTCTCAACCAAAGAATGTGTACTATAGACGGAAGACAAGAACGCTGGCAAAGCAACACTAGAAATTTTGCGTTTACCTAAGCCGCCCAATCGAACAGGCAATGAGGCCTGCGACCGTTTTCAGGAAAAGCATGTTGGCAACGTGTTCCACTGTTTAGCCTCTAGCTGGCAGCGGATTATCAATCGCGGTACTGATGTTTACTACTCAGACGGTAGTTGCTGCCCATCTCCTGATATCTTCGCTTGGTCACCTCTCTCGGCGTTCCACCGAGGACAAGGAGGGACCCATATTTTTTACTGAGGTCACAAAGGATTTATTTAATGAATCAATATCTGAGAACCCCTTGGACCTTCAATCAGCGGTCGTAGCGTAATGCGATCGAAACGATATTATCGCGTCCACTTATGGTTCGCATTGTGACCGACCCCTTTAAGAACTTAATTTTATTTTTGCCCTTGATTTTGTGCCTTGTGCTATTATACCGGCCAAGTACCAACCGATTGGTGCAAGGCTGTCATCGTACCTCTTTACAAAGAGAAAAGCTCGCGGATGGACTGATAAACTACAGAGGCATTAGCCTACTCAGCGTTGTCGGCAAGTTGTATGCAAAGTGTTGATGAGAGACCGATGATGATAATATGAAATTTGGGATGCACGAGGGGTTTTCGAAAGGGATGTACGGGTAAGGTACTTCTATATACGAGCAATAGTCGAAAAATTCGTGGCTAAAAGTCTAGTGTACCTTTGTAGATTAATGGTTAATTTTTGGATATTGTAATATATATAGTAAGAAACAGTTTAGTGAGAGAATAGTGTAGTGTGTAAAAGGATGTAGTGACAAAGATTAAGAATAGAATGCTTATATGGTTTGGACATATATAGAGGATGGATGAAAGCAGGTTGACGAAGCAAGTATATTTCGAGTGTGAATGATGAAATTGGAAGGGGAAGGCTTCGGCGGACGTTCTCTGAACAAATTGGAGATGTTCTTGAGAACGGCCAGCGCAGAAGTACACCAAGCCAGGAGCATGTCCGAATCACGTGATGAGAGTGATGCAAAAGAAGACAAAAGAGGTGTGCAAGGAGCGTAGTGCATAGAAATCCGTTTTCTTTGCATACCCTTTTACGGCGTGAGTCTATGTATAAATGTATGCTCTTGATTCAGATGAGAATGTTTCGGTCTTTATCTTATTTTTATTTTTTTATTGTAAAGGGGTTGTAAAATGTTTTTTTAGAACCAACAATTCGTTTACCGCTATAATGCAGACAAAATAAAGTACTACCCAAAAACGTACCACTGGGGAGACGAAATAGAATAAAATAAGTCGTCCAGTTAGGGGTATGAGTCACACAACTAGGGTTACCCCCAAGGGATGTGCCGTGGTTTGGACAAATTAGGGTGGGTGTCTGCTGCCGCCACCTGCACGCGTAAAGGTATAAGGACCTTGTGATCTCACAAGATCACAAGTCGCTAATAAGATAATATATAAATATGATGATTTCATCGTTGTCATGCAATTTAGGACCCTTATTACATTTTTTTTCCATCAATAATAACAACCCTTGTCTCGATTAATTAATTTCACTTTTAACAAAATACGATTAATCCGATTAACATTTGGGAGCCAATTATGATGATTATAAATGTATATTTTGAAACAGATGTTATTTCTATTGAACGAAATAACTTTTGAATTATGTTTATTATATTATTTCTGTTAGCCAGTAGTTAATGCAGTTAATGTTACTACAACAAAATCAGTTCGCGAAGCTCAATTTTTTATTGCTTTACATAAAGCAGCCGTTTGGATTATTATCTGTAATGACGTAATTGTTTTTTTGTAAATAAAAAGTAAGGATAAAGATAACTTTTATATTTATTAAACGGTCAGCTACTTCAAGAAGTTTTAGTCGGCTTCAAAATTTATTTTGACAGCAAATAAGGTGAATAAAAAAAACAAGGTGTTTCCGGATGCAAATAAAAGCTTACAACCTACTATAAAGTATTATCAGAGAGATATCTTAGATAGTATTTAGGTATTAATTGAGGTATTTCGGTTATTATCTATATTTCATCCATTATCTTGGAAGCTTGCTAATGTTCAACCGAGCAGACCCGGCTAATTACCGGTCAACCTCTATTATTTCCATTCTCTGCCATTTAATGGAGCGCATTATAAACAGTAAATTACGACGCGAAAACGCTTGGCCTTCATCTCACTTGGTATCTTCTTGTTATAATAAGGCCGAAGGTGGTAGCGCACTTCACCTGAAATCCTCAATAGTGTGAGGACTTGGCTATCTGACCTCTAAATGCCGGAACACTACAATTTCAGAATTGTTGTTATGGCGACAGAATTATTTAAGATGGTGGTAGCTATATAGCAAAGTACCTAATAAAACTATAATAAAACAAAGTCCGTAATAAAACAAAGTAATAAAACTACAATAAAACAGCGAGTCCAATATCAAGCACAATATTGGACCCCCCCAATAAAAGATAGTACCCGCGATCTCTGGATCGGACACCGGGCGAACCACTAGACCGCTAATTGTAATTGGTATCATGATTTAAGCTATTGTAATGGATAAAAAAAAACTAGCCCGAGATTCTTGCCTTTATCCCCGAACAGACGGTAGATTTGACGTTTCAAAGTGATCCTAAAAAATATTTGACTTTGACTTGGCTATCATCAAGAATAAAAAAATAAAGAATAAAGAATAAATAAGTAAAGGAACATGCTCTGGGTAGTATTAACTACGTCTGTAATACGTAAGCGTCTGATCGCTTTTCCTTCTTCGGTCGTGAAGAAAACTGCTCCAATGAGGGTAATAATCTTGTATATATCTGTCGGAATAGGTGCGTTACGGAAATCTGAAGAAAAGAAGGCACGTACAGACACTTCATGCACTGCGCTTTTCTAGTGTCTGTAAATAAGTGCGTCTCATGTAATTTTCAAAATTCCTGCCATTAAATTCTATATTTGAAACACACTATATCATACTAACTGTATAGGCGAGTGTACTGTGAATATTCCATGCTTTTGATAACTAACGTATTCTTCTGGTTTTTCACGAAAACGAAACCGAAAACGCCCGAGTTGCTAGTTTCGTAGTTTTATTCATTTCTGTGGATAACATGCTATAGTTCAGACACGTATTCTGTGATCCAGTGGTTTAACGGTTATTTAACCTTAACGGGTCGTCGGCTGTGTAGGTAGACTTCTAACGAGAAAACGTTGTACTGATTCTCGGAGGTCATTTTACGGTTTCTAGATTTTTTAATTTACAACGTCGCTACTCTAGTCTACTGAATTAAATTGGTTTTCTAACCGGCTTAGACGATCCAATCTAACCAAAAGGTAAATTTTATTCGGCAATCGGGTTCCCAACCTTCGTATCTACTTATATTATATACCTACCTACAACTACAAGGTGTTATATGTAATTTGAGTACTTATTGATAGTAAAAAAATGAATAAAGTCGGAGGTGAACTCTCAAAGGAAAAAGTTGTATTTCTTTTACTTCCATATATTCTTAACAAATATTTTTTTCCGTTGTGGTAACGATTTATGAATTGACCTTCTTTCTGTGCTACTGGACGATCCGACTGTCGAGAGCGTTAATTATGGCAAAGCCTTCCAGCATTAGAGCAGGCTGTGACCAACAGTGCACAACAAAGGGTTGCTGACCTTTTCGAATGTTTTTGTTTACCAATTCAATAATGTAATTGGCTTAAAAAAGTTCTGTGTCTTAAAAAAATATTTTTTTACAAATACCCTCTTAAACAGGATCACACAGCATTTTCCCAACATACCTTCTAATTAGAAATTCCAACATTTCCATCTGATTATAAGTCACAGCGCAGAGTGAACAGAACGACCGGAGACGGGATTACTGCGTTACATTACACTGTGACAGACGTCGCTAATGTTGACTGGGAGAATTTGTGTGAAGGCTACAGTCAGCTAAACTTTATTCTGTTCTTGCGTACATTTTCGTGTAGCGAGAAATAAAATATTTCGGCATTTGGTGCACGATAAGTTAAAATCACCTGGTAGGCTACAGGAACCTGAGACTATCTTCAAATCTGTTCATGAAGCTCAAGAACATGCTCATTTGTATTATTGTCTGTGTGCTCTGTTGATCAATTATCTGTAATATTTTTTTTGTGAATTATGTTAATTTAATCTTTAAGCATTTTTTTGTTTTGCGATGGGTCAGCTCCTGACGTCGACACATGCACGAGAGCGTTCGACGATGGAGCGACCTAACCCAGACGGTGACGATGAACTGTCTTCTTGAAGATAATAGGGAACCTAAAACAGTAGAAATATAGTCGCTCGAATCAGTTTTTTTTGTGCTCTCTTATTAAAAAATTAATTGAACTAAACCAAATAAACGTAATTAATTGAATAAGAATAGGTAACTACCACCAAAACACAAAACAAAAAAATTATGTGCCAAAGAATGTTTGTTAAGTTCTCATGATTAGAGATCCGTTTAATCATGAGATGATCTGTAGAATATGTCTGAAAAGAATGAAACAGATTGGAATCAGGAGCTATTTTCGCTGAAAATACTTCCTATTTAATGTATAATCGGTGGACAGTTGGTTTTACTAAAACGCTTGAATAAATCCCTGCTCCAGCGCCACCTAAGCACACACTGGACTGCAGCGTGAGGGCAACGTTTTGTAAATTGAAAGTTGGTTCGGTTGGTGGAAGGACTTTGTTTAAGTCCGCCTGGCTAGCTACCACTATCTTACCTAAGTCTGCCGCCATAACAACAATTCTTATTTATGTGTTTTGGCATTTGGAGATAAGATTCTTTAGAGTTCTAAGTCAGCAAAACAACTAAAAACATTACGTAAAAAGTGTCGATATATTGATGAATGTTGACTTGTATCAGAATTTGAGGCCGCCACCACCGAACCAATTTGGCGTAAGATATTAAGTAGTAAATAAGTTTGTATAGCGCCATCGCTAGATGACGTGATAACTGGATATGAAATAGAACACTAGGTCTAGTGCCGTTTGGGAAAGCTCACTCCCTCACTCCCTCACTCCCTCACTCCCTCGTAAATCACAAGAATTTTGACGTTCAATGGATATTATTAAAATGTTTTGTTTTATTTAACTTTATGACTGGTCTCAATTCTTATTATTATTCTTATTACTTTAAGCTACCTTACATGAAGCCATAACATGTACTAAATGAAACAGGGAATTTCGCAATCAATAAATTATAATAATTTTGATTATTTTTCTGTTTTACAGTCTCTCACTGGGAGGAATTATCGATATTCCGCGGGCTTTTGACGAAACGAACGTTTATTGGTTCAGGGATAACAACTTTCGGACAATGCGGCAAGCGTTTAAGATGACGTATGTAAGTAAGTTTGTGAATGTCAAAAGCTTGTAAACTGGTTAAATTATTATCGGTATGGTTCTGACTGTGTTGACTCTTCATGGCTCTTAAGTTCTATTACCATGTCCGTAAACTTATTATTATTTTTTTACTTTACCTGCCCATCTAAATAAATTTGCCATAAAATAATCATCACCAAATGTAATTATATCTCCTGCAAACATCAAATATTCATTAAGGCTGATTTATACCGGGCTACTTAATATTTGATATCAGGATCTAAAGCTTACTTTATGAGACAAACTTCAGCATCTACGAGAGGCGCACCGTGAATTTATATTCATAGTGCGACTTATTAGCACTAAACAGTACTAAAAATCCATAAGTTATTATTAGGCCTTTTCATTGAGGTGACACGTGACCCAAGGGCTGGCTCTTATTTAGGCTAGCGAATATAGCAATGGCAATACAGCCAGTGTCATGTGCATGCTTCCGTCTGGTAATGGTCTGGAACAGTTGAGTCCTATAGACCGTTTGCAACGGTCCTTGGTAACCCGACTGCTTCCCTTGTATCAAGTTAATTTAATTGTATGTACCTACTCAGTAAATTTTCAGTTAATATCATTATAACTAACAATAACGAGATACTTACCATGATTTATTGGTGAATGAGCTATCCAATATCCCGCTAATATTGGTTACAGTGTTCAGAACTATGATAGTTACAAAAGATATATCATATTCCCAGATTTATTATTCTTGAGTCGTAATTTTCGCTTTTCAACGACTCTTGCTGTTAATGGTTACGAGATACTGAGCAACTGTATAGCTCATGTTTGTCAACACCTTATACAAAGGACAAAGGACCTGCATTGCGGCAACGGGCAGTAGCTTCGGCTATGTCCAACCTTATGGAAACAAACAAGATGTCACAAAATCATACTTTATATTTATGAACCTTGAATTCATTCGTCGTGAATATTGGATGGTATATAAATCGTATTATGAAGAAAAATTTAATGCGAAGACTTGATGGCTCGACCGTATTGCATGTGGATAGAAGCGGCTCAGGTTCGCTATTGGTAGCGTCGGTTGGTGGAACCTTCTGTTTAGCTGAAAACGTGTGGGCTAGTGATGATGGGAATCATCATAATGACGATATAAAAAGGCAGTTTCAACCGACTCAAACCTCCTTAGGAATATCAATACGTGTCCTTGACGTAGGTATTCGTGTACATATAATACGATGATGGAGATGGGGATGGGATCTTACTTGTTTTTGAATACCACTTGGACACGGAACAAGCAAGCAGCCTACCTGGTGTAAAGTGCATCTCTTGCCTGTAACAATGCCTTACTGCGTAGGTCATATCCTCAAAGAACATGGCATAAGACAAAGTATTTTTTTTTTCATCAAGATTTTTAAGTATCATTTTGAAACGTCAAATCCTTTTTTTTACTTCGTGGATGTGCTTGACCTTCATCTCAACTGATTTTCAAGTTGTGACAGGGCCGAAGGTGTAAGCGCACTTCACCCGAAATCCTCAACAAACTGAGGAACTGGCTATCGTACCCCTGAATGCCCGAACACAACAATTTAATAATTGTTATTATGACATAGAATTAGGTAAGATGGTGGTAGCTAGCGGCGGACTTAAACAAAATCCTACCACGAACCAAAACAAGCACAATATTGCTCTCCCTGGGGATCGAACCCGGGATCGCTGCAGATTCAGAGATCTGACACCGGTGTGGGCGAACCACTAGACCACAGAGGCGGGTCTACCGCCTACTACCGGAATCGCGACCGTACACAAGGAGGAAGGGAAACACTCGGGGTGGTTAGTTTTTTGATGATCCAGTCAAATGTTGAAGGTTTACAGAGTTTATAATAACTTAACTAACATTTCAAGGGTAATAGGCAATTGATATATTATAAATCTAAATACTTGATAATATTATTATAGGTACCCACAACCAACAGCACAGAAGACAGAGCAGTCACTCTGCCCTCTCACAGCTCAGTCGGCGGTCACCAATAGAGCTGAGAGATCAATTACACATCCCTCCATCAAACCCAGTGATGCATCCACACGATGACTGCACGTGAGAGCACGGCAGCCATCAGTGCGGTTCGGTTGAGATAATTGAGGTAATTGGTGACAGACCTCACGGTGCCATGGAGCCTGATAGCGGATGTAATGACACGTGGGAGTCAGGACTGTGCTTGGAGTGCTGCGCGAAGCGAGCCTTCGAAGCTATTTATACTATTGGATATTATTTTTCGTTATTTAATTAACTAAGACTATAGAGAAAAAAAAAATCTACAGAAGATGTCTGAATCATGCATAGTTAAATGTATCTAAACATTATTTTGTAAAAAGAATGAAAACAAATCAAGAAAAGAAATACAAATGTTGATTCATTTGTATTTGTGTAATACATAACGCATTCAAGTAGCAAACTAAACACAGCTTTCAGCAGAGTCTATGTATAATCTGTGTTATGCAAACCATGGGAGTATTTCAGTTCATTGTTTTTTACAATATGCATTTACATACTTCACAGTCACAGTCAAACACATTTTTTATAGTTGTTTACAGCCGGTCAGTCTTTCATTCAGCATGCCATTTAAACAGAAGACAATAATAATACACTTTGAGGAAAAATAACATCACAACTTTTAAATCAATTTAAACTTCTTCATTAATAAAGTATGTTATATGCAATCGCATCAAAATATTACTAATGGATTAAGTTGTATTCGAGATTTCGAAAAGTTAAACCGTTTCTCATTGGACTCATTGGACCAACTAAAGTATGTTTGTGTCCACGAAATTTAAAGGTTTTCTAAATATTCGTAAACGTTACCTCATTATGCTTTTTCATTCTTACCTACATCGTATACTTCAGTTTTGTAGGTGCTTGATGTTTTGAGCAATTTTAAATATGTGTTTTGCGCAGCTCCTAGACAACAATAAGTTAAGATGGACAGTTCTATCCAGATTAAAAAAGCGTATACATTTAATTTTTTACATTTTTAAATTTGACTTTTCTTTTTGAGTATCTGCACAAATGTACGCTATTTTTTTCAATCACTTACATACGCATACAGCATACGGCCCATGATGAATCGTATGTCATGGGCTGCCCATCTGACGGAAACCTGGCGCCTACCATCATCAATAGACGGTCGCAATACCAGAAGCATGATCGCGCTTTGCCGACCGTTGCCTATAGTAAGGTAATCGCTCAGCTTATGCAAGTATCCTTTCCCTATTACAGTGTCAAGGGACTACTAATTAGTGTGGGCGCACGCGGTCAGTATGAAATTACTGCTTTATCCGAAACGAGATAATATTACGCTGAAGAATGAGATCATTAACTGATTTATAACCCAACTACCTGTGAAGGAGGGATATGATTTTCGAGAGTATGTATATGTTGACGCCCAAGTATCTATTTATGTGTGGCAACATTGCTCAACACAACTATGTCAACACTATGCTCTGTGGGCAATTCTTTGTGTAAAAATGTTTGATTCTGTGATTTTGTGTGAACTGTTTGCTGAAGTTGCACTGAGAATTATATCTACCTGTTTATGCGTGATATCAGTAAAACAATTGTAACAAACCCATGAATTAAAGCAAATAATTAGTGTCAATAAATCAATTTTTATTAAACACGCGCGAACAGTAGATTATGTCTATTTCATTAGCGCTTAGCATGCACTGTAGCCTAAAACTAAAACGGCTTGATATTATAAGGATACGTGAATCGTTGTTTGGTTTTTCTAAATTGTACGAGTGATATTAGCTATTATATTATGGGTGCCAATCAAAAACTAAACAGGGGGATGATAAAAGTTTTTAGTATCGCAATATGGGTATAAAATCAATTTTTTCAATCAAATCAAAATTAAAATCAATCCTTAGGAAGTATTACAATTAGCTATTGTAATACTTTCTAAGGCGCTAAATTAGTTAATCCAGTCAAACATAGCCTGAGTCACTCAACAAGCTTGTAATATGTAGATATCGCCCGTATATCTGCCTACCTACTTAAACTCGGGAAACGTTTGTTTTTTATTTTATATATATAACTACTCTTTCCATTTAATGTGTGATAATGACGCAGACATATTTAATCTCGACATGCAAATGTATATCAATACTCGTATTTGTGTGTCACAAGACCGTCCGTTTACGGACTTGCCATAATATCTTCGCAAGGGTTGGGTTGGAGCAGTAAATGTTTGTGTGTTTTTAAAGGGATGCTGATGTTATTCACTGTAAAGACCCCTAGACTACTTTTACATGTTCTTTCTCAAATTATTTTTTTTAATTCCTTTTTCTGATTTTCTCTTTTAATATGAAAATATACGACAGTGTATTTTGTGTAAAAACTTTTTTAAGTATGTATTAAATTTAGTAGAACATGGTGTCCTAAAATTTTAATATTCTAAACTTATTCAACATGTTTTATGATTGGAGAAAATTACAGTGAGAAATAAACTAACTTTGAAATAAGTTTCAGCATAATGCATGACCCTTTACGTGCTATAATGCTCCATTTAACCGCCTCAGTGGTCTAGTGGTTCAACCCACCGATTTCAGATCCAGAGGTTCCGGGTTCGATAATTAACAAACCAAGCACTATATATTGTTAATCACCTCATTAAGCAGACAAATTGGCGCTCGCGCAGTTACGTTTACACAAGTTGACTTTACGACATCCGTGGACTAGAGGGGTAGATATTTTGAAACACGACTAGTAAGGCAACAGTTTTGAAAGCACTTTGCAAAACGACATCAACCTTTGTTTCATGTTAGAAAGGATATTACATTACGTTAGCAACAAGAGAGAGCCTCGTATGTGAATAAAGAGAGATCGAGAAAAAAGTGCTTAAGTAAAGTGAGAAAGGTGTAATGAAAGCACACTTTTATCGTTTAATAATTACGTTCTATTTGAGAAATAATCTCCGTCACAAACCAGACATCACGAGATCTCAGTAAAGGGCGAACTACTGGTTATATTAAATAACGTAATTTTAATGATTTAAGTAAGTTATTAATCACTCGATGCATTCCTCAGCAGTACAACCCGTTGCCAGGTGGTGCTGTGTACAGAGGGTATCGTGATACTGTGTAGTGTGCTCCACCGCTCGCTACTCACGAAAACACATTTATTTTATGAGTTTTACATTTTCATTTTACATAAAAATACTACAAAGTTGGATATCTGTTATTATGTGGCAGCCCTATTGGGTGGTCTTAAGTTTAGATAAAACCCAAAAGATGACGTAAACGATAAAGTTCAAAAGAATTCGATGGAGGCATTTATTATAAAAAAAAAAAAAAAAAACTGTCAAACTACGAACTCAAATTTATTTTTATAATTTCAGAAAAAAAAGATCTCCGCTTTCTGCGGCTTTGTAGAGGGTAGGAGCTGGGAGTCCTAGGCAGAGAAGACGTCAGGGTTTATTTTCAAGACCTGCGGCTCCCTCCAAGGACGGAAAAGGTGGCTTCATTCTTTGTATTTAGTTTTCATCGTTTTGACAGTAGCTTACGTTGTTGTTATTATATGTCAACAGAGCGGAGCGCGGTTGCTGTGGAGCCCGGAGGCCACGCTTGCGCCCTGCCCACCTGTCACTGCTCTTCTCAGCTGCTAGATTAGTTTATTTATATTTACTTTTATTTTTCTTATAATGCTAGCTAGTAAGAATAACCATGTGATGGCGTTTTGCACACAACCAACAAGTGCGATTCGTGATGATTCTGGGATCCAGGCTATCGTGTCTGTGCCGAACCTAGTTCAGTGCACTTTGTGTTCCCAGCCTCGCTTTTTTAAGGGACAGAGAGGCCTCAAAATTCATCAAACTAGAATTCACGCGAATCCCATTATACCGTCATCTGCTCCGGTCGCAGACTCGGTAAATATTTCGATACAAAATTCCAATGTTATCACTAATCCTCAACCTTTTTGGAAAGTCATTAGTCAGTGCAAAATTACCTCCCCAGTTTTAAAACGTATTCCTAGAGGTGCCCGTCTCTCTGTCGCCACAGCTCTCGGACAAGCCATCAAAAATGCAATATCTAAAAATAATAAAGAGGCTTGGGAACATCTTCTAATATTTCCGTATAGTGTACTACACGTAAATAAAGATTTAGATCCTAAAACATCATTAACTATTAGAATAAAGCAAAATTGTGTAAGGTACACTGCTCGCGATGAGCGCACACCTTTTTTTGTGTAATGATCAGGACCCGATTAGAAATTCTAAATTAAAGCCATCCCCCGAGTCTGCTCTCTTCAAACTTGTAGAGAGTAAGATTAGCGATGGTGATATTAAGGGTGCCTCCCGTATACTTTTTTCTAGTGACACGATAGCTCCAAATTCCGTTGCAACCCTCATTTCTCTTGAAAGTAAACATCCGGCCCCGGGGCCAGATTTCCACCTCCCCGATGCACCTCAAGATAGTGATTGCGCTGTTGAGGCGACCAGTCAGGATGTACTCAGTGCCGTTATGTCCTTTCAAAGTGGCTCAGCCGCTGGCCTGGATGCTGTGTCTCCACAGCATCTAAAGGACCTGCTATCTGGTGGGTCTGGCCATGCGGGTGATGTCCTTCTTGAAGAACTGACGGCATTGATCAACCTCATGCTGTCGGGTCGAGTCAACAGCGAGATTACAGAAATCTTGTATGGTGCTAACCTTTGTGCTTTAAAAAAAAAGGATGGCGGGATAAGACCCATAGCCGTAGGCACCACCTATCGCCGCCTTGCAGCCAAAGTCTGCTGTCGCAAAAAAGCCGCGTATCTAGGCGACTATTTCCGACCCGTGCAGCTAGGCTTTGGTTCGCGAGGCGGTTGTGAGGCCGCGGTCCATTCTTTAAGAACATTTTTAGATCGAAATTACGGGGAGGTTATTCTAAAAGTAGATATCAAAAATGCTTTTAATTCGGTTGACAGAGGCACCTTGTTAAATCAAATCAAATCCAAAATTCCCGAAATTTATCCTTTTCTTTTTCAATGTTATGGTTCGCCATCTAAATTAATTTACAAGAACCAAACTATTTCGTCTGCAGTTGGCTGTCAGCAAGGTGACCCTCTAGGCCCGGCCATTTTTAGCCTTGCCATTCACCCAATTATTCAACGCCTGAAATCTAAATTGAATGTTTGGTATCTCGATGACGGAACCCTGGGTGGCGATGTGGACTCAGTATTGGCGATCTAAAAATTATTATAGATGAATTTCGGCAGATTGGCTTAGAACTAAATTTTTCGAAATGTGAAATATACATTTCAGATACATGTTTGGATAGAAATTCAATTATTCAAAAGTTTGAGACTTTGGCTTCCAATATTACTGTTGTAGATAAGAGTTCACTCCACCTACTAGGTTCACCAATTCTTGATGAATCTTTTCCGGGTTTCGTCGACGACAAAATTCAAAATTTTATGAAGGTTTCGGACAGACTTTCAAAAATTAACTCACATATGGCTTTCACCATTATAAAATTTTGCCTTTTTGTCCCAAAATTTACTTATGCTTTACGATGTTGTCAACTGTGGAAACACAGTTAGCTGGTGGAAGGCTTAGACAACATAATAAAGAACACCCTTTCCACGGTTTTGAATATTGAGTTGGATGACAGAGCATGGTCGCAGGCCTCATTGCCTATTCGATTGGGCGGCTTAGGTATACGCAAAATTTCTAGTGTTGCTTTGCTAGCGTTCTTGTCTTCCGTCTATAGTACACATTCTTTGGTTGAGAAAATTCTAACACCATCAATTTCGGCTGTTCCAGGCAATATACTCCAAATTTCTTATCTTGACGAGGCTCGAAATGCTTGGCATAGTGCTTGCCCTAATACCGATCCCCCAAAACACCTTTCGGCACAACGGCAGTGGGACGGGCCTCTGTGCGAGTTGACACGGAATTATCTATTACATACGTGCTCAACCTCCACAGATCGTGCTCGTCTCTTAGCTGTTTCAAAATGGGAATCAGGTCTTTGGCTGCAAGCACATCCATCCTACAATACCGGTACACTTATGGATCCTGTAACTTTCCGTATTGCCACTTGTCTTCGGTTGGGTGCAAGATGCTGCGCCTCTCACCAGTGCCGGTGCGGTGCGGCCGTAGATCAATTTGGTTTTCACGGACTTTCGTGCGCAAGGTCTGCCGGCAGGATTTCGCGCCACGCTAGTCTTAATGACATTATCCGTCGAGCGTTTACCAGTGTCAATGTGCCAGCCGTTCTTGAACCGAATGGTCTGTTACGTGATGATGGTAAGCGGCCCGACGGTATGACTCTTGTCCCTTGGGAAATGGGTAGGCCTTTGGTGTGGGACGCTACCTGCGTCGACACCCTAGCGCCATCTCATCTGCCTGGGACATCAGTTAGGGCTGGTGCGGCGGCTGATTCGGCCGAGGATCACAAAAGGCGCAAATATAGTGGTCTCGACAGAGCTTACCTATTTGAGCCTTTTGGAGTGGAGACCTTGGGTCCGTGGGGAGCCGGTGCCCTCCGGGTTTTCAAAAATATTGCGGGGCTTTTGATTGAGGCGACACGTGACCCAAGGGCTGGCTCTTATTTAGGCCAGCGAATTAGCATAGCTATTCAGCGTGGCAATGCAGCCAGTGTCTTGGGCACGCTTCCGTCTGGTACTGGTCTGGAACAGTTGAGTTACCTATAGGCCGTTTGTAACGGTCCTTAGGTAATCTGACTGATTCCTTTGTACTTAGTTAGTTTAATTTATTGAATAAATGTATTTATTATAATCACCAAGCTTGGCAGACAGGTTGGAGTCCAGAGTATTGGTAGTATGTCCTTAGGTGGGTTCTACTTTCCAGTCTATAATACCTTAGCCCATGTTTTTTCACTAGAACTTTACGATCAATATAATTCTGTGTTAATAAACAAGTTGGTAGCATTAAGTAATCAGTTTTATTTGGTTAAAATAAGTATTTAGAATACCAGTTAAGTTTTTGATATAAGGCGCTCTTTGAAGTATTTCCAGCAACGTAAGAAATTCGTTGCGACAGATGCACACACCTGTCACACAAAGACGCGGTGGCCGAGCAGAAAAAGGAAACAGTCTGAAACGTTCCAAGGATGAGTCGCCGCAACGTGTGCGACGTCAAACGTCAACGTGTCTCGCTCGCAGGGTGACCACGTCTTGGATGAGTCGCCGCAACGTGTGCGACGTCAAACGTCAACGTGTCTCGCTCGCAGGGTGACCACGTCTTGGATGAGTCGCCGCAACGTGTGCGACGTCAAACGTCAACGTGTCTCGCTCGCAGGGTGACCACGTCTTGGATGAGTCGCCGCAACGTGTGCGACGTCAAACGTCAACGTGTCTCGCTCGCAGGGTGACCACGTCTTGGATGAGTCGCCGCAACGTGTGCGACGTCAAACGTCAACGTGTCTCGCTCGCAGGGTGACCACGTCTTGGATGAGTCGCCGCAACGTGTGCGACGTCAAACGTCAACGTGTCTCGCTCGCAGGGTGACCACGTCTTGGATGAGTCGCCGCAACGTGTGCGACGTCAAACGTCAACGTGTCTCGCTCGCAGGGTGACCACGTCTTGGATGAGTCGCCGCAACGTGTGCGACGTCAAACGTCAACGTGTCTCGCTCGCAGGGTGACCACGTCTTGGATGAGTCACCGCAACTTGTGCGACGTCAAACGTCAACGTGTCTCGCTCGCAGGGTGACCACGTCTTGGATGAGTCGCCGCAACGTGTGCGACGTCAAACGTCAACGTGTCTCGCTCGCAGGGTGACCACGTCTTGGATGAGTCGCCGCAACGTGTGCGACGTCAAACGTCAACGTGTCTCGCTCGCAGGGTGACCACGTCTTGGATGAGTCGCCGCAACGTGTGCGACGTCAAACGTCAACGTGTCTCGCTCGCAGGGTGACCACGTCTTGGATGAGTCGCCGCAACGTGTGCGACGTCAAACGTCAACGTGTCTCGCTCGCAGGGTGACCACGTCTTGGATGAGTCGCCGCAACGTGTGCGACGTCAAACGTCAACGTGTCTCGCTCGCAGGGTGACCACGTCTTGGATGAGTCGCCGCAACGTGTGCGACGTCAAACGTCAACGTGTCTCGCTCGCAGGGTGACCACGTCTTGGATGAGTCGCCGCAACGTGTGCGACGTCAAACGTCAACGTGTCTCGCTCGCAGGGTGACCACGTCTTGGATGAGTCGCCGCAACGTGTGCGACGTCAAACGTCAACGTGTCTCGCTCGCAGGGTGACCACGTCTTGGATGAGTCGCCGCAACGTGTGCGACGTCAAACGTCAACGTGTCTCGCTCGCAGGGTGACCACGTCTTGGATGAGTCGCCGCAACGTGTGCGACGTCAAACGTCAACGTGTCTCGCTCGCAGGGTGACCACGTCTTGGATGAGTCGCCGCAACGTGTGCGACGTCAAACGTCAACGTGTCTCGCTCGCAGGGTGACCACGTCTTGGATGCTCACCATGGTACTTCAACACTTTTGCGATAAAGAGTGTTTGTATTTTTGCCACAACCTGCCTAAGGTCATACATTTGGTACAGCTTACATTTGAAGCATCTGTTATCTGAATTTATGTTGTATATAAATTCATATAAGTATGTGTAAAATACTGTAATTGTTGTTATTCCTTGATATACAGCACCGGTTTTGGGTTAATTGTCTGTTATAGTGCTGTACCAAATATGCTGATCTTAAATAAATACATAAATAATAAAAACATAGTATTATATTGCATAGAATATTACTTGTCACTGCTTGTTATTTCGTAAAAAAACTCTTAAGCTCAATGTAATCGCTTGCACCGCTCTTCCTGTGTCGCTCATTGCCACTAGGTACATACAGGACATCGTAATTAATAATAGTTGATAATAGTAAGTGATTTAACCATAATGGTAATGTGAGCTAAATCATTATAAGATAATCTAAACCTGAACCAACTCACTTGAAAAAAATTAAAACTTGCTTTTGTACAATCATCAGTACATATAGATTATACTAATTGCAGATTATAGATTACTATTAGGTACTACAGCAAGTTATTAAAGGGTCAAAATTGGTGAAATTAATGGAAAACGTAAAAGTACTCACATTTTTCGACGCCAAACTATCGGCAGAGTAATGTGAAACTGAGTATCGGAGACTTGACTTTTGACTTACCTGAAATAAAAAGATGAAAATACATGTCATTATATATCAAAGCATGTTAAATGGTAAATTGATGAAGTAAATTTTATATAGCCATCTATTTACGTAGTCTAGAACAATTTAAAAAATTAGGAGGTACTTTGTACTTTCTGTTACATTTAGGTACTATTAACAAAAAAAATGATAACTTGACGAAAACATAAATACGATAATAAGAATATATAAAATAAGAGTTAATGGTTCAACAAATCTAAAGATAGATTGTACATTCCAATTTGGCCACGTTTATTACTCGCTAAGAATGAAAATAAGCTAACTGGTTTCTAAAACTTAGTTTCAACGCGGCCGAAGGGCTATATTCATGGTCACCCTGCTACTTTAAGAGGTGTTAAGCCACGTGACTCCGAACCGTGGAACGTGATATACTTTCTTTTAAATTTACTTCATAGAAAAGTCTCCTATTACTATGAAGCCCAAAGACTATTAAGCCATAGTCCAAAGGTGAATTTTTGCTCTCGACAACTAATTAAATTTAAGGTATCAAATTAAGGTATTGGAAAAACGGGTGTATACCTTTTAGAGGAACATTTTCAGCTCGAATGTCCTGCAAAAACTTCAAAGACAATATTTAATTATTACAGAGATCATGAAATTTATGAACACCATAAACATTTAGGCATATTTATAATGGTTTGATACTTAGGAATGTCAACTTGATCATGGTGTCAGCAACCGTACTTGTTTATCGAAGATTTATTCATCTTTGGAAAGATTACGTTGAAAGTATGTAGGTCCAGACCACAGGCCAGAACCGTACAATAGACTTTACTCACAGAGACATTGGATTAATGGTACTTGTGAGTTACGACCCTGTTATTACAATCTGCCTGCTTCAGTGAGGCTACCACGGGTTTATGTCAACTATAGTCGCTACCGAGTACCTACATCAAATGGTAGATATACTATTATCAAAACTTATACAGGCTCTAACGTATCACAATTACAACATGTTGACACCATACATATAATACTTGAAGACGGTTTATTGTACAAAATTAAAATAGGGCTTATCAGAATTTATTTATTTATCATGATACGTATGATCCCGTGGTAGGTTCACTGGACGCGAATATAAAAATATGAGCCCTCTTTTACATGGCAAGTAGAAGCCTTGTAAAACTCACTTTCTGAAAATATTATAAGCTTAATAAACAGCTTTGTATTTTCGGAGGCAGCTGAAATACTCGTATCTATATGAACATGTGTGGAAACATATTAGCAGCCGTCTGAGAGAAGAACATTATTTATTTAAGTTTCACTACATAACGCACAAAAAAATACTTATTTTTTTGTTATTTGTAGAGTTATTTTTCACGTTTTGTATTCTGATTTTTTGTCTGAAAGTTCATGTTGATGTTGCATTTTAAAGTGGGTGTGAGTGGAACTACACTTCTCCAACGTCACGAATCTATGCCTTTTTCTAGAATCTTTCCTAGGACTAGTGACCTTCCTGCCGAAGTCCGACGCCATACGGTTTGCCGTGTTCCATCAATACGTTCCACGGTAGACCTCATGGCTCATGGAGTTCTGAAGCTAACCCATGACATAAATCACCTGGTAAAACCAATCAATATGTAGGTACCTAAAGTACTAAAGTTGAACCTGCAGCAGCAGCAGAACTGATCACGATCACATAACGGATACTTAATACAGAAGAGGTAAGTGCCTCATTTATATTCCACTCCAGATTTACAAACGAAATCACGTATTACATTCAAATTCTTTGCGTGTGGATAATAACTCGTGAGTTACCGCCGTATTAGCCGACTTCAATAAATGTGAGAAGAAAAACTCTTTTTATTGTACGTTGGGAAAACGCTTGGCCTTCATCTCACCTGGTTTCAATTTATCGTATGGCCGAAGGTGGAAGCGCACTTCACTAGATGCCGGAACACAACAACATTATTGTAATTGTTACCATGGCGATACATATTGAAGATGGTAGCCAGTCAGGTGGACTTAAGTGAAGTTCTACCAAACCAAGCACAATATTGTGCTACCCTGGGTATCGAACCCGGAACCTCTGGATCTGACACCGGTGGGCGAACCACTAACCACCAACGAGGCGGCTTAAAACCCTCTGACCCACAACTCCTCGCTATCGTCTGCTTCTTATTATGAACTTGAAACCATTTTGTACCTCTCTCAGTTTTTGACCAAAAATATGAACTCATGAATGCTTTTGACTGATTCCAGTCAGACTATGAGAGGATGGATTGGGATGTTTTTGAAGGTGCCCTCGACCTCCGCCGCCCCCTGAGACTACCTACAGACTAAACCGTACTCAGAGCTGGAATCGAACTTGAGACTGACTATAAGGAGAAATCAAGTGTAAAGGTCTATCTGAGTGTACGATATTATAAAGGGAAACACACATCGTGAATTCAAAAGTTCATTTTCTTCACTACGTGTAGGCTACGAGTACAGTAACTAATAGAAAATATATTTTTACATTTACTTGTTAAGTTTTCTTTATTGGTTCCCAAACTGAGCAAACTTTGCTCGTAAAATTTATCTTTATCTTTAAAGATTCAGATATCTAGGAAAGCGAAGAAGAAACTAAACATTTGATTTCCAATATAATTGTATTGGTGCATGTCGATTGTATGTAGTAGCGAATTAATTATTTTTGAACACCCGATGTGTTTTGAAGCTACTATTGATTAATTATTCATGTCCTGTAATATTTACGACTCAGAGGAATATTAACACCCGAGTTTCAGACAATTTCAAGGAGCTGATCCATTTAATATAATAACAAAACGATGGTAACTCTTGTTGAGTACCTCGTTGTGATGGCAACATTATTCTGGTGGACGCACGCTTTGACAGGGGGTGATATTCATCATCATCATTATTTTTTAATTTATACATATTTGAATTATATTATTTCTTCGAGGAGGTAATATGTAAATTTATGATATATTTTTTTTAAACGGACTGTGATAAAAGTTATAACAAAAATTTGATATCGCTTTTATAAAAATAACATAATATGATAGCTTTCCTTCATTTCTACGAAATCTAAGATACATTCCTTTTCGGTTTTATTTGTGTTGTCCCATCCCTAGCCCAAATCGTCCGTTAATATCCGAAAAATGTAAATTGTATAAGTCCCTTGGGATCCCGGCATATAATGCTTCGGAGCATTTTATGTTTTAGTTTTTATAAACCAGAATAAGGTACTTACTTACTGCATAAGTACTGCATGAAAAGTCGCTTATTTTTGAGTATCGCACAAGGCAGTTAGTGTTAGCGACGGGTTCTAGTGCAGCAGGTGATATAACTTGCTCGTTGCGTCTCCTAGTGCAGCAGGTGATATAACGCATGGGTTGATATTTATTAAATTACCTATCGAAATTGTTTTTAAATTGTATCTAATATTTCGCTCCGCAGTAGTGAGAATACTGTACATTCGTACTAGAGGGGTGGATGCGAACTAACTGTCTCGGTATTATTAAACTATTTAATGAAATAGCTTTGTTTGCTTTCATACACGCGTCAGGACATATAGGTACAAGTACAAGAAAACTATAATAATACCTAGGTACCTACCTGCCTGGGTAAAGTTCGCAAGCTTTGAGTATTAACGTACAAGTTCAGTCTGTACATAGTTCATCGTGTGATTCCCGCGCTACATGCAATCCGTTTACTGTTCGAAACAACCAGCCCGGGATATATTCTAATTCATTTATCCATATACGAAACAAAATATATTTGTTGCTAAGCTAAGGGTTGTTATTCTGAACTTTTAAAAAAGAAAGAGGTTTTTATTTTTTTATGCTTGTAACCTCACGAGTTTCGTCATTTCTCAACCGATTTGATTTTTTTTAATGGTTTGAAAGGATATGATTCCATAGAAATTTTATTAAAATCGGTCTTGTTGTTTGGTTTCTAAATCAAAAAAGAGGAAAACAAGATAATGGGAATGAAACATCTTAACATAGTGCACCCCTTCACTGCACCATGGTAGAAACTGATTCTTAACATTTGTTAAGATAGATAGATAGATAGATTTATTCACTTAAAATTTTAACATATAATTGTCAGTAGTGTTTTTAAACCTAATAAGGTTTGACTAAACACTAGGTTCTCATTGTCAGCTAATAACATTATGTAACTTACTTAAGGAAATCTGTATTAAATTAGTTCCCATCAATGCGTAGATATTTCAGAGAATCCCGTATTATTGCACCCTCACACGACTCTTTAATAGGGTGTCGGAGACATCGTGGTTTCGTAGGTTTTACAACGAAAAAAGCTAAAAATAAGATAATTTTGAAAAAAAATGGAACCGACTTCACCCTTATAACTTAAATATAACTAAAAATAAGGGTAATCTCGTTTAATTTGAAGGCGGTACCATACAATAAACATGTTGTTTTGCTTGGCAATTCGGCACCAACTTCAAATTATTTGAACTTACCCTTAGAGTTTTTTAAGTTTTTAGTGGTGAAGTTGGTTCCATTTTTTTTACAAAAACAACTTATTTAATGTGTTGTGGTCGGGAAAAAGGACGCTGGCCGATTCTACATCGTTGAAGTGTGCATTATAAATTATATTTAATAGCGCTTAGTTTTCTCTCTAGTCTGGGCAGCTACACATTTACTTGATATCGTTTCTCCGTTCTTAACAATTCACAGGCACTTTGATTACATCCCTGACCGAGAGCGTAATGTCCTCCGTTGTAAATCTCAGCACGTGTGGAATTAAGCAACAGGTTTTCACTTTACTGCCTATTCTATCGCCCGTAGGACATTAGACAGAGACATCGGTGTACTAAGGGCAAGCTTTTACATACTCGATTGCGAGTGTCGAGTGTGGAATCAATTGGGTATCATAACACTATACGCTGAATGGAGCTGCATTCGCGGTGTTTTTAAACGGTTTGCGTGCTTCATATTCTTATTCAAGGTTATTAGAATTGTTTAAAAATATAAAATTCCGTTTTAAAAACTAAAACGGACTTTAATGAAGAATGTTATTTAATTATTTTGATGACAGATGGACGGACAGACAGACATACGTGTGATCCTATATGGGGTCCGTTTTTTCCTTACTTTTGAGGTAATACACCCAAATCGCTTCAAGTGTGCCTATAATGTTTGAAGAGTTCTCTCGATTTCTCCAAAATCCCATCATCAGATCCTGTCTTATTGTCAATGGGACCACCTGTGAAGTATACTCTTTCAAACCAAAAAAATATTTTTTCTCCGCGTCTTCGAGTAATACATAAAAAAAAAGATTCCGACGAATTGAGAACCTCCTCCTGGTTTTTAAAGTCGGGTAAAAATGTGTACAATCAGTAATAAATAATAAATATTGCAGTACATTAATTTCACACATCGCCATCTAGTCGCAAACTAAGTATAGCTTGTAATATGGGAACTAGATTACGGATAGAATACTAAAATACTTTTTTTTTTGTAAATACATACTTATCATACAATAAAACACCCAAACATAGATAGATAGATAGATAAACTCTTTATTGTACACCAAAAAACAAAAATAAACAGACAAGCAAGAAAAACACTTTAACTAGGTACAATGGGCGGCCTTATCGCTAAAAGCGATCTCTTCCAGGCAACCTTTGGATGGAAAGGATAGCAAAGAGCAGACAAAGCGGTGTACTAAAATAAACATTAATTTATATAGTTAAGTAGCTATATAAATGAAGTAATTAAATAAATAATTAAGTAAGTAATTAAAATAAGATTTGTAATGTATTGTATGTTTTGTTATTATTAACAAGTATTAATAATAACAAAACATACAATACATTACAAAATATCCAATCATTACTAAAAATATATATATATATAAATATAAACTTAACAGCAGTAGCGAACGAGACAATTATAAGTTGGTCGAGGAAAAGTAATGACAGCGTAAATTATTTTTAAAAATGTAGATTGTTTTGGAGGATCTGACCGAAACGGGTAGTGAGTTCCACAAGCGCACAGCCTCAACAGTAAACGAGTTAGCATAGAACACTGTGGTGTGACTCGGAATCGCAAGTAGATTTTTTTTCGAAGAACGAAGTGTTCTCACGTGACCTTGGTCTAAAAATGTAAAACGCTCTTTGAGATACGGTGGAAAGAATATTATATAAAAGGGACAATTATGAATTTTTTTTCGAAGACGTATAGGGTGCCATTTGAGCTTAGTACGAAACTCGGAGACGTGGTCATATTTGCGCAAGCCGAATATAAACCGAAAGCATAGATTTTGTAGACGCTCAAGTTCGATACAATCAAGATCAAGACGCATAGAACAAACATCTACATTAATCACACAAAATGTCTGTCCTGGGTGGGAATCCAACCCACAGCTTACAGCACAGAAGGCAGAGCTACTACCAACTGAGCTATGAGGCTTGTTAAATTAATGATTATTTTTTTACTTATAATTAAAATGTGAGAGGAGTGGATGCTGAGGTGACAGGAGACAGAGGAGTGTGGAACAGAACGTGGTGTGCAGACCTCGCCGCGAGTGTGGGATAAGGGCAGGAAGAAGAATTTGTAATAATGAAATGTAGAACGCCAAAGTTATTTTGTTAAATGTAAAGTTTTTGTTTTTAATTATTGTTGTTGATGTCTGTGACAGAGTATAACTTTCATCATTCACCATCACGCTACCGACTACGAGTATAAACTATTCCATCATTATATCGTAAAACAAGCTCAACTACTTTTGAGTGATACACTGACACAAACTGCGGAGGCAGCGCTCTAAAGCTGACATTACTATTACGTGCCGTCGTAAAATAGCTCTTCTATTGACTCGTACAGTGAGTGTATATCGCCGGTTGATTTCCGGTTCTAGATTGCTCCTTCCTTCCGGACGAAGTGGGTACTATTATTTATTCTGTGCTTCCGGTTCGGATTCACACTTGAAAACTTTTAGAAAATATGTATTACTTCGATAGGAGTGTAGTACACGAAAGCGTACGCGTGCATAGGTTGCATAGGTAACTTTTTTGTTTAAATTCGTTCGTCATCCAGAAATGTCTCTAGCATGCCAGTTGCTATAGTAATTGTGCAATATTTTTCATAAAAATGATTTGAAAAATTAAATAGTTAACCGAATTCTTCGATTATTACATTTTATATTGTATGTTAAATACCCATAGAGGTGAGACTTAGTTAACATTTTGTGATAGTTAAGTAGTAATGAATAGGTATTCACTTTATTGGTGTTACTGAATGAATATCCACTATATTCACCACAAAATGCAGAATGATCTGCGATACAACACTCTATGCAACAATTTGCCATTTAATGGTAATAACTACGAGTAGGTACAGTGAGGAGTTAGCGGTGGAGAGGGGCGTTGTCATCTGCGAGACATTAATAATATTTCTGCAGGTGACACCGTTTTTCGGTACCTCCCTGCTTTGTTCTTAAAAAAACGTTTAATTATTATTATCTTTAGTCTTTTACGTCACGAGACAAATTCTTGTAAATGCGGATAATAGGTACGTTCTCTTTCTAATTCGCCTGTAGTTAAATAGGTACATAAACTAAAGTGCGTAAAATAATCAAATAGTATGTGGTGGTAGGTACCTCTGTGAGTGAAAAAAAAAACCTCGATAAGCATTGTAGTAGATAGGTACCAGGCTGTCAAAGTTCCGAACAGTCGGTAGTTTTGACGTTTCAAAATATCCTAAAAAAATTGACTAAATCAGTGATTTTTCAATTTGATTACAAATTATTGAATGCGTTAACAGTACCGACATGAAACCAATAAATAATGCAAATGTATTAAACTACAAGTTGTTAAAGCTTTTGGATGGTGTTTTTATTCTGTGGAGAATTTTTTGAAAAATAATTGGCAAGTATATACGACTAATTTGACTTGCATATTGTAAGCCATGTATATACTCGTATTACCTACATTTGATTCAAAACTAGCCAAAATAAATGTATATATTTGGATAAATAATGTAATAACTGTTTCTAGAATATTATTTTCGAACGATTGTTGCAAAACATTCTGATATACTGAAATGTTGTTATGATTTACAGTTATGTACTTATTTTTTCAGGCTTTCGAAGATCACAGTTTCAGAGTGGAATGGCGTTCAATTTTGCAACTGAGTAAAATAGAACGCCGTGCCAGCTCTTCAGTATAACGTGATTGTTATAGACAAAGACCACCCTGTAGGACTATTCAATTATAAATATACTTACATTTTTGAAAACAGACGAGTCATTACGGAAATTACCACCTACATCAAAACCTCAAAACTTTACCTTTAAATATTTTTTGTGTAGAAGTGTAGATGAAAGGGGTTTTAGAATGTTGAGGGTCGACATAGCACTAGTGATGTCTTTGATGTTACAACGTACAAGCGGCAACAGGCTACGGCAACGGCAACAATCAAGTGGGCCGTGGCCGTGTGCTTGTTGACAACTTATTTGTTGATATAAAAAAACAACATTTCCGGACATAAGGACACTTGGGCCGTGATGTTGTATCGAGGCCCAACCTGTAAGTAGGTATCAGAATAGAAAGTTAAGATGACTGTAGTCGGAAATAACGAGACTTCCTTGAAAGTCCCCGACCTTAAAGCTCTTGATATCTTTCCAATAGCCCGAGTTTGAAGTATCTTTGTAACTTGAACCACCCCACCTTGCTTTATTTGTCGTCAATTAGGCATATTTTCTTAGAATAAATAATAATTTGTTAGGTAGTCTATCGAATCTCAACTCTCTGTAAAAATATTCAAAACTAATTATTTACAAATAAACTAACTACGAATACAAATGAAGCAGTCGGACATAAGGACCCTTTTAAACGGCCTATAGGTAACTCATCGTTCCAGACCAGTACCGACGGAAGCGTGCCCAAGACCCTGGCTGCATTGCCACGCTGAATAGCTATGTTAATTCGCTGGCCTAAATAAGAGCCAGCGAATTTGGTTCACGTACAAGTTATCAGCATAAAATAATGTTTGTTAATAAGTCATCTACACAGCACTGCATTGCGCCCGTCAACTTGAGGCATAAAAGTGTTAAGTGACCCAGCAATGCTGCTTGGCGGCTGAAATAGGTATGGTGATAGTATTTCCCCGGACGAGTCCTTTCAAAATGGGCTCTACTACTCTTACTGCGATTTCCAGCTGTAAGGTTATATAGCAACTTATAGTGTTCTAGCTGTATATGTAGTGATATAAAGATATTACAGCATCTTAACATTAATACATGTATAATTCTCCTGTTTGTGTGTGTGTCACTGAAGTTTTCCTGAGCGGAGACCGATTTGGATGTTCTTTTTGTGTGTGTTTGAGAAGTTGTTTTGATTGGACCTGGTAGATGGCGCTGCGGCTCGCCCCGGGATAACAGGACCGAAGTCCCTGGCGTTCCAATAGCTGTATGTATCATTATACAGTTTGTTTCGCGAATTGATAACTATAGAAGCTTAATCTGTTACTACTAGCAAACAGCCTAATATTTATTTGTAACCGCACAGAGGAGTGTCTACAGTTTCATAACAATTTCAAATTTCGATCACCCGGCTACGATCATTAGTCTATGTTATATTTTTAAGTTGGATCAGCTCTTCGAGTCATGAGACTTGCCTGAGCAAGGATGAGGTGCACGGTGGCGAAAGTTCAAGACTATCAGATTTCTTTTTGAAGATAATGGTATTCTAGCGGCCGTGCTTTTTGGATTTGTATAGTACCTCTGTAGAAGCGTGTAGCTATGATTATTTTGAACCCTTCTTACAATGCCATTGGGCATTTTTATACTCATACATAACTTTATAGAATTTTCCACGAGTTTTCACACGAATTTGATGCTCCAAATTCAAAATCATTGAACTCCCTAGCTAGGCAATTGTCATGCAACCTTACCTCCCTTGGAAGATAATACTTTGCTTTACGTTGAGATTGGATGATATGCAATTGGACATTGTCAAGCGAGAAAATGAAATATACTCAACGTATGACGTAAGTCGATTTATACATCCAGCCTTAACAAACAAGTTCAAATTTCCCGAGATTCGCAGAAAGCCATAACACACCGCCTTGTCTAACTGATATCCTTGTCCTGTCTGATTGATAAAACATTTCAAGAGGCTTCGAGCCGTGTTTCGACCGGCGGCGGCGGCGTTTCATCGGAACTTTAATTGGATCGTGTAATTGTAGGGTCCGGTGAGAGCTCGGCAGTTGACCTGAAGATTGTGCTGGTTCGGGTTCTTTCAGGGAACTGATTGGGTGGAGGGATTTGTTGATGGTTTAATGCCTTTTTCACAGTTTCATGAAATAATATGCAGTACATATTTACTTTTAGGTGTTTCATACCAAAAGGGTGCCAACATGACCCTATTACTAAGCCCTCGCTGTACATCCGTCCACTGTTGGACGTAGGTCTCTCAAAGTGCGCCACTGAGCCCGTTCTTCGGCCTTTCTCAATCACTCTCGGGACCAAGGTCGTCGCTCCATCTGACTTAGGTGGTCTCCTTGCAGGATACGTTCATCCCAATGGTGATCGGTCTTTTGACTTATCCTAATGGTGGTCGGTCTTTTGACTTATCCCAATGGTGATTTATCTTTTGACTTAACCCAGTGGTGGTCGGTCTTTCCACTTATGCCAATGATGATCGGTCTTTTGACTTATCCTAATGGTGGTTGGTCTTTTGACTTATCCCAATGGTGATTTATCTTTTGACTTAACCCAGTGGTGGTCGGTCTTTCCACTTATGCCAATGATGATCAGTCTTTTGACTTATCCTAATGGTGGTTGGTCTTATGACTTATCCCAATGGTGATCGACTTATACCAATGGCTGTCGGTCATTCGAAAAATACGACCGGCTTACGATAACATTCGCTTCTAATAACTATCAGTCTACCAAGCGCGGTTATTATGTCAAATCCAGTCATTGCACTAATTGCTCATCAACTGTTTTTGGCTATGATGGCGAAATAAATAATATAATAGTTGAAAGCTGATATTATAATAATAAACTTAGCCTCCATTTTCAAATAGATTTTAGAAAAATACGTCTATCTAGATAAAAATTATAGACACAAATTCTTATTAGTTTTATTCAAATGGTTTAGCCAGCTTGGATTGCATGAAAAGTTATTAAATAAATATTCACAGAAAAGCTATTTTCCGGAACGGCTATGCAATAAAAACATCCGCTGCAACTTTTCAAAGCCGATGCAAGTAGCTCTTTCATCTGGGCTTGACCAACTTTAACCAGCTCGGGCGAAAAACTTTTTCAAAGTAGATACTAATATTCAGAATAATCTACTCGAGTTGCCTTCCTCTATTCATCTATTAGAAATCCGAAAGAAGCGAAGACTGTTGAACTTACTGTTGTGTATTGTCCAAAACAATAACTTATTTTTATTGGATTGACTTTGTATTGGTTTGGTTATGTTACATAATACACATAATAATTAAACGTAATTAAAATAAGGACATATTAAAATAATTGTATCATACAAGTATATTCATACACACTACAGATATACCTAAGTACTCGTGGGTCTCCTGTCTCACTCTCCTTGTCCTGTGTCCGATTCTTAAGATACTCATATATATATGATAGGCGTTCTCAGGAGACCCTACCATGCACACACACAAACTCACCATCACATACCCACACTCACCACCACACACACACTCACCATCGCACATACACACACTTTCATTTAATACTTAGTGACTGCCATACTTGTATTTCTACCCATTAATGTAAATTCATTATTGCTGTAGCTTATAATGTAAGTCAAAAGTATTATTTCATATAGGATGTAGATTTCAATTTAAAATCAATATTAAATTGACCAATCATAAAAAACCACGCGTTTGACCACCAGCTCACTTGTTTTTATTTTATTTATTCTTCGACGGTGAAGCGCTTGGATTTATGTCATATTCGTCCCGAGGAAGTTCGGCCCACATAAAATAATCTGCTTTCGTCCCGCTTTGTATGCCGTATAAGGCCCATAGCAGATAAAAAAAAACTGGTTTCGTCCTACTTTTCAGCTCCACATTCGGCCCAAGTTTGTTTTATAGATAAATTATAATTATTTTAGTACAGTTGAAGCAATGAATCTTCACTTGACTTTTATTTTACATGCTAAGAACAAGGCTGATAGGTAAACCCATAAACGGTATACTAATTATAAAAGTATGTGATACAAAAAAAAAATTATAAACAGTACAACGTTTGTTTATTTATGAATTTGAATTTGATAACTACAGACGTAAAGTTACAAATAATACTAGTAATGACCATCACTATTGGGTGACGGTAAGTGCTATGTGGTAGATAACACACTTCTGAGCTTATAACGAGGTGATAAATTATACCTTGGTCATAGTCATAGTCATAGTCATTTATTGCAATAATTATGTAAAGGTACAATGGTCTTATGATTGAAAAAGTTATACATAATAACCCTATTAGGGCATAGCAATAGAGTGAAAGCGGACCGACGCGACGCTTTGAACAAGTAGGTACAAGCCATATTAATGTTAAGGTAAGCAGGAGGAAATAAATGTTAAATAAATTCAGAAAGTGTAATATTATCACTAAAAAAGTCGTTATAATAGCATTTCTCAATAAGTAGGTATTTCAATGTATTTTCGAAGATAGTGTTATTTTGTTCATCTTTTATCTGTTCAGGTAATTTATTGTAAATTTTCGCTAACTGTACTTAAAATAATTTTGGTATGCGGGACGAACATGGACAAATGTTATCGTGCGGGACGAATAAATACATTTTAAAGGCACGGGCCGAAAATTCAGGACGATTATGGCATAAATCAGCGCTTGGCATCATCTCACTTACATTGAGATTTTAATATTATGATCAATATCATAATCTCAATAGATTATGATAAGGCCAAAGGTGGAATCACACTTCACCCGGAATCCTCAACAATCTTAACATAATAAGAGAACATGTGGTCTAACGTGATGACTTGAAGAATCCAAAATTGTACTGGTGTGTAAAAACAGACAGGGGTAACTAGTTAAATTGATCACTACTCACTAATGATACACACACTCGCCAAAGTGAATAATATAGAAAACAGACTGCCTGGCAATCCGCCGTCTGTATTAAGGCTAATTAGTACAAAGTACTATTTACAATTTTATCTGATTGATTACCTGTGAAATAATTTTGTCATTATTAAGCGTATATTGATTACCTGTGAAATCATTATACTATGCGTATGCCATAGTGCCTTCGTGACCGCACCATAGTGCATGGTGCGTGCGTGACATCATTAAATCATTCCAATTTATTTTACACGTAAATAGTCTAAATAAACAATTATACACTAATTGCAGTTTTTGTATAAGAAGCAGAGATTTCACTGAAAATGCACCAGTTGTACGCTTTTTATCAAAATCATGAAGTTAGTTTTTCTGACCGTTCTCGTCGGCTTCAGCGTAGTGGTGTCGGCGTACCTGCCGCACGATCGGGGATTCTTAGCATCCGGTGAGTAGTGACGTCGGTACAGACAGACAGACAGACCTCGGCGCGGTTCGTTCTCTGGGGCTCAGTCGGTAGCAGCTCTGCCTTCTGCACTGGTTGTGAGTACTAACAGCATTGTGTAATACACATTGATGCTTGGTTTGTGTACCCAAACTACAGGTTAACGTTTGTTGCGGTGGCGGTTGCGGCTTAAGAATCGATCCCTCCGACTCAGCCCATGGATGACGTAAAAGCCGACCAAGGGATCTATACAGAAAAAGGGCAGTAGCTTCCTTCTGTGTATTATCTTCATCATTACTGCGATGACCAATCCGCCTGCCAAGCGTGGTGAGTACTTTTGGAGGAGGCTCTGTCCAGCAGTGGACACTGATGCCCTGTTGATGTGATGGGTGTTATATTGTATCATCATAGTATTGTTATTATTAAAAAAGTTACTATTTAGCTATGTGACAAGGATGGATAAGATAAGGAACGCATACGTCATGGAAAGTAAAAAAAAAGCGCCAATGACAAAAAGACGAGTAATCAGGTTAGCGTGGTGTAGACACGTGGCCATACCACGCAGTGGGAAGACAGTCGCGTTATATGCATCATGTTAGTTTAAATGTAGATGGATGAAGGCGAAGCGGTAGACGGAGGAAGAGGTGGATGGATTGTGTGAGTAGACGGGAGAGTGAAGGAGAGAACGTGGTGTGACGACCTTGCCACGAGTGTGGGCTTATCCAGGTCGTCACAAGGAAGGAAGAAGAAAGATTCTTATCCTTAGATACTTTTATCCTATAAAGTTATAAAACTTGTTATTCTTATACCGTATGTCTTCATCTCCATAGCAAATCCGGGCAATTACTGCATGGTCAATAGTGACTGCAGCCGTGCGTCGGACTGGATGTGCCGATGTATCAACTCCCAGTGCATGTGCGGCTTTGGTAAGAACCCTATATGTAGCTCTTCACAAAAGCGTAATAGACCATAAAGGCTATATCCACCTTCGGCTGTATCATAACTTACCAGGTAAGATGAAGGTACAATAAAAAAACAAATATTTAACCTAAATCTGTCGCCATAACAACAGTTGTAAAATTGTTGTGTTCAGGCATTTAGAGGTAAGATAGCCAGTTCCTCAGTTTGTTGAGGATTCCAGGTGAAGTGTGCGATCTTTACTTGTAACCAGGTGAGATGAAGGCCAAGTGCTTCCCTCAGCGCAAACGATTTGCACAGAACCGAGTGTTGCACAGAGTCTGGCTTTCTTGGTGAGTCACATCATCACCACTGCTGCGATCACCAATCCGCCTGATAAAGATGGTTAATATGGATTAATACCACCATTATCGATAATGATCAGACTGTAGAAATCTTAGGTAGTGATTAAACAAACTATTTTACATCTGACATGCACCGTTCAGGATACTCCAAAAGTATTCAAAGCATCTATATGCCAAGCAGTGGACATTTTTGTGTAGCGTTTTATTTTTTGAATGTATTTACTAAAATGAATTAATTAGGTTTGCACCAAATCGTAACTACACAGCATACATCTAAAAAAATAAACCACTAACTTCATGCTAACTAAAATATATCAAAAGGGACCTTAAATAATTATGCGCACTAAATAATATATGAAAATGAAACGTAAAATATGTGAACATGTTGGAACTCTTAGGTGAATTCAACGGACTCTTCCTACGTGATAATCAAAGATATACTCCCATAACGGTTGGATTATTAATTTTATGCGCAATATTTAACAATAATAAAGTAAGGGTGGATGTAGTTTACGCATCACCATCCCGTTAACAAAATGGGAACTGTAAGGTTTTTTTTTATTATGGGTGTGCTACTCGCAAGTTTTGATGATAATGTGATCAGAAGATGAATCCTGAAAGGTGAAAAAGTCAAAAGTGTTTTATTTAGCTCTTGACCTCGAAGCACACTCACGAGGATACGGTCTACAGTGGAGCAAGGCTACCCAGAAGCTACCAATAAACGATTTTCTTGAAGACATTAGGGTCGTCAGCGGAAAGTCAGACGCTGGAAACTTAGAAAACTTGGAACCAAGTTTTCGCAGTGCGCAATATAATACAAATTGAAAGCAATTACATACACACATATACTCACGCATGTTTCCCAAAGAGGTAGACAGAGACAACGGTTTACCATTTACTACACCTCTTTTGCCTCATTCGCTCTCAACGTTCCCTTGAAAAGTTATTACGTTACAGCCCTAATAATATCAAAAACTGAGGATTGTAATAAACTGTACATCTGAAATGTATATTACTATGATATTCTTGGACAAAGAGTTACAGGTACCTACTCAAATTAAACACATGTGCAACCAATTTAATTCTGCCAGTGTCAGCAGATCTTACATAGTTTGTTATTAAACAATTTAATTCTGCCAGTGTCAGCAGATCTTACATAGATTGTTATTAAACAATTTAATTCTGTTAGTGTCAGCAGATCTTACATAGTTTGTTATTAAACAATTTAATTCTGCCAGTGTCAGCAGATCTTACAAAGTTTGTTATTAAAATACTATTCTTATTCAGAAACATACACAATGAGGTGTCGTGTAGATAAACTAAGAGTAGTAGAAGCCTCTTGTGAAAGGGCTAGTCCGGAGAATTACTACCACCACACCTATTTCGGCCGCCAAGCATCGTTGCTGTGTTCCGATTTGAAGAGTATGGTTGCCGGTGAAATTATGGGCACGCGACGCTTAACACCTTTATAGCTCAAGTTGACGGGCGCAATGCAGTGCCGTGTAGGCTATGTTCTTTGTGAATTTGACCAATGCAGTAAGGCATTATTATAGGCAAGAGATGCACTTAATACCAGATGGGCTACTTGCTTGTCCCGTCTTCAAGTTGTATTAAAAAAAAAACGAAATGGCTGTATTGTTTGCAGGAGTTCAGCCAAACGGACCCGGACTGCGGCCCTGGGTGTTACTGCCTCCACGGGAACTGCTTTAACATCAAAGCCTCACATCTCAGTTGGTAGTAGCACTGTCTTCTGCGCCGTAGGATGTAGGTTCAGTTCCCGGTCGGGAGAAATATTCGTATGGTGAGTACCTAGATGTTTGTTCTGAGTTTGATGTTGTACTGTATTTTATGTATGTATTCAAAAAAGGATTTTAGCTTGTATTTTATTCGTTAACTACTTTCCATAGAACTAACTTTGTTACTAAGTTTGGGGCGAGATGACATAAACAATGTGGAATGAAAGCCTATCAAAACAGTTTCAAAAAGTAGTTCTTTTAATATATAAATTGATATTTAGATATGGTTCAGAAACTGTGTCATACCACAGATAAAAACTTATGTTAACCTATCAAACGTAATGTCATTTTTGTGGTCATATGATATTACGTTGGTACCTCCGTGGTTCGGGGAATCCGAACTGTCCCACGATACTTGACAGTTAACAAGTGACTCCTGGCGACTCGCCAGGTTCGGGATACTTGGGGCTTTGTCCTTACGGCACATCGTTATCCGAACTGTCCCACGATACTTGACAGTTAACAAGTGACTCCTGGCGACTCGCCAGGTTCGGGATACTTGGGGCTTTGTCCTTACGGCACATCGTTATCGCCTGTGTGTTTCACCTAGTGGTTCACCCACCGGTATCACACCCAGAGGTCTCTAAGTTTGTTCCCCAGGGGTTTTTTTTCTTTGTTCTCTGTATATTGACTTGCTTTAAGTAAGGCCAGCTACCCTCTTCCCCTAAGTATGACGCTATAAAATATATCCTTATTATTGAGTTCCGGTATCTCAAGGTACCTGAGATAGCCAGTTACTCAGTAAGATTCCGGGTGAAGTACGCTTTCACCTTCAGCCTTATCATAAGTTGACACCAGATTTGATGAAGGCCTAATCGCTTTCCCGAAGAGACTGGCAACTGGAAGCTGACTGGCTAGTCTGGATGTCTGTATGCTCACCACAAGGTCTTATTTGTATACTACCAAATTTAGTACTTTTTCTCTACTCACGCTAGCAACTGTAGTTGGCATAAGCCTGTGGTGGTCGCACGGAGCCAGGATATGTACTGTGACTTAAACTGTGAATGAATGGCATTTGGCTTCTCTCCAGCTCCTTAAAGATAATGGGATTGGGGTTTTGTTTCGCGAAATTGCAAATCTTTTGAACAATGCATGAAGTTATATCCTGCATAAAAGACTGCATTGTAAAGTCGTTTATGCAGTCTAGATTTACAACAAGAACGTGACCTAAAGCCTTAGTTTACTGTAGTCTGCCGCTAGGTAAGTGGGTTTGGTTTTCAATAATGTTTTGAATACTCGTAATTTCTTTCCGCATGTACTTGATACACGCAAAAATGATTTTGTAGGCAACTTTAATAAACTTGAATAACAATAGCAAGTAAGTCTCAGAGCTCATTGACAGACGATCAACGTTGGCACCGGAAATTATTTCTCTTGCAATAGAACTTAGAAACTATCATGGATGCATATTTTTATCGATGAAAACCAAGAGTTGACAACCAAATCCATTGAAAAATAAGCTCTTGACTTTTGAAGACATAAGGGTCCTAGCCCAGTAGAAGTAGCCTGTTTCCAAGTTTTGCAGTGTGCATGTGTAAAACATTTTTCAAAGCGTCTTAGGTTTCAAAAGTGGATTATCAACCGGGTGGGGATCATAATAAGCTGTACGCCTGAACTTTGTATGCAAGAGCGATGAAAGTGGAATGAGATCTCGAAGCTCCTGAGCACACTCACCGAAGTACCTACGAACTGTAGAAAAACAATAAACACGCAACCTTCTACATACGTAAACTTCTACAGCATTACACAAAAAGTATAATAAACCATGACGTATATATATCCTAATCTTACTCTATCGTAAGCCTTCATACATCATACCAGCTAATTAACATAAGCGGAAGGCCGTGCTTACCACTTAAGGCGATTTGACTACAGTAGGTAAATTATGAGCGTCTTTAGCCAATTGTAACTTTTAGTCAATATAGTCAGTGTAACCATTAATTTTACTTTTGAAAGAAGCATTACTATGCATTTCAATAATTATGTACAGGTATGTACCTAACCATAGACAATAAATGAGATACTTCATGGACGCTGTTTTTCCTTGACAATAAAAAATAACGTGTTTCTCAGCTCCGATATTCATCCCGATATTTATCCGATCCAATATTTCCAATCCAATCATCCGATATTTATAAGCCCATATATTATAAAACAATGTATATATAAAAAAAGTATTTTTAATACAGCCTACACTAGAATGAAGAGGGATTGAAAAAACGTGTCTTTAGAGTAAGCACACTGTTATTGTTACATCGTGTAGAACACTAAAGTAATCAGTCTCTTATTAGTTACCTACTAACAAGTAGGTAACTAATAAGAGACTCATTAAATAATCACTGTATTTAATACCTACTTAATACAGACCAGACAGTGAATTCTCAGTTCGGGGTGAACTATTAATAAACCTACTACTTTAGATCCAGATTCAGATCCCACCCCGGACAAACATGTATTTGGTTTGTTTGGGTGTGTAATATTAATTTATAAAAAAATACAAAGTACAATATCCATTTTCTGGTTCCTAAATTACTTTGCTTTGTTTGGGTTTGATGCGTAAAATTTATTTTTTATCACAAATCACATTTCAATCTATATTTATAATTTTTTGTTTATAGTGTTGTCAAATAAATATATTATATTTGATTTAATCTGGTTATTGTCGCGTTATTTTTTCTCATATGAACACAAATATATATTATAATATATATTACTTTTGTTTAATTAACAAAATTTGCCTACCAAAAAACGCACAAAACTGAGTGAGCTTTTCGAATCACCTTACTAGCGTTAATAAACTACAACATACATATACTTTCCACCCATATAAATGCAAAACAGCTTCGTCAGCTCCAAGTTTGGTTCAACTTTAGCGGTACAAACCAACTTTTGCACTGTAATTACATTTAATGTACTTACACAGAAAGTAGGTTCGGAGCTTGTTCACAATTCTGTAGAAACTTGGGAAGATTAAAGCTACCCTATGACTGAATATAGTCATATTCAGCCAAAGAATAGATATATTATCTCACTATGAATATGAAGAACTCACTATAAATGTGTATGAAATACAATTAAATATATGTTACATGTATTGCATAACGATTTCAGATGAGTGCATTTTTCGTTTCATTCTTATTTAGCGTGAATTTTCAGACAGCGGAGGCTTACAAATGGTCCCCTTGGCATCCCTTACGTAAGGAAACTTAAAAACGAACTAACTCCATGTTAATAAATTAAATTAAATACGTTTATTAATTCAGACACTCACATCCATATCTGTTTTGATTTAGTAAACATAAATGGTCAAAACTACAATACAATAATATTTTTCACATACACAAAATACAATTAATTTAATTTATGTTTTATAAATTTGCTTAGCGCAGGGGCTTAAAAGACTAGACATCCAGTGCCTTTGCAGGCTACTGCAATGTCTGTCTGCCAGAACACACAGCAAGCTATTGGTGCTGCCCAGCATTCTGTGTCTGACGGATGTTATTTTATGCCGAATAACAGCGAAGAAGTCTTTAACAGTTATTGCCTTTCTCCGTGTGTGTTGGTTGCGATTTCGAACAGGCCGTAGATTGTAACGTCATAATAGGTGTAGAAGAACTCCTATTACATTTGGATTGTTTTCCTATATTAAATCAGGAATATATTCATACTAAAGATAAAGTTAGAGATAATTTATTACCAAAGTTACATTGTTCATTTTAACTTATCAACTAACAAAACTAATAATATAGTATTTGCATGTACCACACCATGTTGCTACACCTTGTGAAGCAGGCTAATTACATGAAATGCAGCGCGCGCTATGAAAAATGTAACGGGTACCAGTTTTTTTACATTAAATGGGTAAGCACTTGACCTCGAATCTTACAAAGGCAAGGATGAGGTCTAGGATGCAGCGAGCTCACCCTGAGGGTACTGGCTCTCCCGCGCACCCCGGGCACACAGCGGACCCTGAGGGTACTGGCTCTCCCGCGCACCCCGGGCACACAGCGGACCCTGAGGGTACTGGCTCTCCCGCGCACCCCGGGCACACAGCGGACTGCAAGCAGCTGGATCTTAGCGGAGGGGTTTTCGCTCAATACAATATTTAGGTAGGTACGGAATTGTAGTCAAAGTGTGAAATATGCTCAACGCCAAAGCAACCAGCGAAGTAAACATCCGTCTGCAGATTTATAAGGAAAGTTGCGGATAAACATTGTAATGAATGTTAGTAAGTGGGCCGCTGATCGTCGGCGGTTTATATGTACCGTTGTTTGCTTGTTTGTTTGAAATAGTAGTTCCAAGCGAACAGGAAGCTGTGAGTGTATCGTCTAGTTAATGTAGGCTGTTGTGTGGGTTTTACCCGACCGCCGCAGACGGAGGGTTATTGAAGTTCCTTGTGCGTGCTACTCGCGATGCCGAACAAGCGGCGATTTGACTACTGAACAAAATATAGCCTACATCTCTCCCACAATTTAGAAAACCAAACGACTCTTGAAATATCAAAATTCATGAAGCCGTTCAGGCTACAGAGCAAGAAATAGACAAGGTACATACTCACATACGCGAAAAACATCACCCTCCTTCTTAGGCAATCGGTTCAAAAGTTAAAGTAAGTTGATAAGACTGTGGCGCGCAGTTACTTGGCTAACAAAATGTCATCTTTTTGACATTTGAAACAAATGGGCGTTTGACCTTTTCGTTAGTTCCGGTTGTTCTAAATGTGAAAGCCTCTGACATAAAGGTTCGGCTCTACCGATGCCCGTTGGTATCACTGTGTGAATCTAAAACACTCGGAAGTGTCTCCCAGTCATTTGAGAGATCGCTCCCAAGCGATAAGACCACCTTTTGTATTATTACTTAACGAATGAATGGATGAATGAATGAAAGTCAATTTTAATTATATCTATAAAAAAATATCTATAGATACAAATTGACACGTGATACGCCTCTACCCGATGCTGCTGAGATGTCGAGCCCCGGATGACGTGGTCGCTCCACTTACAAAGCTGCGAGATAACATTATTCATCTCTTTTTATTTTTAATTACAACATTTTAGCGACTTATTTTTTCACCAAATCCGAACCGATCTGTATTTTATGAGTGAAAACTATTTAAGCCTTAATTGGTTCATATTTTTTCAGTTCCTAAGATGGTAGTAATAGGCTGTTTGTTGTCCATGAATAAAAAAAAAATCATGTGTCAAATTAATGCTAAAATACCTGCGACTAAAGTGTAATAAAAAAGCAAAACACGCATTTCTCGCTAGTGATATTGAATGTAATTTCAGACACTAGGGCAGATCACATAGCTTAGTGAATCTCTGCTAGATGGCGTTAATCAGCGCATTCGTGGGTCGTGCATTTTGTAAATGGTGTGACCAAGTACAATCAAAAATAAAGTAAAAACATTTTATACAGTAACTGGGAATTCCCAATAAGATTTCCAAAATAGTCAAGGAGAGATATAATATTCAAATAACATTAAATGTCATCAGCCACCATGTCACCTAGACGTGGGCTCACATTATTACGTAAATATACTCAGATATAGAAACGAAGTTGTGACACAAAAAACCCCGCATTTTTCAGCAAAAATAAAATGAATTTGCTGCCGAATCAGATTGATTTCGTAATCCCGGTCGGAATGACATGACCATCGTCACGAACTTCAGTTCATTTTCACAATTTACAATACAAAATGGTTGTTAAGCTTCCAATTAAGCTTCTGATAGATTTCGTGTTGAAACCGATCCATTAAACTCAGTTGTTATTGATAGTTTTAGTTGTAGACTAGTTTTAATTGAAGAGAGGAGTCAAATACCTGCTGTAAACATGGATAATTTTACTTTTTCAAGGTAAATAAATCATTGAATTTTTATGATTATTATTTTTAAGGACAAAAATAAGAGATGAGAACTTCGGGAGTCTGTTTTTTTAGGGACAAAACTGTATCAACTTATTTTCAAATTGGCTGTCTAAGCCCTGTCATATATTATGTCATTTTAGTACATGTATAATATAATGTATATAGTAGTTTATCGTATTATACCCAGGAAATCAAAGCATCTTTGTCCGAATTGTGTTTTGGTTTTAGGAGCTTTCCAAATGCGATAGCGTTTTAGTCTTGAGTTTGTGCACTCTAGGTTTAAAGCATTTTTATGAATGCGAAGGATTGTGGCTTGAATAAAACGATACGATAAAGTGTAATATTCATTACATCTTACTCTAAGCACTTTTCCCAACCTCTGAGTATTTGATGCTCTCTCTCGTTCCTAACTCTCATTCTATGCAGAGCCTGAATTACAGCACCGACCGTATGTCAGAGTGGGTTTGCAAACAAAATACGAAAAGTGCATGTCAACCCTTAATAAATGAAAAAGTTAATATCTGTTGTTTTTGGCACCCTAAAGTAAAAACCATTGTCGTGGAAGACATGGTTTAAAAATCTTCCCCTCCAGTACGCTGCTGTCGTAAAAGTCGACCACGGGGGTTTCACCAAAGAGGCAGCAGCTTCCTTCTGTGTAAAAAAACTCTAACTGTGAACACCTGCCTCTGTCTGCCAACCTGACAGTTTTGGAGGAAGTTCTTTCTTAACTGTGGTAGATATTAATGGGTTCAGGGCAACATTTTTGCCTTAAAGTATCACATTTTTCGTAATCAAGTCTCTGTTTCTGTAAAAGGTACTAAGAGAGTACATGTAGGGACATGTACTCAACAACTGACTGGTTAAGTTTTAATTTTGTATATAATAATAAATAATGTAATAAAAATGGTTTTTATTTTTATTCAGAAGTAATAAAAACGTCATAAATCAAGTTGAAACAATAAACTATGTCTGACTTATCAATAAAAAAATTAAATGAACTTTAATGTTACACTGATTTAATCATAATTTAACATGTTTTAATAATGACTAGGTTCCTACCACAAGTTCACCACCCATTCACCTTCTGGTGAATGGTAGTTTGATACTCGTTACTGAGTACATGGAGACGAAGACAGAAAGGACGGTGGAGAAAATGCTTTGATTATTTGGTAAGATATTCAGCTTCAAAGACCAGCTATCTAAAGCATAGAATTGCTTCGTAAGTAAATTGTACGCTTTTAATGATTTGTTAAATCTGGGAGTCTTTAAGTCCAGAGTGATTTTTTGTTTAAATCCTTCGAAAAGGATTGTGTGAACACCCATTCGAACGAAAGTTGGTAAGTTCCTACCTCCAACGCATGTTAAACATAGCCACCTGCTCATTAGACATATTTATATTATCTCTCGTTTATCTTTAAGATAAACCATCGATGTCTAGTTTTCTACTACCAAGGACCTAGGGAGATGAGACAAAGCAACTGCCCGTAACAAGGCAACAAGTATTCAGTATTTTGTCGGACATACATCGCCTCTAGCGTTAGTTGTCAGAATAAGGTCAGTGATGAGGTACTCTGGCCTGTGGCAGTACTCAACTAAACAGTACATTTCTCCTCTAGCATGAACTGCAAGTTCGTCAAAATGAAGTACACGGGTCCGTGTGAGCGTGACAGGAACTACCACAAGCTACTGAGCCCCGACATGACATGGGTTAGAGCGAGACCACCGAGACCTACTGAGCCCCGACATGACATGGGTTAGAGCGAGACAACCGAGACACACGCAAGTTGACATGGAGGATGTGGACGTGCTTCGCCCGAAGGATATACTTTTTGATTATAAGCGGCCACAAAAACATAGTTTACAAATGCGTTTCATAAGCAAAGGACCTGGTGGGGTTAGGCCCTGGATTTGACTACAAGACTTGTCTTTACATCACGATCACATGGTTTACATGACCAAGGTTCTTGTACCTTGACGATTCAATGGCCTGATGTAAATCATGTGATCGTATAAACAGACAAAAATATCATACAGCAGTTTGTATGTAGGTACATTATGTTGGCATATTAATTGCGGTAAAACTATGAGACGAAGCTAAGTATTGTGATGCATGAGCTATGAAACTTTTTGAATTATTTCCCTGAATCAAATAAGTAAAAAAGATGTACTTATATCCCGGTAAATAATCTAAAAGTACCCTCAAACCCAAAAACAACATTACCTTGTTAAGCTAGAACAGCTTAGAAAATTAAGTGCTTGAACTTGAATTATGAAATATTTGCATAGCTGAATATTGACATCATTTCCATAACTGATCATCGACTAAAACAGCATTGAGCTCATGTTTAATTAGTAGTTCCAACTGCAGAGTGACATCTGAGGTGTTTCAACAGTATTGTTAAACAAACAAATACAATGTAAAGATCGGACCGATATTGTTAATCATTCAGTTGAAGGGAAATCGGAATAGATTGTGTAGAGCTAGAGCAATTCATTATGATAATTATTTACTGCCCACCTTCCGCCACCGCCAAATATTCTATTTTTGAAGATGAAATGGAAGAAATTTAGTTTTTTGTCTGAATCAAAAAAACAATTGAAAGCTTATTCAATATTTGTTAAGTTTGATATTGATTTGTTGTTAATAAAATACTCATGTAGAAAAAAAAATGTAGTTATATAACTCTTCTAATATAAAATAAATAAATAATACAGAATTCTGATTTCACACAGCGCCATCTAGCCCCAAACTATATATAGCTTGTAATATGGGAACTAGATTACGGATAGAATACTAAAATATAAAACCTTTGTTTTTATAATGCCTATTAAAATAACTGAAACCTCAGCTAAATGATCTAGTGAGCTAGTGTGAGTTTTCCGAATTAAGTAAGTTAGGTTTGGGAAATCTGGCACTGTATGTATATATTTACATATTATTTATAAATAAAATACTGTAATAATAATAACAATTATTCGACGATAACAATTATATTTAAATTGTTTATGAAGATTTCGGACAGACTTTAAAAAATTAACTCACATATGGCTTTCAGCATTATCAAATTTTGTCTTTTTGTCCCAAAATTTACTTATGCTTTGCGATATTGTCAACTGTGGAAATACAGTGAGCTGGTGGAAGGCTTAGACAACATAATAAAGAACACCCTTTCCAAGGTTTTGAATATCGAGTTGGATGACAGAGCATGGTCGCAGGCCTCATTGCCTGTTCGATTGGGCGGCTTAGGTATACGCAAAATGTATAGTGTTACTTTGCCAGCGTTCTTGTCTTCCGTCTATAGTACACATTCTTTGGTTGAGAAAATTCTAACACCATCAATTTCGGCTTTTCCTGGCAATATGCTCGAAATTTTTATCTTGAGGATCACAAAAGGCGCAAATTTAGTGGTCTCGCCAGAGATTACCTATTTGAGCCTTTTGGGGTGGAGACCTTGGGTCCGTGGGGAGCCGGTGCCCTCCGGGTTTTCAAAAATCTTGCGGGGCTTTGGATTGAGGCGACACGTGACCCAAGGGCTGGCTCTTATTTAGGCCTGCGAATTAGCATAGCTATTCAGCGTGGCAATGCAGCCAGTGTCTTGGGCACGCTTCCGTCTGGTACTGGTCTGGAACAGTTGAGTTACCTATAGGCCGTTTGTAACGGTCCTTAGGTAATCTGACTGATTCCTTTGTACATAGTTAGTTTAATTTGACTTTTATTGATTAAATGAATGTTAATATTTAATTAATGTATGTGTAATGTATGAATGTCAAATGTCAAAATTTTAATCAACATCAAATATCTTCGAGGTAACATACTTATTTTTAGGAAACTGTGATAGCATCAGAGAAATAAGGGTGTTAATGTTAAGCGAGACAAAAAGAATTATGTCTTGTGGGGGGGGGGGGTCATTTGAAAGAGTATCGACTGCACATTTCATATCAATCTAGTTTACTTTTGAATAGGGGTCATTTTTGTAACACGGGAGCACGTGAGGGGGATAAAAAGTTTGGTATGTCTCGTAGGATATTATGTTATGTATGTACGTGTACTGACTTCACAATTCACTTTTGTTTACTTATTTACTGAAACCAACCCTGTATTGACATTGAGGGTAGCATAGGGGGGAAATTGGAGTCTTTTGAAATGTCACATTACATTCATATCTACCTAAAGATCTGATGAAAACAGTAGTAGTTCCCATCATCAAAAATAGAACTGGCAATGCCTCTGACAGGTCCAATTACAGGCCAATATCATTAGCAACGGTCGTTGCTAAAGTATTGGATAGCCTACTTGATAGACGTCTATGCAAACACCTAGATCTCCACGAGGCGCAGTTTGGGTTTCAACCCAAACTTTCTACCGAAGCCGCAATCGTATGTCTGAAGCATGCTGTCCAATATTATACAAGCAGGAAAACGCCGGTCTATGCCTGCTTTCTGGACCTGTCAAAGGCATTCGACTTAGTCTCGTATGACATACTTTGGCATAAGCTTTTACAGGATACAAGTGTGCCAAAGGAACATATAAACGTTTTAAAATTTTGGTATGAACATCAACAAAATACAGTAAGGTGGGCGGGCTCTTACTCGGATGAGTACAAGTTGAATTGCGGGGTTAGACAGGGAGGTATAACTTTACCAAAGTTATTCAACCTATATATCAATAAGTTGATTGCTGGACTCAGTGAAGCTAAAATCGGTTGCTCAATTCATGGTGTCAGTGTAAATAACATAAGCTATGCAGACGATATGGTTCTACTGAGTCCATCAATTAACGCTCTCAGACAAATGTTGGACACTTGTGAGTCATACGCGGCGGCCCATGGACTCAGGTATAATACCAAAAAGAGTGAGCTAATGCTATTTAGAGCTGGTAACAAAAGCTACTCTGTACCCTCAGTTAAGCTTGAAGGAGCGCCTCTTAACTGGGTGAAAAAATTCAAGTACCTGGGTCACTGGGTCACCGAAGATATGTCCGACGAACTGGACATAGAGAGGGAACGTAGGGCTCTGTCAGTGAGGTGCAACATGCTTGCTCGCAGATTTGCACGGTGTACAGCGGCAGTCAAGGTAACTCTTTTTAAAGCCTATTGTACATCTTTCTACACGTGCAGTCTGTGGGCGAAGTATACACAGAAATCCTACAATGCCCTACGAATCCAATACAACAACGGCTTCAGGATGCTGTTGAGGCTGCCACGGTTTTGTAGCGCTTCAGGGATGTTTGCAGATGCGCGCACTGATGACTTCTTTGCAATTATGCGAAAAAGAACTGCATCCCTGATGCGCCGCATACGTGGGGGCACCAACAGCCTTCTGGCTGTTGTTAATGAAAATCTCTGCTCAGGCTACATGAGACACTGGTTGGCTGTACTTAAGCCTCGCACTCCACTAGTGTCTCAATAATTCTAAAATATTATAACTAATAAATTTCTAGAATAATTGTTTTGTAAACTAACATAGATTATTATAAGTTATTTAATTTTTAATTGTTACTAACATAGGTATAGTATAATATGGATCAATGGTCTGAAATAAACGTTTTATTATTATTACAGGGTTTTTTTTTTGTTGAGCTGCTGGTTTGGCGGGAATCGTTTGGGCAGCCACTGAGTGCTCGGTGACCGCATCAAGTTGTTTAAGAATCCCATTTATTAGTCTCATGCGTAGACTGTTGCAGCTTGGTGATCTCGCCAGTGGGAATACGTAGACATTTTGTAAATAGACAAAACCATCTAACGGTCTTCTGGTTCGCCTTTCAGTGTCAAATCCAGAGGGCCCGGGATCGGGTCAATATTGTGCTTGGTTTGGTTGGTGGTAGAACTTTGTTAAAGTCCGTTTAACCGCCTGTGTGGTCTAGGGGTTCAACCCACCGATTTCAGATCCAGAGGTCCCGGGTTCGATCCCCATGGGGAGTACAATATATTGTGCTTGGTTTGGTTGGTGTACCTGGCTAACCAGGTAGGACTTAGTTTAAGTCCTACCTGGTTAGCTTCCACCATCTTACCTAATTCTGTCGCCATAATAACCATTCTAAAATTGTTGTGTTCCGGCATTCAGAGGTAAGATAGCCAGTTCCTCAGTTTGTTGAGGATATGGTCAACAAACACAAAAACTTTTTTACTCAGAAAAAAAAACAGTGCAACAAATATCACTCATTTTAAATCACACATACTGGCACAACAAAGTCTGTGAATATAAATATGTTTATGTGTATATGCCTTGCTTTGGTATCACAACTTAACAAACCTAGAATTCAAGAGTTAACTTATAATTTAAATAAAATGAAGCTTAAAATTAAGATGGTAGGTTCTCAATCTTAATTGAATCTGTAAAATAAGCTAAGGGAATCGAATTATACACTTCACACAGTGAAACCTTAGCTGATTAGCAATTACAGTTAGCATTATGAAATTTAATTACTTCATAACCTTCCAAATCCGTTAGTACGAGACTCGCTAACTTCGGTGAGGATGTTACAAATTAAACGATTGTTTGGTAAGTTATATACTATACCTATTTACTTACTTTTGCCATCTTTTACAACTAATTATACTTATATACACGTTGAAGTTTTCAATACATTTGTGTTATTACAGTAGATTGATTACCTAAGCAATAATAAGGACCGGTTTCATACAAGAAACGTCTTTATTTATCATTTAATCATAATACCGGTAGACGTTTCATAGTTTCAACTTGGAGCAATTATACCGTTTATCTTTTCAGTCAACTTATGTATACATTTTAAATACAGAGTTTTCTCATGTATTCACTTATGTAGATGTAGGCACCACCGGTTTCTATTCAACAGGTGAATCATCATCAGGGTGAGTGTGACTCGCCGCTAGGTTGCGATTGCGGCGTGCGCAGTTTTCACGTTCGGTTTTGTGTCTCACACTCGTTACTTTAATTCAATTTTAAATTATAGTACTCAGTATTAATTTCTAATTTTATCAAGAAACTAGCTTTTTTACACTAAACTTCTACACTATTAATGCACTTCACCCGGAATCCTCAAGATTCTGAGGACCTGGCTATCTAACCTCTAAATTCCCGAACATAACAATTTGGGCTTGTTGTTATGTTTAGTGTGAATCAGACCCGTATTATGGCGTCAGAACCAAATACTAAAACCTTTGTTTTTGCTTTGGAATATGGGTAGGAATCCTCGGTTTGTCTGTTCGACTCGCACTTAGCCTGTTTGTTTGAGATACAGGAGCGCCAAGAAGTTACCAACTCAAGAATATGCAAATAAGCAACTAGAAGCGTTACTATTTAAAACGTGTACATTTAAAAGAGAATGGGATAGATCAACTCGTCCGTTCTGCGCACTCAGACTTGAATGCTAATGTACTTCGAGAACGCAACGTGACAATCTCAGAAATCATAGATGTCAGCTCGAGACCAACTATTAGTAGTCTACTTCTAGTACAGTCTCACAGTAACTACCAGTGTTAATAATATTTTCAGTTGTTGCAACATTGATGATAGCTTTGGTATCGGGAACTAGCACCCGCCTAGCTGATTGTAACAAATGCAGCCTTAGAAGGCACCCGATGTGCGGAGAAGATGGCAAAACGTACATCAATTATTGTAGGTATGTACTAACTAACGAAAATTACTTGAGAAATGATCGTGGTATGGTCATGTCATGAGGAGAGATAAAAACAATGGGACGAGAAGAGTCCTGGATTTGAGTGTGGATGGGTAACAGGGGAGAGGCAGGCTGAAGAAGAATTGGATGCATAGTATTATAGATGACATGGACAAGACAGGAGCGAGTGATGAGATGACTTCTGATAGAGAAGAATGAAGGAAGAAAACATGTTCATGACATGTGCCGACTTGTGAGGGATAAGAGGTTGATGTACAATTACTTACTGAAACTTAAGTTATACGTAGAAGTACGTGGGTATAACCACTTCAGTGGTATATATTATTCTACTTAATATTATAAAAGTGAAAGTTGAATGTGTTTGGACGTAGGAGACGATACAACCCGCAGGCGCCATCTATCGCTGACCGAAAGGAAGCTCACAGTAGACTCTCCTTTTTGTCTCTGCGGCTAGTTGGTGCTAGTAAAAAAAACAACATACATTTTCAAAAAATATTTTATAAGATTAACAGGAAACCAACAAAAAGAGTCGCAGTTTTATGATACTTAAGTAGGTGTATCTAATTAACAAATCTGGAAATAATCAAGTTCGTACCTTCAAAACTCAGAGATCAGTTTTCATAGATTATTTCGTGAAGACCTTAAAGTACATATAAAAATAATTGGATTACACATAGTCTATCCTTTATTCCAAGTAAAAGGTGTAGCTCCACTTTTGTTTCTACGTATATATCTTTGTATTTCAAGTGATTGCACTTGGTCACAGCATCTACCTACACTTGGTATGCATTACGATGTTTGTGTCATTATAACATTTGTAAATTATCATCCTAATCCAGGTAATAAACTATCTGTGACCCAAATTGTAGCCAAATCCGTTGAGCTGTTGTTGTTTGATGTTAATTGTCTAATGGTACATAATTATTTATAAAAACCACCTGTACAAGTATAATAAATTAAAGTACTATGTAACGACACTGTGCTAAAAGAAACAGTCAAGAGTACGGACAATGCACGCAAGCGCAACCATAACACGTGATATCAAAGTCCCGCGCCGCGCCGCTACATCACAGATATCAGAATCCTATCTGCTATAATAGACTATTTTCGAGCATTACCGGTCGGCCCTCGGTCCCTTGTTCCTGTTTTCCTGCAGCATGTTTGCAGAGCTCGGGGCTATAGATGGCATTGTGCTTGATACAATATATTTCCTGTTTTAGGATGATCTGCAAGAAGGTGAAGCTGTCAGACCGTGGTCCGTGTTCGCCGAGTGTCTCGCGCTACCATTCGCCGATCGCCGACATGACTCGGGTGATCATGTTCGCGCGCCGGCGGCGACTGGCGCGACGAGCATGCTCCAATACATAGTATTGAGTAACACAAAGATAACTGATTACGTTCATTGATCATCTATGCGATTACGATAGATACGAGTATGTTGACCAAAAACATTATATTATTATAACTTTAATCATCACTCACATTTACCTCTGGCTTTTTGTAGAGTTGTATGGAGCCTGTACTGTACTGTCTTAGAGGTAATATAAAAATATGTGTAGAGCCTGTACCTACTGTAAGTAGCTCAGAGGTAAAACATGTGACACACTCACGGCTCAGTTGGAAGTAACTCTGACTTTTTGTGCTTCTATTTGTGTTCTGTGTTTGGGTGTTGTATTGTATGATAAGTATGCATATACAAAAAAAAGTATCAAAAAAGTAAAAAATAAAATACTATAAATATTATATCCGTAATCTAGTTCCCATTTTACAAGCTTGGCTTATTTTTGGGACTAGATGGCTCTGTGTGAAAATAGTGTCCTGTAAAATGTATTTATTTTATATGAATATGTAAAGAGCCTGTACTGTAAATAGCTCAGAGGTTCCAGACCAGTAACAGACGGAAGCGTGTCCAAGACACTAGCTGCATTGCCACGCTGAATAGCTATGCTAATTCGCTGGCCTAAATTAAGAGACAGCCCTTGGGTCACGAGTCGTCTCAATCAAAAGCCCGGCAAGATTTTTGAAAACCCGGAGGGTTCCCCACGGATCCAAGGTCTCCACCCTAAAAGGCTCAAATAGGTAAGCTCTGTCGAGACCACTTTATTTAGGCCTTTTGTCATCCTCAGCCGAATCAGCCGCCGCACCAGCCGTAACTGATGTCCCAGGCATCAGTTAGGGCTGGTGCGCCATCATCACGTAACACGTTATGGTATTGTAATCATTTTTAAATAAATAAATAACTATCGTTTATTAAGTTAATTTCTTGGGATCATTTTGAAATGTTTTATGTAACACCTGTTCGGAATCACATTTATTGTTCAATCAAATGTATAGGATTGTAGAGTTGTACTTGTAGTAGTCCCTTTATGGTACATAACTATAAAAGGATTATTGTCTGTCTAATTGTCCTACCTTCACAGGACTAATTTTTTCGTAACATGGCGGATTACTTTACAAATGAATGATGACTTGACGTGAAAATTATGGGTTTACATATAAGAAACGTAGGTACTTTTTAACGTTTTTTTTAATATTAGAAAGTCAAAGAAAGTATTGTACATCACCAAACACTAAAAGATGGTCAAATGTGCGTCGAGCCCACACAAATGCTCCAGGGACGCTACCGCCGACGGCGAAGCCGATCTCCATTGGCTTAAAATTAGCTTCATGATAACTAGAAACGATTTTTAAAGTCAAATGTACTGAACGGATAGGTTTCATAACATGTGTACACTTTTGAGATGGGAAACGCCATTTTGGATATAACACATACCCGGTAGTAAAAATCGTTTCTAGTTCTCATGAAGCTAATTTTAAGCCAATGGAGATCGGCTTCGTCGTCGGCGGTAGCGTCCCAGAACGGTGAAGTGCTAGTATACTCGTATTTATGAACCGTTGGAGATCACCCGTAGTAGTTTGATTTCTTGCATTCTCTAGGGTACCATAATTCACCCCCAGCACACCCCATTCTAAAAAAATGAAAGAATGGCAATCAGTAGTCCGTCAAAAATGGACACTATATGATGTTAGAGACATTTTTTGTCAAATTTTGTGAAATGTTTTAAATGTTGAAAATTATCTGTAACACTTCATATAGTTACAAAAAATACAGCCTTATAAAGTTTTAGCTGACCCTGCGCAGTTACGCCATGGTTCTAAGTTTAACACTATAGTTTCGGGGCATTTTTACCAGCCCAAAGTTCAACTTTCTCGGAAGTCTCTCTAAATTGTAGACCTCATTCTTGCCCAAAAATGCCTGGAGATCCAGGGCTACCTACGTATATAATTATGAGCCGCCGCTGTCCACCGTCCACCGACTTCACGTGACCACTGTCGGTCACAACACAGCCCCGGGAGAAGGTTGCGGCTAATTCGTTTGCAAAGTGTAGTAATTCTAGCTAATGTAAATTTCGCGCGTAGTAAACTCTTTGTACATAGAACTCATTTTAGGTTGTTTTTTTATAGATTGGTCGTCTTTGATGATTATAATAAACCCGTGAAACCAATGTTGCATAATTTACTTAAGATAAAAAGTTTATTTATAGCCAATGATTTGCAATAATTAGGCAAAGTTTCGTTCATATACATCCAGTTTATTTTTTATTTTTTTATAATTTTACTTCGTTGTATCATCAATAGTTTTCGCAGCGCACGCGATGTAACGAGTTTTATCGGTAATTCTCCTTCACCTTGGGTTATTACAGTTTTCGTAAGGATCCTTAATTAAACCTGAGAATGAATAGCCAATGTTGCTTAGTGATATATATATTGGTGAAATATTTATTTAAATCGGTTCAGTATTTTTTAAGCCTATTCAATACAAATCCCTTCACTTTATAATAATGGTAAAGATTATGATTACCACATTTGATACCACTATTGCTAACTGTTCATCGTTACTTTCCCTCTTAAATGTTTCACTTGCAACCTTACACCTTATTCCGTAAAATGGCATAATTTTGCAAGTGACATTCCCTTCATCATTTTACTGTTTTATTTATACTCAAGCGGAACAGACAACATCAGATTTACATTGGTAGGTACAACACCCACGCAACAACGGGAACTTCCCTGTAATAATATTCTGGCAATAATCTAGGTACCTAAATTAAAAGCAATGCAGTGGTGAATTCGACCGTTATAGTAAAATGAGAGACATTTCAGTATCCTGCACTCCTTCTCCATATAAGTAGAACTTAAATTCAGCTTCTTTCAGCGATCAAACTTAATGTATCTGTTAGTTATATATATATGTGTACATAGTGAGAACTCACAAGCATTCATTGGAGTAAGTGCACCCCTGCGTGGAGCACACGGGGCATTGCAGTGCGTCCGCTGACAGGGCCACGAGGACCAGTACCACACCTTCGATAACGCACAGTGCTACAGATAACATACAGACAACCACTGCGTATAACGCGAGGACTCTGCTATCGGTACATCATACCACTGGGTACCACTACCTGGCCTCTCACTTGTTAGTTCTACCTTCTGCGCTGTAGGTCGTGGGTTTTATACCCACAAGGTGCAAGAATTTGTGTAATGAATAAAGATGTTTGTTCTGTGTTTGGTTGCAGCATTGAATTATCTGTATGAATTTATCTGTAAGTTATCGGCTTGGCAGTCGCATCGGAGATTTTGATGGAGGTTCATGTCGCTCTTCCTGTGTGTGGTTGCGATTTCAAACATAATATTAAATGGTCCTAAAAACTCTGCTGATTTTTAACTTTTTATGGGTTTTTATTGAGGAAGATGCTGTTTACCTAATGAGATCCATTAATCGCCTCCTACGACATCTAAACTGGGTGTCCACCCAAAACAAAAAGACAGAACTCTTGAAACCCAAAAGTCATTAAACTGGTTTTGCTTAAAACTCAGTTAGCAAGTTCACCAGCAACCATCCCCCGTTCCTTCACAAACAAGAACAAGCTTGAGAAAAGGCTGCACTCTCACTCACTCAGGCGAGTCAAGTCAAAGCGATAACATATTATTACAAGAACAAGCTGAGAAAAGGCTGCACTCTCACTCACTCAGGCGAGTCAAGTCAAAGCGATAACATATTATTACAAGAACAAGCTGAGAAAAGGCTGCACTCTCACTCACTCAGGCGAGTCAAGTCAAAGCGATAACATATTATTACAAGAACAAGCTGAGAAAAGGCTGCACTCTCACTCACTCAGGCGAGTCAAGTCAAAGCGATAACATATTATTACAAGAACAAGCTGAGAAAAGGCTGCACTCTCACTCACTCAGGCGAGTCAAGTCAAAGCGATAACATATTATTACAAGAACAAGCTGAGAAAAGGCTGCACTCTCACTCACTCAGGCGAGTCAAGTCAAAGCGATAACATATTATTACAAGAACAAGCTGAGAAAAGGCTGCACTCTCACTCACTCAGGCGAGTCAAGTCAAAGCGATAACATATTATTACAAGAACAAGCTGAGAAAAGGCTGCACTCTCACTCACTCAGGCGAGTCAAGTCAAAGCGATAACATATTATTACAAGAACAAGCTGAGAAAAGGCTGCACTCTCACTCACTCAGGCGAGTCAAGTCAAAGCGATAACATATTATTACAAGAACAAGCTGAGAAAAGGCTGCACTCTCACTCACTCAGGCGAGTCAAGTCAAAGCGATAACATATTATTACAAGAACAAGCTGAGAAAAGGCTGCACTCTCACTCACTCAGGCGAGTCAAGTCAAAGCGATAACATATTATTACAAGAACAAGCTGAGAAAAGGCTGCACTCTCACTCACTCAGGCGAGTCAAGTCAAAGCGATAACATATTATTACAAGAACAAGCTGAGAAAAGGCTGCACTCTCACTCACTCAGGCGAGTCAAGTCAAAGCGATAACATATTATTACAAGAACAAGCTGAGAAAAGGCTGCACTCTCACTCACTCAGGCGAGTCAAGTCAAAGCGATAACATATTATTACAAGAACAAGCTGAGAAAAGGCTGCACTCTCACTCACTCAGGCGAGTCAAGTCAAAGCGATAACATATTATTACAAGAACAAGCTGAGAAAAGGCTGCACTCTCACTCACTCAGGCGAGTCAAGTCAAAGCGATAACATATTATTACAAGAACAAGCTGAGAAAAGGCTGCACTCTCACTCACTCAGGCGAGTCAAGTCAAAGCGATAACATATTATTACAAGAACAAGCTGAGAAAAGGCTGCACTCTCACTCACTCAGGCGAGTCAAGTCAAAGCGATAACATATTATTACAAGAACAAGCTGAGAAAAGGCTGCACTCTCACTCACTCAGGCGAGTCAAGTCAAAGCGATAACATATTATTACAAGAACAAGCTGAGAAAAGGCTGCACTCTCACTCACTCAGGCGAGTCAAGTCAAAGCGATAACATATTATTACAAGAACAAGCTGAGAAAAGGCTGCACTCTCACTCACTCAGGCGAGTCAAGTCAAAGCGATAACATATTATTACAAGAACAAGCTGAGAAAAGGCTGCACTCTCACTCACTCAGGCGAGTCAAGTCAAAGCGATAACATATTATTACAAGAACAAGCTGAGAAAAGGCTGCACTCTCACTCACTCAGGCGAGTCAAGTCAAAGCGATAACATATTATTACAAGAACAAGCTGAGAAAAGGCTGCACTCTCACTCACTCAGGCGAGTCAAGTCAAAGCGATAACATATTATTACAAGAACAAGCTGAGAAAAGGCTGCACTCTCACTCACTCAGGCGAGTCAAGTCAAAGCGATAACATATTATTACAAGAACAAGCTGAGAAAAGGCTGCACTCTCACTCACTCAGGCGAGTCAAGTCAAAGCGATAACATATTATTACAAGAACAAGCTGAGAAAAGGCTGCACTCTCACTCACTCAGGCGAGTCAAGTCAAAGCGATAACATATTATTACAAGAACAAGCTGAGAAAAGGCTGCACTCTCACTCACTCAGGCGAGTCAAGTCAAAGCGATAACATATTATTACAAGAACAAGCTGAGAAAAGGCTGCACTCTCACTCACTCAGGCGAGTCAAGTCAAAGCGATAACATATTATTACAAGAACAAGCTGAGAAAAGGCTGCACTCTCACTCACTCAGGCGAGTCAAGTCAAAGCGATAACATATTATTACAAGAACAAGCTGAGAAAAGGCTGCACTCTCACTCACTCAGGCGAGTCAAGTCAAAGCGATAACATATTATTACAAGAACAAGCTGAGAAAAGGCTGCACTCTCACTCACTCAGGCGAGTCAAGTCAAAGCGATAACATATTATTACAAGAACAAGCTGAGAAAAGGCTGCACTCTCACTCACTCAGGCGAGTCAAGTCAAAGCGATAACATATTATTACAAGAACAAGCTGAGAAAAGGCTGCACTCTCACTCACTCAGGCGAGTCAAGTCAAAGCGATAACATATTATTACAAGAACAAGCTGAGAAAAGGCTGCACTCTCACTCACTCAGGCGAGTCAAGTCAAAGCGATAACATATTATTACAAGAACAAGCTGAGAAAAGGCTGCACTCTCACTCACTCAGGCGAGTCAAGTCAAAGCGATAACATATTATTACAAGAACAAGCTGAGAAAAGGCTGCACTCTCACTCACTCAGGCGAGTCAAGTCAAAGCGATAACATATTATTACAAGAACAAGCTGAGAAAAGGCTGCACTCTCACTCACTCAGGCGAGTCAAGTCAAAGCGATAACATATTATTACAAGAACAAGCTGAGAAAAGGCTGCACTCTCACTCACTCAGGCGAGTCAAGTCAAAGCGATAACATATTATTACAAGAACAAGCTGAGAGAAGGCTGCACTCTCACTCACTCAGGCGAGTCAAGTCAAAGCGATAACATATTATTACAAGAACAAGCTTGAGAGAAGGCTGCACTCTCACTCACTCAGGCGAGTCAAGTCAAAGCGATAACATATTATTACAAGAACAAGCTTGAGAGAAGGCTGCACTCTCACTCACTCAGGCGAGTCAAGTCAAAGCGATAACATATTATTACAAGAACAAGCTTGAGAGAAGGCTGCACTCTCACTCACTCAGGCGAGTCAAGTCAAAGCGATAACATATTATTACAAGAACAAGCTTGAGAGAAGGCTGCACTCTCACTCACTCAGGCGAGTCAAGTCAAAGCGATAACATATTATTACAAGAACAAGCTTGAGAGAAGGCTGCACTCTCACTCACTCAGGCGAGTCAAGTCAAAGCGATAACATATTATTACAAGAACAAGCTTGAGAGAAGGCTGCACTCTCACTCACTCAGGCGAGTCAAGTCAAAGCGATAACATATTATTACAAGAACAAGCTTGAGAGAAGGCTGCACTCTCACTCACTCAGGCGAGTCAAGTCAAAGCGATAACATATTATTACAAGAACAAGCTTGAGAGAAGGCTGCACTCTCACTCACTCAGGCGAGTCAAGTCAAAGCGATAACATATTATTACAAGAACAAGCTTGAGAGAAGGCTGCACTCTCACTCACTCAGGCGAGTCAAGTCAAAGCGATAACATATTATTACAAGAACAAGCTTGAGAGAAGGCTGCACTCTCACTCACTCAGGCGAGTCAAGTCAAAGCGATAACATATTATTACAAGAACAAGCTTGAGAGAAGGCTGCACTCTCACTCACTCAGGCGAGTCAAGTCAAAGCGATAACATATTATTACAAGAACAAGCTTGAGAGAAGGCTGCACTCTCACTCACTCAGGCGAGTCAAGTCAAAGCGATAACATATTATTACAAGAACAAGCTGAGAGAAGGCTGCACTCTCACTCACTCAGGCGAGTCAAGTCAAAGCGATAACATATTATTACAAGAACAAGCTGAGAAAAGGCTGCACTCTCACTCACTCAGGCGAGTCAAGTCAAAGCGATAACATATTATTACAAGAACAAGCTGAGAAAAGGCTGCACTCTCACTCACTCAGGCGAGTCAAGTCAAAGCGATAACATATTATTACAAGAACAAGCTGAGAAAAGGCTGCACTCTCACTCACTCAGGCGAGTCAAGTCAAAGCGATAACATATTATTACAAGAACAAGCTGAGAAAAGGCTGCACTCTCACTCACTCAGGCGAGTCAAGTCAAAGCGATAACATATTATTACAAGAACAAGCTGAGAAAAGGCTGCACTCTCACTCACTCAGGCGAGTCAAGTCAAAGCGATAACATATTATTACAAGAACAAGCTGAGAAAAGGCTGCACTCTCACTCACTCAGGCGAGTCAAGTCAAAGCGATAACATATTATTACAAGAACAAGCTGAGAAAAGGCTGCACTCTCACTCACTCAGGCGAGTCAAGTCAAAGCGATAACATATTATTACAAGAACAAGCTGAGAAAAGGCTGCACTCTCACTCACTCAGGCGAGTCAAGTCAAAGCGATAACATATTATTACAAGAACAAGCTGAGAAAAGGCTGCACTCTCACTCACTCAGGCGAGTCAAGTCAAAGCGATAACATATTATTACAAGAACAAGCTGAGAAAAGGCTGCACTCTCACTCACTCAGGCGAGTCAAGTCAAAGCGATAACATATTATTACAAGAACAAGCTGAGAAAAGGCTGCACTCTCACTCACTCAGGCGAGTCAAGTCAAAGCGATAACATATTATTACAAGAACAAGCTGAGAAAAGGCTGCACTCTCACTCACTCAGGCGAGTCAAGTCAAAGCGATAACATATTATTACAAGAACAAGCTGAGAAAAGGCTGCACTCTCACTCACTCAGGCGAGTCAAGTCAAAGCGATAACATATTATTACAAGAACAAGCTGAGAAAAGGCTGCACTCTCACTCACTCAGGCGAGTCAAGTCAAAGCGATAACATATTATTACAAGAACAAGCTGAGAAAAGGCTGCACTCTCACTCACTCAGGCGAGTCAAGTCAAAGCGATAACATATTATTACAAGAACAAGCTGAGAAAAGGCTGCACTCTCACTCACTCAGGCGAGTCAAGTCAAAGCGATAACATATTATTACAAGAACAAGCTGAGAAAAGGCTGCACTCTCACTCACTCAGGCGAGTCAAGTCAAAGCGATAACATATTATTACAAGAACAAGCTGAGAAAAGGCTGCACTCTCACTCACTCAGGCGAGTCAAGTCAAAGCGATAACATATTATTACAAGAACAAGCTGAGAAAAGGCTGCACTCTCACTCACTCAGGCGAGTCAAGTCAAAGCGATAACATATTATTACAAGAACAAGCTGAGAAAAGGCTGCACTCTCACTCACTCAGGCGAGTCAAGTCAAAGCGATAACATATTATTACAAGAACAAGCTGAGAAAAGGCTGCACTCTCACTCACTCAGGCGAGTCAAGTCAAAGCGATAACATATTATTACAAGAACAAGCTGAGAAAAGGCTGCACTCTCACTCACTCAGGCGAGTCAAGTCAAAGCGATAACATATTATTACAAGAACAAGCTGAGAAAAGGCTGCACTCTCACTCACTCAGGCGAGTCAAGTCAAAGCGATAACATATTATTACAAGAACAAGCTGAGAAAAGGCTGCACTCTCACTCACTCAGGCGAGTCAAGTCAAAGCGATAACATATTATTACAAGAACAAGCTGAGAAAAGGCTGCACTCTCACTCACTCAGGCGAGTCAAGTCAAAGCGATAACATATTATTACAAACCTGTAAGAACCTTCATTTTCCTAGATTCTTTGAATGTTTCTTGAGAACTGAATGCAACAATTTAAAACTCATTTTCTTTATACCTGATCCAGCGGATATAATAATGCTCAACGGAGCATTAACTTGACTCCAATTACGAAGTTAAGATGTTCCTTTTCCGCTGGAAGTCGTAAAGGGTAAAGTTTTATCAAACTTGATAACGCCATTTTACTTCTTTACAAAATGGCTGCAATGTATATTTAAATTAAAGATTCCATGTATATATTTGATGATAATCAGTCGTCTAATGGATACATCGTATTATTATTATTATTAGCAGTCTTGCCTGGGTAACGAAATCGCTGGCTATTTTTTTTCTAGAGATCAATAAGCCATAATAATAAAGAGCAAACCCATCATAATTATATAAAAAATGGGAAGACCCGATAGACCGATGGTATTGTGGCGGTCGTGGGGAAACGATGGATGGTGGCGGGTTCAGTTCGTTATTTGATACATCGGGCGGGGAGGCCTGCGATTACCAGTAGAAGTATAGTGATTATGATGATGTTCATATTATTATTGTTACGCTAAATCATTTCACTGCGTATTTTGAGACTAATGACAATTTAATGTAGTGTTGCATGAGTACCTATCACGCTTCACAAGTAACGACTTATTTACTCTAGAAGATCCTAGACTTTACGATTGTAAGTCCCTTTGCTCTGTTCCCATAGCTGGGACTGAAACCCTTCGCTTGACAAGCGAACACGTGAACCGTTGGATAGATACTCCTCCAAACAAAATTGGAATATTATCCCATATCCTTGTTCTTGGCAGACGGATTGATAATCGTATTAAAGGTAATACATAGAAACAAGCTGCTGCCTTTCGCGCTATACGCGGGTTGATCTAGTGGGGTCGATTCTCAAGCTGTGACCACGACGGCAAACGTTCAAGTGAACTCAACAATAGTAACCTGGTAATAAACAGGCTCCTGCCATTGCTGCTAATCTGCTAATCTGATGTGGATTGGTCAAGGCCGTAAATATCTAAATACTAGCTTTTTCCCGAGGCATCACCCATGTGGTATAGATTAAAAGTAGCCTGTATTGTGTCACACATACACTATATCCATGTAAAATTTCATCAAGATCTGTTCAGCTATTTAGTCAGGAAAGGGTAATAAATAAACAAACACAAACAGACATTTTATGTCTTTTATATTACCACCCCCGCACAGGACCAGATATGGGATAAAAAGTAGCCGATATCTACAGATGTGCAAAGTTTCAGCTCAATTTGTTTTTAGAGTTTTGGTATGAAGGAGAAACAAATATCCAAATAAAACATTTGTCTTGACAATACTACACTAGTTATATAAAGGCGATGTTATTTAAATTCAGTTTCGATTAAGTCGCGATATCATTCGTGCGTACACAGTCCAGTACCCGGGCGCACGAATCCCTATAAATGTGCAGACAGACACGCAACTATTTAATTAAGATATATATATATATATAGGTATGTATATATATTATCAGGATCGTTCCGCAGGAAGTACGTGACAGTGTTTCATTAGTTAAATAGTGGCGCGACTCGGCTCGTGCCGCAATACGCCGCGGCCACTTACATTTACATCATGGTGCGTGTGGGGTGCGGCTGTGGAAAATGGCGGATTTCCTGATTCTGAAACCGTTCATTCGTGTTTCTCACTTGCATTACAGAAATGGGGAACTTTTGAATGTTTAAAAAAATATTGTAAGAACTTGAACCCGCCGTAGAATGAGAACATGCACATTTGTTGTATTTGAAATGGGAAGCCCCTGACCTCCGAGCTCGCCTGAGCATCACCCGGGCGGCCTGAGGTCTACGATGGAGCGAGCTTTCCTAGAATGGCACTCCGGTGCACCGACGGGGCACGGCAAACTGTTTGGCACCGGACTTTGGTAGAAGACCATCTAGGAGATCATACCCACCCAAATGACACATAGTACATGACTGTGAACTTGCAATTACATTTAGTTTTTTTGGATTTAAAGAAACATAAGTACATAAATGATCTTATACTTCATGTTAATCTTTTTACATATCCATTTATAGAAAGTATACATCATTCAAAACAATATGCACAAACTAGCTACTGACAAGGAAAGAAGTTGGGTAACCAATAACCTCCACGCTAACGGTCTGTATGTAACTCAACTGAAGACCTACTGGTATGGAGTTGAGTTACCTGAGCACAGGATGTTAGCTCATAGGATTTTACATTATATAGCATAATCTCCAGATTTTGACGTCTTCCTGAGGATGATCGACCGATCCCACGCGTACCAGACGGAAGCGTGTCAAAGAAACTGCCTGCATTGCCATGCTGAATAGCAATTCTTATTGGGAGGCCTAATTAAGAGCCAACCCTTGGATCACGCGTCGCTTCAGTCAATGCTCCGTAAGACGTAAACGTAAAAAAACTGGAGGGCGTACCTTACCTACGATTATTACCTGTTATGATTGATATATTAAGTTACAATGAAAAGTCTTAAACTTATTGCTCACCTTTTCCTGTTTCAAATCCTTCCTGACGGAGCCACCGTGCCCTCCGGTGCTCTGGACCGTGTTCATTTCAACAACAACACAACAACTCAACAACAACAACAACAATCAACAATGAATCACAACGTGGATATCCGCTACGGAGGCACTATTTCACAGCACATGTTACACTCGCACTCGGATTCAAAACTTTGGTTCTGCGATGTTCATTTGTCGAACACAAATTCAGTTAGATCGATGTTAAAATATTTTTTATGAGCAGTGGCGAATGCAACATATAAAATAACCATTAAAAGTAATGAAAAGGAATTTAGCAAAGATTTTACCTCAACAATGGGACAAAACTACTGAACAGATTGATCTGCTATGTTAGCACAAGACGAGGAATAACATGAAGGATACCTTTATAAAACATTTTAATTTGTACTCGTACTTAGCGAGTGAAGCTTTGATTTAACCACACGTTGTGAAACGGACTCATTTACCTACGACTGTATTATTATCATCGGTAGGTACTGAGATACCTGTCTCCCCGATCCTAGTATTGTTCACTAAATTGGATATATTTTTTTTGCTTGGTTTATTTCAATATTTTTCTTAATTAATTACCTACCCTTATTTTTGGAGTTATTGTACCCACTAGCCTATTACATGGTATACCTCAGCCTTGCCCAGGTGATGACCAATTGCTTTTCAAAAAATTGACAACGAACATAAATGCATAAATGGCGAGTTAAGTCACATTTATAAAAAGTTGAGAATACAACCAGACTCAACAATATAACAGTCGCGTGACCGCTGACAAATAGGTTTATGCAAATCAAGGATGACTTCCTGTCCTGCCATGTCGAATCTTCAGTGATTTACCTTATTGGCAAATTACGTTGCGGAATTCGTAAATGTGATTTGAAAATGTTCAATTCAAATCAGTCTCGCGAACGAAACAATAAAACCAAAAACGTGGTCGCCATAACTCGAAACAGCTTATGAGTTAGTTATAAAGCACGATCTTCGGCTTATGAATGGCAGCCAGGCCATCTAAGCCTGTGATTAAAAAAACATAAAATAAAATGAATATAACTTTTTACTTAATTTTTTTATTAAAACAGTTTTTTAGTAGTGAATTAACAAGCCTCATAGCTCAGTTGGTAGTAACTCTGCCTTCTGCGCTGTAGGCTGTGGGTTCGATTCCCACCCAGGACAAACATTTTGTGTGGTGAATATAGATGTTTGTTCTGTGTTTGGGTGTTGTATCATATAGTAAGTATATATTTAAAAAGTATTTTAGTATTCTATCCGTAATCTAGTTCCCATATTACAAGCTATGCTTAGTCTGGGGCTAGATGGCGCTGTGTAAAAATTAATGTCAATGTATAATATTTATATTTTTATATTTATATTTTAATTAGTAGAAGTTATTTTAAACAAGCGTGCTCCATCAAGCCACTTTTCTCTTGTTTTCAAGTGAGTAGTCAAACGCTGCGATATAATCGCCTCTGAGGACTAGTGGTTCGCCTACCGGTGCCACATCCAGAGGTCCCGGATTCGAGGGGAGTACAATTGTTTAAGTCCACTTGAGACAAGTGGACTAAACAATATATATAATATAATAATATAATACTATCATCTTAACTAATTCTAACACTATATCAATAATTCTAATATACTTGTGTTCCGACATAATTAGAAGCAATATTTTTGAGGAGAGGCCAGTTTGTTGAGGATTCCGGGTGAAGTGGTCAAACGCTTGGCTAGAACCAAGTTAATGGGAGCTGGTGATAGAAAACAAATATGGCTAGAAGCGACAGGCTTGCCGGCTGTCACTTGTCAACGTGTCACCAGATATATCGACAGCCTGAGCCATCGTCGCGAGGTTGCGTGTTGTCGGTATTTACAGATTGTACTCCGGTGAGTGAGCTCAAGAGCTTCACGACCTTATACCGCCTTCGCCGTTCTTGAATAGACATTTCAGACCTATTATCATCCACACCTGTTTGATATCCCACTTATAAGAAAGCTAAGCGCTTTCAAGAATATTTTATTAAGCGCAAAAGCTTGGAATTAGCTTTCAGCGTGAATCTTTCCGCTATGCTACGTCTCCGATATCTTCAAGAAGAGAAGTAATAGTAAAGTAATAAAGTCATCTTCTGGGTAGGGTCGCTCCATCGTAGATCTTATCCTTCTGTGTAAGTTGTGAGGTCAAACCCATACTTCATTTAAAAAAATAACTCTGCGGTACTATTGATTATCTTATAAATAGGTCAACTCATCAAAGAGGTTTTGGTCAGCTCCAAAATTTATTTTGTCAGCAAACAAAGTAAATTAAATGAGGAAGGTGTTTCTGGGTGTAAAAAAAAACCTTACAATCTATCGTAATTTTTCGCTATATAAGTTCTATGCGGTCAAAATATTTTTTGGCCGGATTTTTCTTGTTGACCGAAAAATAATCATTCAATTAATAACCGTTTTTAATGTATGCAATTAGTATAATGTATGAAAATAAATGTATGGAAAAACATATACGTTTCTCCACTTACAGTGTCAAGCAAAACTGATGGCTATACCGATAACAACTAGAAATTAAACTCTCTCTTGATAATTTCAACTGAATACCTATTACGGTTCATGAGACAGGCCGCTAACGGACATGCCTGATAGACAGATGGACGGATGGCCAGCGGAGGCTCAGTAATAGGGTCCCGTTGGAACTATTAGTGCACGGAACTCTATAAAATAAATTTACTTAATAAAAGGAATACCTATGACATTTCACAACATTTTTTTTAATCTAAGTTGGAGAAGCGTTTCGCCTTAAGTTCAATTCGTCTTCTAGTGTCAAGTTATGATAGACCGAATATAGGTAAAATAGGTCGAAGGTGGAGGCGCACTTCACCTGGAATCCTCAACAAACTGAGGAACTGGCTATCTTACCTCTAAATGACGGAACACTACAATTTTAGAATTGTTATTATGGCGACAGAATTAGGTAAGATGGTGGTAGCTAGCCAGGCGGACTTAAACAAAGTCCTACCACTAACCCAACCAAGCACAATATATTGTACTCCCCATGGGGATCGAACCCGGGACCTCTGGATCTAAAATCGGTGGGTTGAACCACTAGACGACAAAGGCGGTTAAAACTGTAATAAATACATAACTGGAAAGTGTAAGCTGGCACCTGAATCCATTTGTATTTGATAAATTAGTATCAAAATCTAGTATCAATTTCAAATATGTCTAGGTTATACTAGGTACTTACGATTTTTTTTTTATTGACGATAACTAACGGAGCAGAAATATGCCGTATGCCTATTTGTCACATTATAATAGTACAAAGTAAAGTCGGCCTCTAAAATACAAGTTTTCAACTTAGTTTAGAGGTCATATATCTTCAATATTTTATTTCTAGTGCTAAATACATTACCTTATTATTAGGTTTACCTAATAAGTAATAAGGCTGCAACAAAAAAAAAAAAGTAATAGACTTTCTTTGAATACACCTCTGATCACTATTCAAGCGTGGATTTTATGAGGATCGAGGTGATCTATCTAGGGACTAGGGGGTAGTCAGAGGCACGTTCATCACGCTGAGCACCATTGTGTACAAAAAAAAGATAGTAATCCCCTCGTAAAGCCTTTTTAAAATGCCAAATTAACGTTCAATGTTGAGAATGAAATAGTATGGTGATTCATAATAAAAATTATATTATGTAATAAATTAATATTATATGTCAATAACTAACTTTGACTTTGACTTTGACTTTGTTTAATAATTCTCTCAAGGGAAGTTTTTAAGTATTTCATATGCTGAAGCTCTAAGTTGTCAATAGTTTGTTATGTGATATGTAATTAAGATTTTATGTACTGCTTGTTCTCATCAACAAACTATCATAGAGTGAATTTTTACACGTACTAATGATGTTGATCCCTACAGCAGGCCCAGCCCGTATCGTGGGGAACGAATCCCCGGGGAAGGAATCACTGGCTTGTGCTAGCGGCTACGGCTGAACGATCACAACACTGATAGATCCAGGACCTGTGACAGAAGTCCACCTGGCCACCGACGCCCAACAGTTACCCGGGCTCCGTCGGTGCGCGAGAGGACAAGCTGCCAGGGAAAACTCGCTCCATCATAGTTAGTAGCAAGAGCTAGCTAATTATTGTATTTATTACAAATGTAACATATTTAAAAATATATTTTTAAATGTATAGGTACTACTTTTTTTTTTTGTAGTGTATTCAACCGCCTTGGGGTGAGAATTTTACGAGCCGCTGTGTCACGAGTCATCTGATATGATCCTTGCATCAAGTATATGCAGTAGGCACCGGCAGACGACTCCACATTCCTCCGAAGCACGGGGTCATCTTACTTATCAGACAATCAGGTGATTCAAGCCTTAATTGTCCTCACCTATCGTAACTGAGCACAAACGTCGCAATGATTTGAACCGGGATTTGAACTCAAGACTTTGAATCGAGAGCCGCACACTCTAACCGCTCCTGTGGTCTAGTGGTTTGCCTTTCTTCAGATCGATTCCCAAGGGGAGTACAATATTGTGCTTGGTTTGGTTGGTAGTAGGACTTTTAAGTCCATCTGGCTATCTACCACCATGTTACTTAATTCTGTCGCCATAACAACAATTCTAAAATATTTGTGTTTTGAAAATTAGAGGTAAGATAGCCAGTTCCTCAGTTTGTTGAGGATTCCGGGTGAAGTGCGCCTTTACCTTCGGCCTTATCCTAACTTGTAATCAGATGATCAATAACAAAAAAGCCGTACCACGGTACCACGGAGTTGACTTACCTCATAGGTCTATTGCGTTGCTCATAATTATTAATGTCTATTTGTTAGTAGAATTTGTATCACATAAATAAGGCAAACTTATTCGTTAGTGAATGACATGTACGTAAAATTAATTCACGCTATCACTAAAAACAACATAAAACAAAGACACAAATCTACACTCAAAATTGAACTGTGAACTTAGACAATAAGTCTTACTTTTATTTAAGCATTAGAACCACCTGTAGACTTGCGTATTTTTTCATCGATTTTCAGAATTTGAATATAAATTTCACACTCACAGCTGTCACTGTCAGTGGTTTTGTTCTTTTTGAAAGTGAGAGATCGCAAGGGTCGGTAGTACGAGGGAGGAGGGACATGCGCCTCGGCCGCAGTCCCGGCTTCAACTGACGCTGGCGGGCTCAATGATGCGGATTGTTATCTGGACCAGTCGGTGGATAAATCCGAGGGTTGCTGGATGTTTTGGGTTTATCTCATTGATGTTTTTTAACCCTTTTCAGCTCTTTCATAGCGGACGTTTCATTATTATTTTATCTCTGCATGTTTTCAAAAAACATACAATTTTTGTTCTTTCAAGCGAATTAATTAAAAAGTGTTTGGTTTTTGCTGTTTTAGTATAACATTGAATTATGTAAATGTTCATGAAATTTATCTTTGATGTGATGGGGAAGTATTTACCAACTCAATTACCTTATCTTAGAAGCTTAACTTATGATAGGTATTTACGGTATGTGTTAAAATAATAATGAATATGAGTTTAAGTGAGAAAGTTTGTTTCATCATATACCTTAAACTAGCTTCAACACGCGTAATGGTATTTTAAAATAGGCGCAAGATTATTTTATTAGAAATACTTATTTAATATTTATCTGATAACTGGATAAATTTGACCGACAAGCTCCAAGATGGTGTGCAAACACAAAAACCAAGGGTTCCGACAAAATATGAAGGTTTTTTTTAAAAGTCTCAGTGCAAGTCCGACTTACATTTGGCCCGTTTCTTTTTTTTTTATTTACCTCTAAGTAGCATTATATTCACACCAATATTGATGAAGGTAGAAAGTAACAATCTAGAAAAACGTTTCTTGTATGGGATTTTATTGTATTTTTTTGTTTATTATTTGTCAGGTTAGAAAATTTCTACCAGATACAGTTCAAAATAGCTCTTTAAAGGTTGTTTGCTTGAATATTGGGCCCCCTTCCCTTTAATTTTGAAAATAAAAAGATCTCTGACATATGCAATTGCTTATTTTATATGGGCAATCTACATAAATTTCTTCTACGACTATTTAAATTTCTTTCATGTACGGTTTCGGAGATATGCAACATTTTATTTCGAGCTTTGAACCCAATTTTGAACCCTTTGGAGTGCTAATTTTCATTAGCAGACATTAGCCTACACACCAAGACAAACATACCCTCCAATTATCAAGTCTGTGCGACCAGCGACTTTGTCATGACTTTGACGCGTGGGGGATAATTTTGGAAAACTTTATTTGAAGATAATGTATACTAATTTTCGAATCAATCGATCCAGAGAATAAAAAGTTTCATAGAAAATTCAACCCTCTATTTCACCTCCTGGTAGAATTTTGAAAAACCTTTTCTTATTGGATATCTACACATTACAAAGAACATACCCGTTAATTTTAAAGTCTGTTTGACGAGCGGTTCAGGCTGTGCATAGAAATATTATCATTGGGTCAGTCAATTAGGATTTTGAATTAGATGATTTTGTTAAAACCATGAAACGTCTCTCATAATTTGAAGAGAATGTGTATCAATTTTCAAACCCCATTTTACACTCGTAGGGGGTGGAATTTTGAAAAACCCTTTCTTAGTAGATACTAACACATTACAAAGAACATACCCTCCAAGTTTCATGTTTCTAGGATTAGCGCTTTAGGCTGTGCATTGATATATCAGTCAGTCAGTCAGGTCTTAGAATATTTTCACAATATACCTTAAATATTGTGAAAATAAAATAAGTCAGGTAATAGTTTTGGAGAAATAACTAAAATCAAATCATAGACTTGCAAAAAATAATATAATGCCCCGTTCAATATAAATAATTATAAATTCATGCGATAACTGTCTATAGCAAAATGTCTTAAAACTACTTCTTTAAAAAAAAAGAAACTTAAAGAGTCATATACAAACTACTAGTTATACAAACTAGTCATATAAATGAGCATAAAATGTAAATTTCTAACTTAATTACTTTTCATTAACCTAATACAGGTGCCTAATGCACCGTCTGTCAAATATTCATTAATTGTATTTTTTTTACTCATCGCCATCTAGTCCCAAACTAAGCAAAGCATATTCATTTTTTAAGTAAATACATTTTTAAATTCAATTAAAATACAACACCCAAACACAGAATAAACATCAATGTTCATCACACAAAGGTTTGTTCTAGGTGGGAATCGAACCCACAACCTACAACTAACTAAGCTGTGAGGCTTGTTAAATTTAGCTCTAAATCAATAATTTGGTTTCCTTTGATTTAAAAGGGAATAAGTTGTCGACTTCCCGTATATTTTGCGCCATAGAGAGCATGCCTTCCGATTACTGCAATACTTTTCATGTTTTCCCCATTGCCGTAAGTCAGCTAAATTGAACTGACAAATTGCTGTCAATCGTGACAGCTCCATTTGTAACCAGTGGAATCAAAACGTACCCGGTCTGCTTTTTACGGAAGGGCGAAGCTTACTTGTAAAATATCATACCCGGGTGATGTTGAGTGAGAGGTGGAAACGAGGTAATTGGTATACAGTAAGCAACCTACAGTTCCTCGTGCTAGGACTCATTGTCTACCTAATCTATTGCGTGGATCCATAAGGATTGGTGGTAAAGCGGGTCAGGCATATAGTGGCATCTGTTATTGAGTCCGACGAGCAATGCGACTGGGCTGTTCCGGTCCATTTTCATACGTAATAGATATTGTATATGAGGGCTCCCTCCAACATAGACATCATATTTATCCAGATAGATCAAGGCTGGCGGCTTTTCTGTAAAAAAGAACACGTTTTCCGTAGACTTGTATCCGCAATTCCTCTTTAGACCTCTAAAGTGCTGTTATAAATACACGGGTAAGGTCGGGAGTTACAGCTACCTCTAGGAAGGATCCGATATAATAAATCCTGCGTTTAATCTACGATCTGCCGCGATCACGTAACAGCGTTAGGAGTGGATGTAATAGCACCTGAACGCGTAAAACCAAAGTGCTCAGATAGTTCTAGAGCACATGAGTACTATGAGTACTGGGGTTAGACCATATTTATTGATAGGTACTAGATGACCCCGCGCATTTGCAATGGCGCTAAGTTTATTAACTATCATATGCCCAGCCCAGTGTGGTGTTATAGCATATTATACAAATACAAAAATACAAAATTATTTATTGGGAACGAAGAAAATTGGAACAATATAGCAAACGTATATATAAAACAAATATATATGTTATATAGCAAACGATGGTAACAGCAATAGTTATAGAAAACTGTGACGCAGTCACCAACGACCACCTCTATGAACAAGAAATTAGTCTGTGTCCCTATATACAATATTTAATTTAATATAAATTTACTTAAACATAAACATGTACACACAAATGAGGAAAAGAAAATAAACAATAAAAGAATTTATATTATTGAGTGACAAAAACACATGTCCAACAATATACTTTTGGAATGTAATCAAGACAAATATGAGCAAACTGTATTTACACTGGTGATGGGGATCTAATAAACTAAACGGCTCGGAACAGTGAGTGTGAGGGATGCTGTGAGTAGTGTGCGTTTGAGGTAATGTTTGTAAGAGAGTGTGTTATGATTGTGTTTGTTTAATTATGTAAAAGGTGTTTTTAATATAAGGGCAAGGGCATGTTTTATGATTTATACAAGGGTCATCAAGAGTTCCTCAGTCTCATCAACCAAGTAGCCAAGCCAACGTTTTAATTTTACATTTATGAAAGGTCAAAAACATCTAATTTAAAACTTATGATATTGTAGAGCTTTGAGCTGATAACATAGTTTTATCTGCTAGTCTATCTAGCAGTAGCTGTTCTACGAGCTACAATTTCGCAAATTTTATAAAGGCAGTTGTGTATGTTTACCCAGGGTTGTGTTAAGCACAAAGAGTTTTCTGACTGAAGGAACGTAACAGAGTGAGTAGAGGTCAGTTGTAGTAAAGCGAAAGGGTTTATAATAAATGACCTTAAGTACTGCTCTTTGCTCCCTTTCAAGTTTCAACATCCGATGTTTTACATGATCCACCCCACGCCGTGATACAATAGCTTAGAACCGACCGGGCTAATGCAAAGTAGATTGTTTTTAGCTGTTGCGCGTCGAGTAAGTTACGGAGTTTCACAAATATTTATATTAGTTTTCTGCTCCTCGAGACAGTCTGGTCAATTTGTTGTTTGCAGGACATAGTACTATCAATAACTACGCCAAGATATTTTAGGTTATTCATTTTTTCAATAGGTAGACAGGCACAGGAGGATGAATACGGGGGATTAGGGTTACAAGAGTGAGGACGAATATTAGTAAAAGTATCGAGGATCTTAGAAGGTTTTAAGGAGAAAGCTATATATTTTGTTTTAGATAAATTTAGGGTAAGCCGGAATCAGCACTTGGTAAAGTTATACACTATAACTTTACCAAGTGCTGATTCCGCTAATAAATGTGTCTCAGACCAGTTTTTGCCATTGACAAGAAGTGCGATGTCATCATAGTAAGTGATAATTTTACAATTTGGAAGGGACAAGATACATAAATCATTAATGTATATTAGGGTAGGGTCCGAGAATTCCTTGTGGCACACCGAAGGAGTTCAAGAGAAGGCAGTTCTTCACTTTTTATGCAATCAGTTACTACATATTGAGTACGGTTGGCAAGGTAATTCTTAAAAATCTCAAGTGCTACACCTCTAATACCGATGTTCTCAAGCTTAGTGATAAGCAAAGGGACCGAGACTATATCGAAGGCCTTAGATAGGTCAAGAAACAAACCGATAGTTTTCTGACAATTATCTATGTGCTTGACGATTGAGTTGGTTAGTTCCAGCACTGCGTCTTCAGTTGAGACACCTTTGCTGATTCCAAATTGGTTCGAGGATAAGATATTATTTGTGTTAAGAAAGGCGGTGAGTCTGTTATTTAAAAGTTTTTCAAATATTTTCGACAAAACGGGAAGAACCGAAATTGGTCTATAGTTTTTAGCACAGTCTCGATCGCCAGACTTGTGTATGGGGTGCACAACAGCTTTCTTAAAACAGTCAGGGAAAACGCCATGTTCGATGCATAAGTTAAAAACAAACTTTAAAATAGGTACTAACACATGTCAAGCAGCCTTAATAATGGAAGTTGAGATGCCATCCCATCCAACTGAGCATTTGTCTTTGAGATATAGAATGATAAGTTTAATCTCCTTATCATCCGCACCGTGTTTTTCCATGGAATTGCTGGGGGAAGAGAATTGGGTTTGTATTGTGTCATAATTGGTAGGATCAGAGCCTATGAAATTATAAATTTTAAGTGCTAAGCACTTACCTACGTTAGAAAAATATTTGTTTACGGCGTTTAATGAGGCGTACGGTGTATCCTTGGAATTTAAAAGATGAGTTGAAGAGGTTTTTTTATTGTGACGATTGGCAATGTCTTTAATGATTTTATAAATACGATAAGACCTTTAGGTTGTGTCTTAGTATTTAATCATGAAAATTTATATACGTACCATATGTGGTGCATCTTCCTATTTATTTCTCCGATGACCCTAATACAGCACAATACAGGTATAAATAACCGTAGATGTGTTGCCCCCTGTTGGGGCAGTCAGTCAGTCAAAAACTACCGTGACGTGTAGAACAATAAACTCAGCCAGCCATTACGGCTTAGCAAAATAATAAATTGTGGTGTTCGTCGAACGAAAGTGTGTGTGTGTATGATCAAGTCATTCAGGGTGCCGGCACAAGAAGATTCAGTATTATACACGTGTAAGTACTGTCCTTTCTCTATCCGTTCCTTCCAATTGTTTCGCATGCACCATCTTCAAATTTAATCATGAAATAACAGTCCACTCAAATCGAGTGCAACAAATATTGCTCAAACTTAATTTGGCGAGACCAAATGGTATTTCCATATAAACGATTTACTCCACATATTTTTATTAGGGCCTGTGCAAGGGGTCAAGAGTGATACGATAATTTAATAAAAATAAACAACAAAGGCGCGTTTGCACTCACGCAGCCCGCACGTTTGACTGAAGCTTGATTGATGCTTGTATCTGGGCTTTCAGCACGTTATTTCATTTTGTTGAGCGACTGACGATTGCTCGCGTTCAAACACCTTCATACAAATATTTTATCGTGTACCTAATGGTTTATTATTTTGCGTGTAAGCGTAGTGTATGTAAAATCTTACTAAGAATATTTTATTTGAAACAGAACTTGATTGTTTCAACAGTTATAATTACATATTATTATGTAAGTTAAAAACTGTAAGCAGAAAATTCATTAGAAATATGTGAACAAAAATTTCGTTCATCATCATTTTTTTTTTATGTAAGGACAATACGCTGGCCTGGTTCTGAACCTGGAGGGCGACAGCTTTGCGTGAACCTAAATTCATCATCATCGCGTGTAACTTGTCTTATCTGCTGGGCATAGGCCTGTCTTTGCTTGTGCCATCTCACTCCTGCACCAGTCTAACCCATAAAAGACCTGCACATTTGACTATGTGCCATCTCGCTCCTGCACCAGTGCTACCCATAAAAGAATTGCACATTTGACTATGTGCCTTCTCTCTCCTGCACCACTCTAACCCATAAAAGACCTGCCCATTTGACTATGTGCCATGTCACTCCTACACCAGTCTAACCCATAAAAGACCTGAACATTTGACTATGTGCCTTCTCACTCCTGCACCAGTCTAACCCATAAAAGACCTGCACAGATGACTATGTCGTCGACCCATTTTACCGGCGGACAACCCACACTTAAATATGGTTGCATCACAACAATTATTATAAAGTTGTTGTGTTCCAGAATTTAGAGGTAAGAAAGCCAGCTCCTCAGACTCTCAAGGATTCCGGGTGAAGTGCGTTTCCACCTTCAGCCCTAAAATAAGGTTCTCTATTATCTCTCACAAAAAAATAATCCGAATTTAGCAATCTATAACAACCTTTGCCATAATAATCAAAACTCCGAAACCTATTTTGTCGAATATCATTTTACTTAACATCACTCGTATGTATTGCAAATTCTATAATAATCAAAAGTTTTTTGATTATTATAGAACCGAAAGTGTTTTGTTAAAATCGACATAATCCCGAATATTCAAAAGGCAAAAAAGAAAAAAACACTTTATCCATAGTTTGGTTTATCATAACAGTCATGTTGTATAAATACCTATAATTTATTCTAAAATACACTTAGTGCAAAGCAGCATGCAAGCACCATGCAAGCAAGCATGTTTTCTGGGACGAGCTCCTGCCAGAAAGCTCGCTTGTTGCCCCTGAGAATCACTTCACCTACTCAACCGCTTTTCTGGCTCCGCCTTTTTTATATATACATCCCAATGACACACACAAGACCAGGTAGAGTCGGGGTTGGCCGTGTCGGTTTTGTCATTAATTCGCTACGGAGTTCAGCGTTTCGCTTCGCTCGCCACCTCCCGCCTTCGCTACGCTTTGTTTCACGAGCTTGCTCCTCCCAAAACTTATTGTGTTTTATCATCAATAGATTTAGAAAAAGAGTATTATAATAAACAAAATGTATTAGAATGTAGCATTATGGCAAGTGATGATTATGAGATGTCTGTGTGGGAAAGTGATTTTCGGACAAAAGTGATTATGACTCGTACGGGAATCCCCTAAAATAACTTGAAACCAGGCGAGATTCCTCATCTCAATTCTTCTTCGTTTCATGTTTTGTTCCAAGCGCATCCCCGTCGTAAAACAATAAAAAAAAGTTATATTATGTTAAGTCAGATTTTTTTGGTTGTCTTTTAAACGGTCAGCAAATTAAAGAGGTTTCGTCCAGCTCCAAAGTTTGTTTGTCAGATATTAAAGAAAATTTAAAAAACAAGTGCTTCCGGGTGCAACAAAACCTGACCTTAACCATAATCTACCATAAGTTTGAATTATAATATTAAACTATCAAATATTTGTCACTATTTTTCTTGCTGACCAAATATATGATTTAAAAAATACATGTAATGGCAAGTACGTCTTTATTTATTAGCAGAAGTGTATCGATGTTTAAATGTAAGACGAGACGATTGTACGAACACAAAGACAGGTAGCTGTGAAAGGTACTACGAGTAGAGGAGGCCTCTGCATATAGACAGGCTGACCAATCACCAATACTCTGTATAATTGTTAAATTGATTATGCGTACATGAGGAATTCATGAATTAAATGAAGATAAGGAAAACTGCGTTTGTAGTTTTGCTATTGAAACAAGCGTTCGAATTAAAATTCAATACAAAACCTTTATATTTTAGTGGTCTCGACAGAGCTTACCTATTTGAGCCTTTTGGGGTGGAGACCTTGGGTCCGTGGGGAGCCGGTGCCCTCGGGGTTTTCAAAAATCTTGGGTTGGCTCTTATTTAGGCCAGCGAATTGGCATAGCTATTCAGCGTGGCAATGCAGCCAGTGTCTTGGGCATGCTTCCGTCTGGTACTGGTCCGGAACAGTTGATTTACCTATAGGCCGTTTGTAACGGTCCTTAGGTAATCTAACTGATTCCTTTGTACATAGTTAGTTTAATTGTACTTTTTATTTAATATATATTTCTTATTCAAGTATATGAATGTAGATAATCCCAATACATATTTTTTCTTAGGTATAGAGGTTAGCCAACCACAGAAAATACAGAAATAGTTTGGAAGTGCGCAAAATAATAAAAGTGTGGTGTTTCGTCGCTTAAACGAATCAGTAACAGTATTTGTATGGAAATGGGAGTGAGGGCGGTGCGGTGCGTGTTACCTTAAAGGTGTTGTTGTCACAGTGTACATCATCACAGTAGAGTAGGTTTTTTTCTAACGATTTTTTTTAAAACAATAGATGTTCTTACACTGGGACAAGAAACAATTCATGGGATGAAAGGCACTCTTTTCCTTCTAAAAACTCTTGGAGAGACTAAAATCAGCGAAATATGTTATATATTTTAAGTTCAGCCGTCGTCTCGGCACTTACGCTTTCATACTCAAAAAGTAAATCAAATAAAGTCAAAAAGACCCGTCACAGCAAAAAAAAACCTAAAATAGAGCAGGCTCGGGGTGGAAGCTGTACCGCGTGGTGGTATACCGCTATTCGAGGTATCAGCATCTTCACTCACCCCTAGTTATCGGTGAGTTCGCGGAACCACAAGGAGGCTAGGAGGAGGGTGGCGGGGGGTGCTTTTAGAACAAGCCACTTTATTGCGTAAGTGGGTAATTTTTATCAGGTATTTGAGCTCGTTGTTAATGTTTTTACGGACCTACCTGTGTTGTACTGAAAATTATTTAAATCAGAAACAAAGTAATATTTTGCGCGTTTAACAGCATGATATTTTCTGAAAAGTTTAATTTCATGAATAAAAATTGCTTTTGCTTTGAGTAGGAACATTCGAGCATACATCAGAAAATGGGTCTAAGCAGTGTTGTAAATGTGCGCATAGCACAGTATTTTATTTTTATCTCTTGTTTCAGAGCTACGATGCCACAGATAGACGGACCCACTTAAATAAAAAAGTCTCAAACACCCTGACATTTTGAAGTGGGTAAACGATAAGTACGAATGCGCTGCGTCCGGTGGCTCCTCGCGTGCAGATTCTGTGTGCCTCTCACTCTCCACTCTCAGTCTCATGCGACAACTCATGTAGGGCTCGTCTGCTGCAAGTCCAGGCTGTATGCAGGCAGCGCTGGCACAAATCTCTCGCGGTACAGTGGCGGCTACGAACATAACTATAGCACTACGGAAGCCAGGTGATATCTGTTGCACAGACGCACTCGCCAGGTCTAAACACTCCCTGTCATGTGTACTTGCCTCCTATAGTCGACCGGGCATCGCTCTCAGGGACGTGATAAATTCGTGCAATGTACTTCGCTTTGAGCACGTTTTTTAAAAACTTCAGCTCAGCAGTTTGTAAATTGTATTTGTTTTGCGAATTGTGCACACGGGAGATTTACCAGCTCTAATTACTCCGAAACATAAAGACTAGTCGTTCGCCCCCATCAGATCTCGTGATGTCTGGTTTGTGAATGAAACTTTCATTACACCTTACTCAAAATATCCTTTTGCTCAATATCTCTTTATCCATCTGAAGGTTAGAGGCTCCGTCTGGCTACCAGCTCTCATTCTATGCAAAACCAGAATGAGAGAAAAGTATGACAGCAGCGACCGTACGTCATAGTGAGTGGCCAGAATACAGTAGGTGAATAGGTCACCCCTTACTAACTTACTGCGAGAGGGTACACCCTCGATGATTAAATCGTTTCTTTATCGTATTTTCTGAAAATGTACAGTTAATAATTTTTATTTCGAGCTTGTAAAAATATATATCGAAGTCCCCCTAATTCAGAACTTATAGTTTGTTTTGTGGGGTTTTAAAACATAGTTTTGTTTAAAACCCCCACAAAACAAACAGCCATTAGTCAGCGTTAAGCCTCCGTCTCCCTCCCTGGGGCTCCGAGAGACGGCGTCGGAGATTGACACAAATGCGCGGTAATGACGCGCCGTAATGACGTATCCGCCGGAAGTGACGTCCGGATTCAGGCTTCCGCGGGTAGTTGGCGGTTTTTGCGCGAAGACCGATTTGTAGGGCGTTTTAGTGATGGATGGTTACAATAGATCTTTTAAATGTTTGAATTTATCACACAACTCAGCCCGCAGATGTTGTAAAGCTGACTAAGGAATTAAACCAGAAGAATATCTTGTGTCTACCACCTTATCTGGTGTTAAAACCATTTTATTTAGTTAAAGTCTGCCTTGATACTGTAGCTACAACCATCTTATTTAAGTCTGTCGCCATAACAACAATTCCTATGTTGTGTTCCGGCGTGTAGTGGTGTAGTGGTGAGATAACCAGTTACTCAGACTGTTGAGGATTCCGGGTGAAGTGCGCCTCCATTAATTACCAGTATCGCGGAAGATTATTAAACACAGCACTAGTAAGTCACGTACAGAATATACGTGCTTATATATAGTTATAGTTACTTATGTGTATATATTACTATGGGCCGTAGACTAAGTTAGAATAAGACCTGTAATTTTTATATTGTTGCCTGAAATAAAATTTTATTATTATTAACATAATACCAGGCTTACCTGGTGATGGAAAAAAATGAAACTATGATTTATGACATAGCTCTCAGAATGAGCAAGCGGAAGTGGCAGTGGGCAGGCCACATAACTCGCAGAACCGATAACCGCTGGGGAGAAAAGGTTAACGTGAAGTGTGGGAAGGCTTCGACGGATCGAAGACATTGTGGTTGGCGCGAGAGTTGATGGATGGAGGCGGTACCGATCACTATTTTACACGACAGTTGAATGAATGGGTAAACTTTTATGTGCTGTAGGACATAAAAGTTTACTCTAAAATTTTTTTGCATACCAAGCTGTACTTAGTTCGCGGCTAGATGGCGCTGTGTAAACATGTCCCACGGGCCACCACCCCCCGGGTCAGGGTCTCCGGAACGGACGGGCGCGGTGCGTGTCAAATGACGCAGAAATAACGCAGGGAGTAGCTTTACGAGTAACAGAGGAGTGGTTTCCTTATAAATTATTCTTATCCGCAATGTGTCACTGTGGCATAGATTTTTCACGCGCAGCTAATTATATATATTTGCTCAAATATAGGACTTTGTCATGCCTCTGCGAAAACATGGACTCAACTTCGGTGTCTGTATTTACGACGTGTTACGACCCCAATGACTGAAGAGAGTAAATAGTGTTACTTCTCAACATTATCATAATATTTATATCCTGAAAACGTCAGAGTCAAAACCTCTTCTTTAAAATGAATAATATGAAAACAGAAAGATATTTAGTAACTAGTCCGCTAAATTTGTCGACACGTGTTTCACCTCTACACGAGATATCCTCAGGGAATATAGTCTTGCTGCTAAACTGACGAGCCTCTGCCGACGTGTTGCCGAACCGAGCGCTGCGCTGCAATTTTACTAAATATCTTTCTATTTCCAGATTATTTATTTTAAACAATGGAATTCCGAAAAATAACGCCTGAATCAATTAGGTACCTCTTCTTATCAGCAATTTACATTCAAATGTTTATGAACTTCGATGTATTATTTGACACATCTACAGGCATCGCAAATCCGCAATCCGTGGTGATTATGTCAATATCCACCACTTTCAGAAGACATAATGTAGTTGGAATGTTCGACAACTACCTTCTAAAGCTTAATATTCGTCATGAAGCTATACCAGAGCTCTGGTAGCATACCTAGTGTTTTCGCATTAGGTAAATGGGAGCAGTGAGCTAGATTAGGGAATATCAGATTTCAGGAGTCAATAACTAAATCCTGGGTACTTGTAGCTAGTCCTGTTGTCTCCAAGCACGCCAGTGTTCCCCAGAGTACTGGATTCACGAAGCTTAGCATCAACGTCAGTGTAATCCTAGTCTATACCCCCTCCACCCACCCTCTTTACACCCCCACTGCGGTAATATCTTGGTTTTAGCAAATTTCAAAATTATTATTTTAAAATTTGGAAATAAGACGATCCTCGTTTGAATTATTTACCTCATAGCTTCAAGTTTATAATTTCTTGAAGTCATTCATTCAAAGCAGCGGTAGGGCAAACGCGGTGCTCGCTGGGGGTAACGCGGGGCTTGCGGGGGAAACGCGAGTCTGATAAATTGTGTTACTCGTAGCTGGAAACTGTTTAATTCCAAGCGTTTAATGAACGAAAGCTATGAATGAGGCCACGACAATGTATGTTGGTAACGTGAGCAAGTCAACAATGTAACGAAACGGCAACAGGTCACCTGGCTTGCGACCAGTCTGTCCCCTGAAGTGTGCGGAGTTCCATCGTGCGCGGGAGTGCCGGTGCCTCTAGGAGACAGCTTCTGGGTAAACTCACTCCATCGTAGACCGCATACGTGCCCAGGTAATGCCCAGGCAAACCTCGAGGTCAAGACCTTACCCATTTATTTAAAAAAAAATATATTGATTCATTTTCACGAGATGAAAGACAGATTAGTTATGTAATTGTTGTACGCCGAGGGAGCGCTTGGCCTTCATCTTAACCGATGCCAAGTTAGAAGGCCAAAGGTGGAAGCGCACTTAACCCGGAACTCCCAACAAATTGAATAACTATCTGTCTTGCCTTTAAATTCCGGAACACATAATATATATGAATATGTAATCGTTTTTATGGCGACATACTTAGGGAAGATGATGGGAGCTAGCCAGGCAGCCTTAAAACAAGTCCTACCAACCTAGCTAATGAAAAGCTCGTGGGATTCAAGCTTGTTCTGGGGATCGAACCCGGGACCCCTTGGTCTGTTGGCTAACCACTAGACTCCAGAGACGGCAGAGCGTTATACCGTGTATAATTTGGCGCCTTTATACCGATCAACTAGCCCAACTGTAAATAGTTTGATTTGGTAGGCTGGTCGTGGTTCCTGGGTATCAGAATTCCGGTTTCATAGCCCGCGCTTAATCAGTGTTCCCCAATTTAATTATCCTTTAGTAAAATGAAGGCTCTTCGTACCGAGCCCGTTGAGTCCGTCCTATCTAGATGTAAAACAACCATTTCGTGAAACTTAATTACAGACGGTGAATTAATTGGATTATGTGATTAATTCGATGTGGTTGCGAAAAGGTCGGAGTTTATCCATGGCTCAGCCGCACTGAGGTCAGGTAACACTGGAATGGTACAACTTAATGATAAGGGTGCGATCCCTAGGGGGAGTACAATATTGTGCTTGGTTAGGTTGGTGGTAGGACTTAGTTTAGGTTCACCTGCTAGCTACCTAATCCCATCTAACCTAATTCTGTCGCCATAACAACAATTCTAAAATTGTGTCTCGTTGTCTTCCGGCATTTAGAGGTAAGAAGCCAGTACCTCAGAGCGTTGAAGATTCTGGATGAAGAGTTCCATATTTGGTCTTATCGTAACTTTACGTAACCCAGGTGGGATGAAGGCCAAGTGGTTCCATGAAGTACAAAAAAAATAAAATTGGTGTTAATGTTTTCTGTTGTAGCCTTTATTTAAATGAAACCAGTGGACGCTCGGGGCCAATATAGGTATCGCTGTGCAATAGGGAATTTTTAGAATACTTTTCCCTGAGCATGTCAAGTTTTCTTGTTTGGGCTGTGCGTTGATTATCAGTCACTCAATCGGTCATCTACACGATGCTTTTACTGTTTATATATTTGAAAACCAACAGCCAAAAATACAATATAAAAACGAATTAAGATAACAGTGAGCTTAAAATAGTTTTTCACGAGTAAAGACATGGCAAAACAATGCATGCGAAATGTAAATATTCAGTTTATTTCAGTTTTTTTATTTACTGTGGTAAAACTAAATTGCAATTAACTTTTATTACCTACTCATTATTTGCATTCACGTGGATTCTCTTTTCTGGTATCTGCCATCTATTGGAAAACTCTCGAACGAAAACCGCTCGGGCTAGACGGTTGCGGGAAACGAATTTAGTGAAGTGCTTCTCTCACTTTACATAAGATGGCTCTGTTGTGAAAGCTTCAACTAGGTACCTGCTGAAAGATCAACATGTTTAGACAACATTTGTTTTGTACGATATGTTTGGCCATTACATTATTTTTCACTTTAAAGCAAATGAGACAACAATACTTTTTTGTAGATTCCAAAAAATATTTTTTCGAAATTCAACGGGTGTTAGTCGGTAGTACCTACTTTACAGATAAGTTAAAACAGGCAAACAAACAGACATACTTAGTTTTGTTAACTACTCGTTTATAGATTGATCATAAACATAGAACTCCTGAACTCTGAAGGAAGCTGAAGCCGACCGAGCGGTTGTCTCCACGACTCACGACGTCTCTCCCATGAGAGAGAGACTACCACATTTGATTTCCCAAGGGACGTTCTCTTACTGAGGATCGTTACACAGGGATGGAGTAAGGAAAAAACATTATTATTTTAAAACACTGCAAGACTATGGAGCTAATAGGTCAGTAGAACACAATACGCTATATATATAATAAGAGGTCTAAACTAACAATAATACGTTTCTGTGATTTTTTTATTTGTGATAGTGTAGGAAAACTGTGTTTCCCTGCATGATTTTGTACTTTTATCTACATGTTTTTTATACTTTCTACATTAAAACATGTACTTCTTTATCGTTTAGTTCTAATTCAGTTCTAAAACAGTACCTTTTTGTGTTATTCCTTCACAATTCGTACATTAATATTTTCATTTTTATCCCTTGTTTTGCTTTCAAAAGTACATCTATAGATTCTCTGGATTTATCTTATTACGATAAGATTATTATTGTTTCTTCAAATGTAATATTTAGCTGAAATTAATAGACCTTAGATTTTCAAAGATTGTTTATATTATTTTAGGTTGTCAATTATGGCAAATGTCATTTATCTTTTTTATGTCATAAAAAGCTCATAGACGTAAGTTTCCTTTATATTTTATATGCTATCTCTGTCTAACACGTACATTTTTATCTGAACTTGTATTAAAACCTTAGCAATTATCTTTGGCCATGTATAATATTTGAATTAATCAAATTTAGAATACTAGCGTTCCACCAAAGTCTTCTTGCGAAAGCTGGTGGCTGAGGAAAAAAAATTGATATCTAGCATCCAAACGGAGCGGAGATAAGTTACATCTATTAGCTCCCAATCGGAGAACTCTAAATTAAATACAAGACCATTCCCGGGTCAAGTGGCCCGGGAAAGTTGCTGGTCTTCAATATATTTGTCTGGCTATCTTTAAAAAGCTGCTGTACGGGATACTGAAGACCCTCATACTGGCTGGACGTTGAAGACCCTCATACTGGTTGGACATTGAAGACCCTCTTACTGGCTGGACATTGAAGACCCTCTTACTGGTTGGACGTAGAAGTCTCTGATTGTACTTGTGGACTTTTTTTTCTTTAATATACTTTTATTTTCTTTTACTTTCATAATTCTTATTTTTACCTCTTTAACACCTCTAGTAGGATAGGTCCTTTAGTATTTCTTATTATTGTTCTTACTGTTTCTAATATAAAAACAGTAACGTTACAATAGGTCTTGTCCTCAAAACTTGAATAGGCCAAGATGAGGTCTGCAAAGGAGCACACCTACCTGTTAGTGCCTATTATCTCTTTCCTTGTAGACATCAAAGTCGTTAAATCAGAATACAGGCACAGGAAGCTTATTTGCTGTGCGCATTATAAAATATGCTTGGAAGAGCTTAAGACAAAATGGAGTATAAACCAGGTGCGAATAATGATTTGATTTTTAATCGGTATAAATTTTTTATTAAGTAAAACATTTATTCAATAAAAAGTACAATTAAACTAACTATGTACAAAGGAATCAGTCAGATTACCTAAGGACCGTTACAAACGGCCTATAGGTAACTCAACTGTTCCAGACCAGTACCAGACGGAAGCGTGCCCAAGACACTGGCTGCATTGCCACGCTGAATAGCTATGCTAATTCGCTGGCCTAAATAAGAGCCAGCCCTTGGGTCACGTGTCGCCTCAATCAAAAGCCCCGCAATATTTTTGAGAACCCGGAGGGCGCCGGCTCCCCACGGACCCAAGGTCTCCACCCCAAAAGGCTCAAATAGGTAGGCTCTGTCGAGACCACTATATTTGCGCCTTTTGTGATCCTCGGCCGAATCAGCCGCCGCACCAGCCCTAACTGATGTCCCAGGCAGATGAGATGGCGCTAGGGTATAAATTGATTTCAAGGATTGGTTGAGGCTGCTACGATCTGAGATAATCAACAGCAAAGTTTGAATTAGTCAGTCAGTCAGGGAATGTCAGTCCGTTACCTACTCATTTTTATATTATTTCTAGCTTTTCATGCATGGTCCTGGGTACAACACAACTAGACTTAGAAAAATTGATGTTGTGTGTGTTTTATTGATGGGTTTATATTTCAAATGATGTAGGTATATGTTAATTATGTTTAAAAGTATTCAAAAAGATAAACAACATAATATTGAGTGTGATATCGCCCCCACACTACCCTGCGTCCGCCACTGCAGTACCCATCTCAACCGAGCTATTTATTCGGACACGGTTACGAGATAAGGAAGGCCGTATCGGGAATCAAACCCGCCACCTTAACGAGTTTTGTACGGATCTTATTAGGCCGTGCAATGTTTAAATATTAAGCATTTGGTTTGTGATGTAGTAGATACTCTCGTCGTAACATTGTACAATGAGAGACGGAGCGTTTGTAATATAGTAGATACCCTCGTCGTAACATTGTACAATGTGAGACGGAGCGTTTGTAATATAGTAGATACCCTCGTCGTAACATTGTACAATGTGAGACGGAGCGTTTGTGATGTAGTAGATACCCTCGTCGTAACATTGTACAATGTGAGACGGAGCGTTTGTGATGTAGTAGATACCCTCGTCGTAACATTGTACAATGTGAGACGGAGCGTTTGTAATGTAGTAGATACCCTCGACGTAACATTGTACAATGTGAGACGGAGCGTTTGTAATGTAGTAGATACCCTCGTCGTAACATTGTACAATGTGAGACGGAGCGTTTGTGATGTAGTAGATACCCTCGTCGTAACATTGTACAATGTGAGACGGAGCGTTTGTGATGTAGTAGATACCCTCGTCGTAACATTGTACAATGTGAGACGGAGCGTTTGTGATGTAGTAGATACCCTCGTCGTAACATTGTACAATGTGAGACGGAGCGTTTGTGATGTAGTAGATACCCTCGTCGTAACATTGTACAATGTGAGACGGAGCGTTTGTGATGTAGTAGATACCCTCGTCGTAACATTGTACAATGTGAGACGGAGCGTTTGTAATATAGTAGATACCCTCGTCGTAACATTGTACAATGTGAGACGGAGCGTTTGTGATGTAGTAGATACCCTCGTCGTAACATTGTACAATGTGAGACGGAGCGTTTGTGATGTAGTAGATACCCTCGTCGTAACATTGTACAATGTGAGACGGAGCGTTTGTAATGTAGTAGATACCCTCGACGTAACATTGTACAATGTGAGACGGAGCGTTTGTGATGTAGTAGATACTCTCGTCGTAACATTGTACAATGTGAGACGGAGCGTTTGTGATGTAGTAGATACCCTCGTCGTAACATTGTACAATGTGAGACGGAGCGTTTGTAATGTAGTAGATACCCTCGACGTAACATTGTACAATGTGAGACGGAGCGTTTGTGATGTAGTAGATACCCTCGTCGTAACATTGTACAATGTGAGACGGAGCGTTTGTAATGTAGTAGATACCCTCGACGTAACATTGTACAATGTGAGACGGAGCGTTTGTGATGTAGTAGATACTCTCGTCGTAACATTGTACAATGTGAGACGGAGCGTTTGTAATATAGTAGATACCCTCGTCGTAACATTGTACAATGTGTGACGGAGCGTTTGTGATGTAGTAGATACCCTCGTCGTAACATTGTACAATGTGAGACGGAGCGTTTGTGATGTAGTAGATACTCTCGTCGTAACATTGTACAATGTGAGACGGAGCGTTTGTAATATAGTAGATACCCTCGTCGAAACATTGTACAATGTGAGACGGAGCGTTTGTGATGTAGTAGATACCCTCGTCGTAACATTGTACAATGTGAGACGGAGCGTTTGTGATGTAGTAGATACCCTCGTCGTAACATTGTACAATGTGAGACGGAGCGTTTGTGATGTAGTAGATACTCTCGTCGTAACATTGTACAATGTGAGACGGAGCGTTTGTGATGTAGTAGATACCCTCGTAACATTGTACGATGTGAGACGGAGTGTTTGTGATGTAGTAGATACCCTCGTCGTAACATTGTACAATGTGAGACGGAGCATTTGTGATGTAGTAGATACTCTCGTCGTAACATTGTACAATGTGAGACGGAGCGTTTGTGATGTAGTAGATACTCTCGTCGTAACATTGTACAATGTGAGACGGAGCGTTTGTGATGTAGTAGATACCCTCGTAACATTGTACGATGTGAGACGGAGTGTTTGTGATGTAGTAGATACCCTCGTCGTAACATTGTACAATGTGAGACGGAGCGTTTGTGATGTAGTAGATACTCTCGTCGTAACATTGTACAATGTGAGACGGAGCGTTTGTAATATAGTAGATACCCTCGTCGTAACATTGTACAATGTGAGACGGAGCGTTTGTAATGTAGTAGATACCCTCGACGTAACATTGTACAATGTGAGACGGAGCGTTTGTGATGTAGTAGATACCCTCGTCGTAACATTGTACAATGTGAGACGGAGCGTTTGTAATGTAGTAGATACCCTCGACGTAACATTGTACAATGTGAGACGGAGCGTTTGTGATGTAGTAGATACCCTCGTCGTAACATTGTACAATGTGAGACGGAGCGTTTGTAATGTAGTAGATACCCTCGTCGTAACATTGTACAATGTGAGACGGAGCGTTTGTAATGTAGTAGATACCCTCGACGTAACATTGTACAATGTGAGACGGAGCGTTTGTGATGTAGTAGATACCCTCGTCGTAACATTGTACAATGTGAGACGGAGCGTTTGTAATATAGTAGATACCCTCGTCGTAACATTGTACAATGTGAGACGGAGCGTTTGTAATATAGTAGATACCCTCGTCGTAACATTGTACAATGTGAGACGGAGCGTTTGTGATGTAGTAGATACCCTCGTCGTAACATTGTACAATGTGAGACGGAGCGTTTGTGATGTAGTAGATACCCTCGTCGTAACATTGTACAATGTGAGACGGAGCGTTTGTAATGTAGTAGATACCCTCGACGTAACATTGTACAATGTGAGACGGAGCGTTTGTAATGTAGTAGATACCCTCGACGTAACATTGTACAATGTGAGACGGAGCGTTTGTGATGTAGTAGATACCCTCGTCGTAACATTGTACAATGTGAGACGGAGCGTTTGTGATGTAGTAGATACTCTCGTCGTAACATTGTACAATGTGAGACGGAGCGTTTGTAATATAGTAGATACCCTCGTCGTAACATTGTACAATGTGAGACGGAGCGTTTGTAATATAGTAGATACCCTCGTCGTAACATTGTACAATGTGAGACGGAGCGTTTGTGATGTAGTAGATACCCTCGTCGTAACATTGTACAATGTGAGACGGAGCGTTTGTAATGTAGTAGATACCCCCGACGTAACATTGTACAATGTGAGACGGAGCGTTTGTGATGTAGTAGATACCCTCGTCGTAACATTGTACAATGTGAGACGGAGCGTTTGTAATGTAGTAGATACCCTCGACGTAACATTGTACAATGTGAGACGGAGCGTTTGTGATGTAGTAGATACTCTCGTCGTAACATTGTACAATGTGAGACGGAGCGTTTGTAATGTAGTAGATACCCTCGACGTAACATTGTACAATGTGAGACGGAGCGTTTGTAATGTAGTAGATACCCTCGACGTAACATTGTACAATGTGAGACGGAGCGTTTGTAATGTAGTAGATACCCTCGACGTAACATTGTACAATGTGAGACGGAGCGTTTGTGATGTAGTAGATACCCTCGTCGTAACATTGTACAATGTGAGACGGAGCGTTTGTAATGTAGTAGATACCCTCGACGTAACATTGTACAATGTGAGACGGAGCGTTTGTGATGTAGTAGATACTCTCGTCGTAACATTGTACAATGTGAGACGGAGCGTTTGTAATATAGTAGATACCCTCGTCGTAACATTGTACAATGTGAGACGGAGCGTTTGTGATGTAGTAGATACCCTCGTCGTAACATTGTACAATGTGAGACGGAGCGTTTGTGATGTAGTAGATACCCTCGTCGTAACATTGTACAATGTGAGACGGAGCGTTTGTAATGTAGTAGATACCCTCGACGTAACATTGTACAATGTGAGACGGAGCGTTTGTGATGTAGTAGATACCCTCGTCGTAACATTGTACAATGTGAGACGGAGCGTTTGTAATGTAGTAGATACCCTCGACGTAACATTGTACAATGTGAGACGGAGCGTTTGTGATGTAGTAGATACTCTCGTCGTAACATTGTACAATGTGAGACGGAGCGTTTGTAATATAGTAGATACCCTCGTCGTAACATTGTACAATGTGAGACGGAGCGTTTGTGATGTAGTAGATACCCTCGTCGTAACATTGTACAATGTGAGACGGAGCGTTTGTAATGTAGTAGATACTCTCGTCGTAACATTGTACAATGTGAGACGGAGCGTTTGTGATGTAGTAGATACCCTCGTCGTAACATTGTACAATGTGAGACGGAGCGTTTGTGATGTAGTAGATACCCTCGACGTAACATTGTACAATGTGAGACGGAGCGTTTGTGATGTAGTAGATACCCTCGTCGTAACATTGTACAATGTGAGACGGAGCGTTTGTGATGTAGTAGATACCCTCGACGTAACATTGTACAATGTGAGACGGAGCGTTTGTGATGTAGTAGATACCCTCGTCGTAACATTGTACAATGTGAGACGGAGCGTTTGTGATGTAGTAGATACCCTCGTCGTAACATTGTACAATGTGAGACGGAGCGTTTGTGATGTAGTAGATACCCTCGTCGTAACATTGTACAATGTGAGACGGAGCGTTTGTGATGTAGTAGATACCCTCGACGTAACATTGTACAATGTGAGACGGAGCGTTTGTGATGTAGTAGATACTCTCGTCGTAACATTGTACAATGTGAGACGGAGCGTTTGTGATGTGGAAGATACCCTCGTGACAGTGTAGACTGTGAGACGAAGCGTTTGCAGATTTTAGCAAATTATCATTTCAGATGACATTTAATATTTGTTATATTCGATACAACTGGTGATGCTTTTGTAGATACATTCGTTTTTATTTTAGTTTTTGGGTCTACTAATATCTAGTTTATGAAATATTTTAGAATCTAACAATGTTGTTTATGGCATATTTGCAGTTGATAAATACAGTACATGTACAATACAATTTTGGAATAAAGTGTGTGATTATCTTTCATTTTCAAAGTCATTCCTAGTGCACTCCTAAACTACAAAAGGAAGCTTTTAAAATGTGAAATCTCTAAAAACTCTGGTTTGGGCTGTAGGTACGTTAATAATTAACGTATATCTGAGTGACAATTAAATATACGTATAAATTTATATTTTACAATAATTATCCAAGATATCCCCCCCGAAAGGATGTATGCCTTTTAGGGCCTCTTTTACTACCATGGATGTAGTACGAGTCGTCCAGGGCCCTAGGTTTCAGTCAGCCCGCGACTACGGTTGGTGCAACCTAGTTAATACATTGGGAACAATATAATGTAAATAACACGATGAATTGGTACCAGGAAAACATAAAAAGTAAAGTGACACTTTCAACAATTAAAATGTTCCACTCACTGAGTGCACTTCGAGCTGAGTAAGTTCGGAATCAATCGAACCTGCAGAGTTGTACCTCCTCGGTTTCAGAAGCGCTTTGTGATTTTGTTAAAAACTTGTTACTTAATGAACTTACTTGTCGCTCTGAAGGCGCTGCAGCCGAAACTCGGTATCTGTCTTTATATACGGCATCTCTCTGGCTTAATATTTATATTGTAGTACCTACGTTTGAATCGGTATCATTTTTAATTAGGTTTATTTGGACAGATTTTGTACCAACAAACCCTATTTTGGTACTGAAATAACACTCACTTAGTCCTACAAATATTTATTCCGAGCTTACAGTATCGTTCTTAAAAAAATATGACTCAAATTTGGAAAATAATCAGTCACAAATTTTACAAGGCACCCGCGCTTTACTTCAGAGAATTTAATAAAATATCTCTAAATTTTATTTATTAATGCTCCATTTTGATTTCAATATTTTACTCAAGGGATTTGAGAGATTAAGATTATTACAAAGGATTAAGGAGAATTACATTGTATCTTCACTAAGAATATATTTATAAGTAATACACAAACAATAATGTAAGTACAATTTTAACAAGCCTCATAGCTCAGTTGGTAGTAACTCTGCCTTCTGCGCTGTAGGCTGTGGGTTCGATTCCCACCAAGGACAAACATTTGTGTGATGAATATAGATGTTTGTTCTGTGTTTGGGTGTTGTATCATATAATACGTATGTATTAACAAAAGTATTTAAGTATTCTAACCGTAATATAGTTCCCATATTACAAGCTATGCTTAGTTTGGGGCTTAATAGCGCTGTGTTAAATTAATGTCTTGTCCAAAAAAAATATATATTTTGATGTATTTTACAAACAGAGTAGTATCTCACTTGGATTATTTTAACCTCTTGGAAGCATGTGAGAACGTGTTTTTTTTTAATGAAGTTAAGCTATACTGCAAACTGAGTCACAGTACTTAACGCTATTAGTTATTCTGTGGCACAGCCTCTGGTTATGCCTCTATGTATGTACTGTCGAACTTCATGATCTGTGGCGTCGTTGGCGGCAGCATAAAGCAATCATGATTAGATTGGACTCAAATTCACACACGAGCGCTGCGGGCGAATGCTAATGCCGAATAATTTGACCCAATTCCGAAAGAGCGAGGTTCCCCCCGGTCACGTGGGGAGATGATCTTCGTTTTTGCGAACGAACACCGGCCTCAGGCAGATTACTGAAGAGGATGAACGTGGACTCGTTTGTAATAGATTGCAGTGGATATGCGACCGAAACCGCCATATTATATAGTTTTGGTAAGTAGGTACTCTGTTTTATGTTCTTAAAATAAAACCAGCACTTACTGAAGCGTAATAAAATTTTGAACGCATAAAATCCCGCCCAATACGAATAAAAACGTCGACAGGAAGCATTTCAATGTGATGCATTTTATTTACGTACTTATTTTTTGCATCACAAATGCTAATCTGACAAAAGGCGTGAGTCTCATGTACAACATAACCGACATATTGACATCACTTATAAATAACACAAAGAACCAGAAACTCGATGAGCTCAGAGATAAACTACAAACGATCAATAATTACACGACAGATAATGATAAACTGTCACAGATATTATTTAACGTAACTAAAGAGAGCACCCTGAATAAAACCAACTTCTTTAAAGCGCTGAGTGAAAACGATCACTTTAGATTCCTGTTGCAAGATGATCATAAAAATCTGTATCTGAAAATGAAACAAAAACTAAACAGAGACGATTTTATGCAAATTATAGCAGAAACTGGAAATAAAACTGTGAAGGAAACTGGAAATGAAACTGAATTAGTGCAAAATTCAAGAAAAGTCATGAGAAATGATGACTCATTGCGCGAAGATCTAAACGAGGTCGTTGATAAGATGATCGCAGTTAAGCCTGTTGATACTCACAAGTTTAAGGAAAACGAGAGCATGTATTGGGGTAAGTTTATAATGTACAACCTTCTAAATCAATATGTAATCTAGGATGGATAACATCATTATAAGTTATAAACCACAGGATGCTTAATGAACTGATTGGTATGTAGATAGATATTAATATACTTACAGTTAACTCAACTATACTCAACCTATAGGCCGTTTGTAACGGTCCTTAGTAATGTGACTGATTCCATTGTACATAGTTAGTTTAATTGTACTTTTTATTGAATCAATTGTTACAGTATATATACTTACTAATTGTAAAAAAAACTTTATAATCATTGTAGTATTTTTTAATTTATGTAGTTCAGTGACATATAATTTGTATTATGAATAAATGATTATCTGATTATCTTGCAATAAATTCAAAGGGCAGAAGTATATGCATAATAATATGACTTCAGAATTCTTTGTGTCCAATTAGGTCGATACCAATATTTTCTACTCTCCGAGTCTATGCGTTGTGAAACAAACAGCGTCCTTGGCGTCATAGGTCAAGACTTTGGCTTTAATACAAGTAATATGTCTTTTACCATCGCGCTCTTGTCCAGATCCTCAAGGAGAGCTGGAAGACCGGCATGAGTTCCACCAGCACAGCGCGCGACGTCTGTACAAAGGCGAGCGCACCACGGTGCGGTACTACCCGTTCATGGCGTCCGTACACGTCATGGGACGGTTCTGGTGTGGCGGCGTCATCTACTGGCACGATCTGGTGCTCACCTCCGCCGCTTGCTTGCAACTGTATGTTCATAAAGACTGCTTTGCTATTGCTATATCAACGTTAATCGTAATTGCGATGCGGGTAGCTAGCCAGGTTGACTTACAAACTAGCCCACCAGTCTTCTTTCTTTCTAAATATTTGCTACTTGTTTATGGCTCAGACCCACTTTTCGGGCATATGTGTTACTTCTTTATTGTATCTTGTTTATTTTCCCAGAATGCACAACAATCGTTTCTTCAGAGAGAATCCAAAGGTCCTCGAAGTCAGGATTGGCAGCAACCACAGTCGGATCGGAGGGGAGACGATCCATGCTTTGGAGGTTATCTCATTATCTTTTTCAGCTCGTAGTAGTTAGTAGTATTAATGTCAAGGAATGGTTTTGACATTTCAAAGTCACAAAACACATTACTCTTTGCTCTCAGGTCTCTATGGTCATCTTTTTTAGAACCAGTGTGGTCAGAACATTGTAATTGCAAGATAGTTTCGGGTATTTGATAATTGTGAGATTTTAACAGATTCCTCTGGAATCTTAAAAAATCTCAAGTACACCAAATCATTGGTGCTGGTACTGCCTCTAGACGTGGTTCCTAAATAGATACGATGGAATCTATCAGCAGCAGCATCTATAATTTGTTCAGGTTTATTTCCACCCAGCCTACAGCCCGAAGACTCTTCGGAACAACATCGCGGTGATCCGTCTGAGGAGGCACTTACACTTCAATTACCATCGCACCCCGAAGGTCATCAACATATCCCACAGAGAGACCAGCGTGCCGGCCACTGCTGAGGTTTTGCTGTTGGGTTGGGGGGTTACCAAGGTGAGACGGTGAGGTGAGGTGGTAAAAAAGTATTTATTCAGTAGGAGGATTTTTTAAGATAATAATTTCGAAACGTCAAATCTACCGCCTGTTCGGAATTGCGACCGGCATTTAAGAAGAAAGGCAGTTCAAAAGACTACGTAACTACCATTGCAGTTATTCAGTTCTGTCGACAATATTGTGCCGGATTGGATTATGGCTGAAACCAAGGCTTAACCCAGTATCGGGTCCAGAGTTCCATAGTGGCCAGATATATCTTGAGGCCGCTAAGTGCGAACTGTGGATGTACCATACATGTACATGTACACCTATAGAGTTCGGGAGCTTATTACAAAGCCTCCACAGCTCGTCCGTCGCTGACTGTATGTCTGCTAGCGGGCTTAGTCTCAAAACGAGTTGAATATTTGACCGGGTTTGTATTTCTATTACCGTTGTAACAGCAAATAATAAAAACCATACAAGCCATACAAGAAACGTGATATTTTGCTTGGAAATGTGGGTCGGAATCGTCGGTGCGTTTATCCGCACTTGGCCGGTGTTTGCATGTTTTATTTATCTTAGGGCTTAGCTAGGCACTGTACATAGACGCGGGAGGCAGGTGGGAGGTTCCTTTGGGAGGTGGGCCTCAATCATTTACTGGCCAACAAGGTTAGTGTCTAGATTATTGTTATTGACTTGATTCAACCCCGGCCTTATGCCAGCTACATCTACCTTCTGTTACAATGGAGTCTGTTGCGACCTTTACAACGTTAAATGAAGATTATGTCCGGAAGGCAATTAAACACCTCCGATGGATTATGGGATTATATATTTACGGTCACGGGTAACGGTATATGAAGTCCATAAAAAATAGATTGAATATAAAAGCTGGCCGTAATAAATCGGGTTCGTCAGAGTTACCGGTGGCTTGTGTAACACACAAATACGATACAACCTGACATCAATAGATATATAGTTCACAGATCCGATAGCTGCTGGGCTGGTTCAAGCTAAGGGTGTCACATGGCGACAACGATTAAATGCAAAACGAAGTGTGGGAAGACCCACTAGGTGGACCGATGACAGCTTGGCAGTTGCGGTTGGTGCTTGCATGTAGGCGGCTCAGTTTGCTATTTGTGTTAGTGGCTGGGGAAGACTTTTGTTCACCAGATGCATGATGCTTGGCAGATGTTATAGCCAAAAACTATTAGAGACAAATTAAATTATATCTTAATTTATCTTCTTTTATATTATTTTCCTTAAGGTAAAGACCTCATCTCAACTAGCGAGAGTGATTGCTCCGTATGAAGATAGGTGGATGATACATTTACTGAATTAATCGTTCTTGTTTTAAATCTTCAGCTGAAAGTTCAACGTCTGGGCGTTAAAAGTTAAAATGGTGACCGTATATCTTAAGACGAATAGCCTTGATTTATTGCTAGATTTACGTTTGTAACTTCAAATTAAGTTGTTTTTGAATGTTTCAAAGATTTACTGCGCAACATATTTTATGTTAGCATTACACAGCAGTCGTAAAATATATATTTTTTCGGATGACTCGAATAAAATAAACTTTTTTTATTTGACGGTGTTTTGTCAGGTAGTTATCAAACTATCACCTTCATGTTAGCAGCGATGCTATTTCATTAGTATAGCTCTAACTTAACTCTAAATGTTGGTAAAATAAACTTGTTGATTTTTCCAGATGTCTCAAAAAGTTGAATACGAGCCAATTTACCTCCAACGAAAGTTCCTCCCTGTGTACCCGAATCACTTCTGTAAGGAGATTTACGGAGAGTAAGCATTTTCAGCACTTAAGTACTACATTCGTATTATCAACAGCGGCGATGGTCTTGCAACTTACCGTCTACTGAGTTCTAGCAACTCTTCTCGCAGCACAACCGCGGACGAGCCCACAGCCCACGGTGCCGAAATACATTTTGGACGTGCTTCTACCAATTCTTACTCTGAATAGTGATCAGATATCGTTTAAATATCTATGTCGGTTGGCTATAAGTGTTTACAGTTGGTAAGAGTTTCCTCAAAGCTTAGGTAGATTTGCCACGCAGCAGGCGGGTTGGAAATTGTTGACAAGATATTATTTAGTCACTACTGGGGATAATGCCCGGGTGATATGCTAATTCTTATTTACATTTAAAAATACAAGCAAAGATTAACCATAATTAGATTATAATTAAATACACTAAATTGACAGTTTTTATTTTTAACCGACTTCAAAAAAAGGAAGATGTTCTCAATTCGTCGGAATCTTTTTTATTTTTTTAAGTATGCTCCCCGATAACTCGAAGACAGAAAGGGTATACTTCACAGGTGGCCCCATTCACATCGGGTCAGGATCTGATGATGAAATCCTGGAGAAATCGAGGGAACTCTTTAAATATAATATGCACACATGAAGTGATTTGGGTGTACCTATTACCTCAAAAGTAAAGAAAACAGGAACCCCATATAGGATCACGCGTCTGTCTGTCTGTCCGTCCATCTGGCATCAAAATAATTGAAAAAAAATACGTCATCCAGGTTAACGAAATTGTATAATATTATATATTGTATTCTAATCGGTTTTCTTAATCGTTTTTAAAACGTAATTATCAGTAATATACATCCAATTGATAGTTGAATGATGGTACCTTACCCACTTATTTTGTGTTCGCTGTAACTTGCTATGAACCTCATATACGTATGTATTTATTAATATATATTCATTAAAACACTAACAATGTGATCTATGTAAATAAACGCCAGGAAGAGGTGGACATGCCAAAATCATGTTCCCAATTGACAAATTTGATTCACCTTTACAACCAGAGTTGGAAGGATCCCAGTTCCCGGCCTACATCACCGCAATGTAATTGCTGCCCTGTTATTGTATATCGGTGTTTTGTTTCAGTAAGTTTATCACCAGCACAATGTTTTGTGCCGGTACGATCACCACGGGAGAAGGGGCTTGTGACGTGAGTACAGCTGAACCGAAATTGATTAACCGGTCAAGTCGTTCGGAAATAAGCGTGCACAGACAAGTAGACAAACAACAAAAATAAAAACATATTAAATTGTTTATGCTCAGCTGCGTGTCTTTAGTAGTTAGCACCAGATGTTAAACATACAGACACAACTTTGCTACGATTTTATAAGAAGTAGGTATAGATTAAGTAATCGAGAAAAGGAAATTATGAAATATTAAAACGGATTGATAAGATTTTGGTGTAGATGCTTATAGCCTTTAAAGCTCCGGCAATTCAGTGAGCTGACCGTTACAGGTCAGCTCCCTCAACGACTGCCTGTGATTTGTCAGAGCACTTCATGTCATAAATCTCTCTCGCAATCGTGATAGCTCGTAAATTGTGAATGTGGCCGACTTACTACCCTTATTACTAAAAAGTTTGTACCTAACTGCGCATCTTCTACAAAAGCTAACTCCACAACTCAGATGAGGTCAATTTCTAGGTCCAGAGACTATGTCGAGGTAATAGCTAGATAGCAGGATTAACACTAAAAGCCAAACTACATGCTTGCAACTACTAGGTTATGCCCGTGTAGAAGCGCCTTTTAGAGAATCCTCCGGGTTAAGTACGCGCTATATGGTTTTAGTTAATGTATTGTTGAGATGTATCAGTGAAACGACCAGTGAGTACAAAGGCATGTTTATTACTGACTTGACATCAGTGCAGGCGTGGCGAGTAGATCCGAAGCGCTCTATAATTTGTACCTACCTTATTTTAACCTAGCTTAAAAAAACATTATCATCCTTAATTCTAACACTAATAAATAATCTTCTAAATATCAACGTACTTCATTTTTTATGTTGTACGTCAGGGAAATGCTTCGGCTTTATATTACCTGGTTTAAAAATATTATAAGACTAAAGGTGGAAGCGCACTTAACATAAATCCACCACAGCCTGAGGAACTGGCTGTCTTACCTTTAAATGCCGGAAAACAACAAATTAGAATTGTTATGGCGACAAAATTAGGTAAGATGGTGCCCACAATTAAATTCTATACACTCGAAAGCCTACCTATTTAACTAACCTACCTTTAAATAGGTCTACAAACATTTTTTTCTTATATTTGCTAGTAATTACTTATATCGTACAAATATATAATTATATAAATAGCTACATCCACATAAAAACTACATAACATTAAATAAGACCCTAGGACAAAAAGTCCACATGACATTTTGTAAAGGCCTAGTATTCCTGAATAACCTGAATAGTGCAATGAATAACCCAAAACCGACCGATCTTCATGAACATGATGAGACTAAATAAAAGTCTGCAAGAGTTTTGTAAGCGGAAATCTGATGTCTCTGTATACCCCTCTGGGATATAGATTTGAGTCTATAGAAGCATAACGTTGTCCGCAGCACGACGCAGGAGGCCCCGCTATCTTGAACGGCAAGCTGGTCGGCATCATCTCGTTCGGGCCCACTATCTGCGGGTACCCCAACGCCCCCACCGTCTTCACATTGGTGGGCGCCTACGCTGACTGGATCGAGACGGTCAACGAAACGGTAACTGACCTAATTCTCTCGACATCTCCTATTCAAATACCATATCATTCATTTAACACATTATTCGCTTTGTACCTAGATATTATTATGGTAACCTCGTTTCTACTAAACCAATCGCCTCACTATGACAATGGTTTGTCGTTGTTTTCCCGGAATCCTCAGTTTGTTGAGGATTCCGGGTAAAGTGCGCCTCCACATGCGGCCCTTACTTATGTTGTAACCACGTGAGATGAAGGCCAAGCGCTTTCCAGTCACATAAAAGGTATAACCGCAGAATGGCTACTAGAATACCAAAAGGCTAAAGTGGCCATTTTAAGACTATACTATTGTCATAGTGAAGCAAGTGGTGCGAACTGTGTCCTTGGATAGTGATATCTGTCTGAAAAGTCTTGTTATATCCATCTGTTTTGGCAATCGCATTGTTGAATAAATATAATCATTTGCTACCCATTTGAGTATAAATCTGTGTCCCCTTCAAAAGTTCACTGAATTTGTCAGAATAAATAAATGATAAAAAAATATATTACTCAACATTTTACACACCGCCATCTAGCCTTAAGCTAAGCCAAGCTTGCAATATGTTTTCTACCAACTGGGCTGTAAAGTCGGATATTGAACGTAATAGGGCATTGAACATGCGTTCTAAATTCCAGATGCCAGGGTACTACAGGAACATGAAACGCACCACCACGTCCACCCAGGACCCATTGTTGGAGTTCTTCGAGAGCTGGGACCCGCAGAAGGAGGTGTCCGAGCAGCCCACCGTGCCCCCCCTCGTGCACACAACGAGCACGCAGGATCCGGTGCCCACGGACTACCAGCCCCCTGGCTTACTGAGGCTGATGGGAGACGACCGGAGCCGCTATAGAGCCAAGAGCAAGAAAGACTCTCACCACCGACATAGACCTCGGCCTGATGAGACGGATGGGATGAGCATTGGAGACGATTAAACGAGCCCTTAAATTTGTCACAAATACTTTTGTTGAATATTCATCGCGGTAGATGGTCGCACGGCTTCTTTTCACTTGCAACCAAGAATGAGAGGAGATAGTCTTCAGAAAATGTCCATTAACTCGTATCTGGAGGGTATCAGGGTCGTATGTCAATGGAGAAACAGACTCTGGCATCTGATTCCAAATGTTTGCATTGCGCATTGTCAATATTTGATTCTCACGAACGATACCTTTGATTTGACTATATAACGACGTCTTAAGAAACATCTAAGTGACTGGCATCAGCGTTTCTTTAAATGTACATGTGACCTACTCGGGAATCGAACCCATGAACCACTAGACTTAGCTTACCTGAAGCTAGTCTACTGTATTCGTTTGGGATTACGTAAATCAAGTCACATTTACTAGTATTTAGTACTAACAGCAACGCAGACAAGGCTTCCAAATAAATGGTAAAATATACTTTGCGATAGGTAATCATCAGGTACTACTCCACTATTTGCACCGTCTCAACTTCTGAATAGTGTTAATTATTACAGATTTGCCTTTTGTTCTCTCATCCGGTACTCGATCGGAGTTCAGCTCACATCCGCTTTATAATAGATCTAACTAACTAAAGTTTACACAAGATGTTGCTTTGTAAATCCTCCCCTACCCTGCAATGTTTGATTCAAACCTCGATTCTAAAATCTTCTACAACTCTTATTGACTTAATTTCTTCAAATCCAGATTAATTTACAAATAATAATTAACGACATTATTTGCATATCTCTTTTTGTATATGTATTTTTGTGATCCAAGCAACTTACCACGTGCACGTGGCAAGTGAAACTAGGCTGCAGGTGAGCGTGGTCGCCGGCACTTACCTGGGGATGAGAAAAGTTTCGGTTAGTGACGTCGACGTACTCCCACGACTCTCACGGCTGCTAAAGCGTTTGTACGATACGATGAGCACAATGAAACAAGTTCAAGTTCAAGTTACTTTATTAATAACATCAGTAAACGTCAAAAAATCAGTCGAATAAAAGTAACAAACATTAGAAATAATAACAAACAATGATAAATTAATACAATTATGCAATAAAATTTCAGACTATTACATATAATTACTATATAAGTAACGTTGTTGGAGTTGGTGCATTTACAATAAAAATGTAAAATGTATACTACCAATAACTATTAATCATAATAAGAAATAAATAATATTCAATTTAATGTCATTTAATGTCAAAAATTACAAAAAGATCGGGTACAAGCGTCAAATTGATAAAAAAAAATCAAATTTATCTATACAGTTTCATGTCAATAAATTCATTCATAGTATAAAACGCATGATCGGTGAGCCATTTTTTTAATTTAAACTTAAAGGATTGCGTTGATGGTGCGTCTGTGATATTTGGTGGCAGACGGTTATACACCACTGGTACCATCATGTGAACCAGCTTCTCGGACTTGACTAGCCGATGGCGTATGGTCCTTAGCCTGTCATGGTACCTCAGATTGTACCTTTGCCTATCTCCAAACTTTGAAAGAAAGAAAGAAAGAAAGAAGAAATTGCGGTCTGGTAAATCACAAGTGAGGGTACTGTCATTATTCCCAGTGATATAAAATAGGGTCTAGCTGGGGTGTCTTGTGGCACTCGAACGATAGCTCGCACTGCCCTCTTTTGGAGTCCCAGTTGGCAGCGCACCCCCATAGCTCTACCCCATACTGGAGGTAAGAGTGGACTGATGAAAAATAAAAAATTTCACCATTCCTCTCTCCAAGGTTGACGAGAGACGCCAGATAGCAAAGCAAGCTCTACCTATCTTCTTACACATGCTATCTATATGGTTCTCCCTTGTCAAAGCTATATCCACAGTAAATCCCAAGAATACATTTGTGTTGGCCTGGTCCACATTCATGCCTTCAACCGGGGTGTACTCACCCTCCCTCAGGCACCTATTAAACAATTTGCATAAGGTGTATGCAAGTGGGCCAGCAATCTTATGTAGTAGCGATATCGATATTTCATAAATATCTTTCGTGTTTTTATGAGCAACCCCTACTGTTATTATTTTAACAATTTCGATCGGTGTTAAATGCCTAAATCTCAGCGAGCAACTCGCAGGCTCTCGCGACGAAGTGAGCCAGCGCAAGGCAGAGGAGACGCAGGCGGCGGCGGCGGCGGCGGCGGCGGCGGCGGGTGCTCCGCACGTCACGGCGGCATTCACAAAGTGCTGGTTGACGGCATCTACAGTGTCCACCTCGCTCGCAAACTCGGAACCGTCACTTTTTCGTAATATTTCAATAAAATCAACAGAATTGCGGGTTCGACCTGTTTCGAGTCGGACAACGTCCCACATCGTCTTAGCGGTATTACCTGCTTTCGCAATAACGTTACAATAGAAACTGCTGCGCTCCGATCTCAATACCCTGTCGAAACGATCTTGAAAATGATCGATCCGATCTAACAAGGCAAGGTTATCAGGATAGGAGCTTGATAGTTCTCTCATTTGTCGTATCAAATTCTCTAGTATTACTAGATCGTTCGATACCCAAGAACTTTTATTTTTATTGTTTGAGAAACATCTAAGTGGGTAACATGCATCTATTTTCCGACCCCGCTGTCCGCGGGGTCGGACAAGAAACCAGTCTGCGAAGCTGACTCCGGGCGGCCAGGCCGATGGTATCGTCACCTTCTCGTAAACCCCCTCCGGCATCCCAATCACGAACGCTGCATGCATTTCTGTTCAGATGTTACGCTTCTCAATACTGTACTGAGCTTCAATAATGTTATTTAGAAAGCGTTGTATTTGTCCTGTAGTCGTGTCGGGCTTAAAATTCCAAGCTTGGATATATTTCGTTCGCTCCGCTGCTTGGAGCTCGTCATTAGCAGAGCCCGTTCCGGTGGTAACGGGTCGTGGAGATTTCCTAGTCTTATTATTTCTACCGACTACTTGCCACTGTCCCATAGTGTTTTTTTCGTGCGGTTTAATTGGTTTAACTGATTCAGTCAACGCGACGATTTTTTCTTTAGGTTCCAAAGACCTTATTTCACTCGTAGATGCTACTGAGTTGCTAAGTGGAGAGACGTTGTTTAGTGTTATCGTATCTGTAGCGCGTACATTGCTGTGTTTCTTTGCTGGCTTTGCGAGCTCTGCTATGCATTGATGCGCGCGCTGCGTACGGGTCGCTGTTGCATTGATGCGCGCGCTGCGTACGGGTCGCTGTTGCACAGCTGACGTTATCGGGTTCTGAGGCGTCTTGGTACACGGCGGGTTAGTTGGTGGCTCGCGGGTACTAGTATTATTGCTGGATGAGTTTAGGTTCCCAATAATCACTGATTGCTCACTAATGCGCAATTTTAATGACTCCACTTTTTTCACAAGAGTTAAAACAGTTTTTTGTAGCTCGCGTATTACACTTTCCATCGTGATTTAGTCGTTTTTACGTAAACAATAAATGTATAACGCAGAGGCGTTGTTCGTTGCACGCGCGGGTACGTGATGGCTGTTAGGATACTTAGGATAGGACAGTTAGGATATTTTGGCAGTTCAATGTCGGTCAAGTGAACTATCGCAGTTGGCACACTGCGTACTTTTGTGAGATCTAGATAATGTTATGTTCGACCTTGGAACATTTAAGTCAGAGTGAATAGGTTCCTATCAGACAAGTGTGCTCAGCTGCTACGAGCCAGATATCTCATCTAAAATGAAATAAACGCCGCTAAAAGTAAATGCCGCTCTAATAAGTTTAAGTACTAAAATCCAGAATAAAAAAAATTGGCTAGTAATAATCTCAGTTACCAATGTATCCATAAATCAAAAGAAAACAATCTTAAGCATAGCTTTTCAAGTTGGACTTCTGGGAAACATATAAAAACTATTTAACCGCCCCTGTAGTCTGGTGGTTCAACCCACCGATTTCAGCTCTAGAGTCGGGTCACGGGTTCGATCCCCAGGGGGGGTCCAATATTGTTCTTGGTTTGGTTGGTGTTAGGACTTTGTTTAAGAACTGTCGCCATAACAACAATAAAAAAAAAACTGTTGTGTTCCGGCATTTAGAGGAAAAATAGCTAGTTCCTCAGTTTTTTGAGAATTCCGGGTAAAGTGCGCCTTTAACTTCTAGCCAGATGAGATGAAGACAAGATTCGTACAATTTTTAAATTACATAATTATTTAGATAATCATATTTTCCGTTATCTTGCTCCCATGTGAACAGCTACATCTAGTTTGGGGCTAGATAGCGTTGTGTTAATGTCTGGTTATGTTTAGAATCATTTGTATGCATTGTTATAGGTTCAGTGGACAGTAGGCCTAAGCTCTGAAGGGCTAATTAGTTGTTTAATATGCAATCATACTTGGTCCGGGCTCGAAGCGCTACATTTATGTGCTGTCATGTTGCGATGTTGGCACCTGCCTCTTGTCACATCTGGCGAGACTATTTCATTAAGTTACCAACCTGTCAATAAAAGACGCAGGTAAACATTGAAGCATGAGCCCGGACCATTTAATGCTATTGAATAAATAGGCCATTATTCTAGGATACAATAACTTTTCTTCAATTCTTACTAACAACAGAAGAAATGTGAAAATTTGTCTGAGAAAGGATTGCACAAATTTAAGTTTAACGAATTGCGAATATATATTTAGATTAACCACTGAGGCGAATCTGGCCTATGGATGGTTTTTAATCCAAAAATATGGTAAAATGGCCTATCCCTTCGGTAGATTGTCCACCAGTCTACTTCTTGTCCACCAGTACACTTCTTGTCCACCAGTACACCTCTTGTCCACCAGTACACTTCTTGTCCACCAGTACACTTCTTGTCCACCAGTACACTTCTTGTCCACCAGTACACTTCTTGTCCACCAGTACACTTCTTGTCCACCAGTACACTTCTTGGGCTGAAGTAATAGTGAATGATGATGATGAAGCAGTTTAAACACTATTTAAGGCAAGTAAGTGTTTGTCTCAATCAAGAGCCGCGTGTCGACAAACAGGGCTGAACAAGAATTGTTTGGACAACCCTCAACTTGCCAGTAAATAGATTCTACTCATTTACAAGTGAGCCGTACCCACAGACACTACTTACTGGTCTCACTGCACAGTAAAGTCGATGGCAACTCGAACTCAATGGAGACTCCTCAAATATTAACTCTCAATGAAGTGTTTTAATGACATCACTCAACGAGTTAAAGGGTACGGAGACTCAAATGACATCTTCAAGAGTCAAGTCAACCTGACCCAAAAACTGTAGGTACCAACCCCCTGCTCCGCAACGGACAAGGCTGTGTATCTCTGAATACAGAACCTTGTCCGTCTTATTCTCTCAATAACATACATTCCGACTGGGGATGGCCTGCAGCGTCCTTCTGAGTGCTATTTAATACCAGTTCTGTGACCAACCAATGCGACTACCAAGCGTAGTAAATACTGTAAGGTAAGCTTTGACATTACATTAGACATACATTATGACAGCAATATATTTATTTATAACATACATAAACGAGTATCTATCTTATTATTTAGTATTATTTTATCAAAACAGAATGTAGGAAAAAAAGGAAATATAACTAATTTTTTTATTTTTTTTTTATCATGTCAAAAACATCATTTATTCAATAAAAAGTACAATTAAACTAACTATGTACAAAGGAATCAGTCCGGTTACCAAAGGACCGTTACAAACGTTCTATATTGCCTTGTATTTTAGCGGTGAGTTAATCATGAGAACTAGTAGGGGCTCTACATCGTTGGATTCAAGTATGAGGATCCAAGTTCGATAGCAGCCGACTGAAGCTCAACTGAATTAATGCCACAGCCAACGGAGCCCGACATCTCGCTTGGTACCTATGTGTGTATGTATGTATCTCCGTCCTTCATTAGGTACCGTAGGGGTAGGTACGTACGAGAAGGTATCTATATTTAACATTACGTATAGTATGTTGATTTCAAATTATCATTGTGTTGACTTGCATTTTTTAATGAGCACATAAAATGCTAGTTGTATTATACTTTGTGAGAAATAAAATCTTAGATAAACTGGGTCTGTTCATTTAATATTTTCAAGTAAAACTTGATGTTGTCTGCTTAAAATACGCCGCTGAGCAACAAAATACAGTTTTAATAATGTTCGTCTGTTTGTTTGTGCACGGATGTGATTTCAGAGATAAATAAAATAAATATAAATGTGTAATGTACAAGACATTACTTTTACACAGCGCCATCTAACCCCAAACTAAGCATTATAATGATGCTTACGTGATAATTGCAATAAAAATTGTGTTGATTTTCAATCTTTCTTTCAATTTCTGTGGTCTAGTGGTCAACCCACCGACTTCAGATCCAGAGGTCCCGGGTTCGATCCCCATGGGGAGTACAATATATTGTGCTTGGTTTGGTTGGTGGTAGGACTTTGTTTAAGTCCGCCTGGCTAGCTACCACCATCTTACCTAATTCTGTCGCCATAATAACAATTCTAAAATTGTTGTGTCCCGGTATTTAGAGGTAAGATAGCCAGTTCCTCAGTTTCTTGAGGATTCCGGGTAAAGTGCGCCTTCACCTTCACCGTCGCACGTCGTTCAATATTGTATTGAAAAAGTTCTTGAAATCGGTTTTGTCCTTTCGGAGTCAAGCGTGGTCAAGTCACACACTAGAAACTTCTTAATTTCGCTGCTATGCTTAAAAACAAATCGTTGAAGACGAGTGATCAGTTAATGATGAAGTTGTTGAATACTCCGGGTAGAGATTAAAATTAAATTGTAGTTGTTAAACGTACGTAAAAGCGTGAAAGGTACCTATTAGTATATATATTAGTAGGTATAAATACTATTGAAAAGTGTGTTGTATTGAGTTGCTGTGTATTATTATATTTTATACTTGGCTACGGAACATCACGAAACATCCTTGTGAGGGGTTGTCTTATGTATGCATGCCATATAACAATGTTAAGTGGCATATCATCATCATAATCGAATATCCTGTCTGTATCGCTCATGTAATGGGTAAGAATCATCATTATCATCGCAACTTTGGTCGTACTGATTTCGTAAGATATCTAGATATACATATATGCTACATTTATAGTCATTGACAGTCATTTATAGTCAATTATTCATAAATTATCATTATACATTAAAAATCATCATACATAAAAACTACTTACAACTAAAATGTGTACAGTAGTAGTAATAAGGTATAGGTACAGCAATGGTATCTGTCTATCGTCTATCGGGTAATATGACTAACGAAGTCATCATATTTATAAAAAGTCTTGTCGATAAGCCAGCGTTTTAATTTGTTTTTAAAGATAGCGTAGTTTGGCATCTTTTATGGACTACTTGGTAACCTTTTACAAAATTCACGGTGGCGTTATCCCAAAGTCCTTCCACCATCTGATTTCATTTCAGACATGGGACACTTCGTATAGAGATTTGGTAATCGCTGTGTAGGTACTTATGTAAATGTGGCTACTCAACCAGATACTCAACAAGAGTTATGACGGGATTCACCATAGCCACTGCGCTTGGCAGGTAAGTTGGTGATATATGGAAGCTACTGTACCTTTCGTAGTAAAATCCCACGAACAGCAGAGGGACACATATTATTCCTTGTCGGGTCGCCGACGTAAACTAGAAACTTTGCATTTGATTATAATGATGTTGGTAGTGTAAAATCACACTAGGTACCTACGGTTTTCTATGGGCAAGGCAAGGCATGGGAGATCGATGTTTATTTCTATGGGCAAGGCATGGGAGATCGATGTTTATTTCTCAGCGTCTTATTTGCAGGTGATATTGCACAGGTATAGGTAGCTATTTTCTGGGACATAGGGTAGGTAAATTATTTTAATTACTTTTTATTGCATTTCCATTTGGACACAGTGGCAATGTCCTAAAGGATGGCCGCTAAATTAAACTTTAAGCATATTGTTCCGAGCATGATCAGTAAAAGAGTAGCTAATCTACCTGATCACTCTCAGAACACAATTATTCCATACTGGAGATGAGTGTCTATCAGCTTTTGTTTTCAGGATGCTGTTTGGACTGGCTCGTATCCTGCGAATCAGAGATGCAGTTTTTTTGCGTATTATCGCTTCAAAACCATCCGTTTGATATTCCGAAAACATCCCTGATGCGCTGCAGAAACAAGGCAGTCCCAACATCATCCTGAAAACATTATTATATTGGACACGTAGGGTCTCTAGCGGCTTTTTGGCCGGGTTGACCCATAGATTCCCCGTTAAGAAGCACTGACAGTATGCTTCAAAAGTTAAGAAGACAAAGATTCTGCAGTGGAATGGAAAATGAAAATAAATTAACAAACACAACTACATATTAATAGATTCACTATTTAATAAAAGTAAAGCTTCCGATATCTTCAACAAGTTTTTTCAGTAAACACTTGAAATTAACGACTTCCTTCGCCCTAGAGGTCTTGTACGACACGACAAGCTGATGCCGCCATCATCATCACCGAGAACCAGCCCTGAACTTGAAGCCTCACTCTCAAAACTTGAGTATCCGTAATCTAGTTACCATATTACAAGCAATGCTTAGTTTGGGGCTAGATGGCGCTGTGTGGAATTAATATCCTGTAAAAAATAATAAAAGCATAACTTTGAAGACCAATACATACCTATATATTATGATGAAATACTATATGGATGTAGTAAGTTAAGTGTTAATAAAATTAAGTCATACACTAGATTATTCGATTACTTTGCAGATGATGATGATGATGATACAATCACTTTAACAAAACAATGGGTATTTAAGACTCATAAAGCATTCTTGTAATCTCTTGCGTCGTGTAAATTGTTCACTCGAAGCCATCCTCCGTAATCCTCTCTTAATTCAAGCACAGATGCGAGGAATTACTGCCTCTTTGTGAAAGTGGGCTTAAAAGCTGGAATACTTTCACCCCTTCCTCCTCCCCCCACTCTCCCAGTATGCAGAAAGCTAGAGGACGGCGGTGGAACGTTTAGCGCACGAGTTATTTTATATAGAAACAATATCCCCTTATGACTTAATTTAAGTTTAAAACTGTTCTTCTATGTACAACAAAACTAATAAATTGTTAATTCATTCAATACTATTTTATCTTATGGTTCAAAGTTTTTTATGTCCAAATTCTAAATAGCAGGTAAAGGGTGTTTTTACTTTAGGCAGGTACTAAAAAAACTCTTGCAAGGTGCAAGGCTGGACTAATAACTGATGACTAGCTGAAACGTCTATTTATATATTTATGACAAAAATTGCAACATTCCATCGTAACACAACGACTGCACAAACACGAACACGAACGACCAAACAAACAATCGTTACAACTTGAAAGTTGACGAACTAACCGATGTCTGTAGGTCTACTACAAAAAACTAAACATAACGGATTCGTTAACGGATTGCACGTTTAACTATACAAAAATGACCGTTCTTTCGGATCTGACGACGTTCGATTTACATAGTAGGGCCCCAGGTCTAAGAAGAGAGCTTTGAACATGGCTGCTAAGTCATACAAGATGCTGAAGGGGGCACGCTTTCCGCCGGGAAGCTAAACGTTTTGGTCTCTTGCCAAGTCGGTTGAGTCCCCTCCTGTCGCCCTGTCCCTTGTAGAAACCATGGCTCGCTGGCCTACACTGCTGAAGAGAAAGCCGCCTACAGTCTCCGTGGTCGAGTGGTTCGCCCACCGATGTTCCGTCGAGAGGTCCCGGGTTCGACCCTAAGGGGAGTACAATATTGTGCTTGGTTCGGTTGGTGGTAGGGCATTGTTTTAGTCCGTCTGGAGGATTTCGGGTGAAGTGCGCTTCCACGTGAATAAAGTTAGTTGTCTAGATGGGATCCCGCGGTGGTTTTAAAGTGGTGTGCTTCCAAACTTTCATCTCTTCTTACTCGCATATTCCGCCTTTCTTTGGATACCGGTAAGGTTCTATCATCTTGGAAGCTCGCTAATGTCAGACCTGTCCCAAAAAAAGGTAGCCGAGCAGACCCCGCTAACTACCGGCCAATCTCTATCACCTCCATTCTCTGCCAGTCAGTGGAATGCGCTCTCAAAACAGTAAACTGGCATACCTCTCTTGGATCTCCTTTGTGATTGTCAGTACGGCTTTTACCGGAAACCATCAACATGAGATCTACAAGCGGAGTGAAGCCATCGAAAGACACGCGGAAGCTATGGCTTTCCCTGGATATTTCAAAGACTTTTGATTGGCTATCGATTCCGGGGTACAGGATCAAAGGGTCTGTTCTATCATCAACTCTTTTCCTGCTTTACAAAAATGAAATTTGTGAAATTATCAATAAATATGTAATCTACATATTTCTTCAACCTTATTTTCGTTCATGTTTAGACTTAAACAAAAACTACGTGCGCACCGTCACTATATAGTCAATCGATGAACTGATTCGCGGCCGCAGCGCGGTTATGGCGCTGCAATCGCGCGTTTTATATCTGTATGCATTTACAAAGCAGCGCGGCCGCAGCGCTGCAGACGCGCTGCCTCCGAGCGGCACTTTACGGCAAATTTGAAGGCGCCCTCAGGCCAAATCTTCACTTGTTTTCAGGTAAGCTTGTTGTCAAACGTTTGCTATAGTCAAATTTTGCAGGTACTTAATTAGAAAGTAATACTCGGTTAGCATTGATTACCTTCTTATAAAAACACAATTTAAATCAAAATACTCTTTAGCATATATTTTGATTTGCACTATGTTTAAATGTAAGCCATAATAATCTCTATCCATAATAAATCTACAAATATATATTGAATCGAACATGCCAGTTTGAAATTATCGATTAATAACGATTGTACTTGGCTACTGGAGGGTGAAAATCACGTATAAGTATACAAACTATTAATTACAAGTTTCTGTGATACACCCGATTTATACGAGTAATGTATCTTCAGGTACTGAGGATAGCTTAATTTAGTGAAATAACAAACACAATTATGCAGACGCTACGTCGACAGCTCCGGGACTACATCAGGTATTACGGGTACGTAGTGAGTTTCAGTATCGCAGCACTTTAGTTTGACAAGTTGACGTTTCAGTGAGCTCGTGTCCAATATTGCAGCTAGAATGCTATGCTTTTAGGACGAATTCACTGTGGTGTAAAAATATATGGTATTTTTTTAAATATTCAGTCAACATTTAATTCGAGGTTCTGGAGTGACTACGTGAGTAGGTTAATAAGTTTATATTACACTTAAAAGCACCTTGCTTTTTAAATTAACTTTATTAGTTGAAATACATTTTGGATTTGTTTTATTGTACTACGGGGAGTCGGATCAGAGATAAAGGCCTTGGCCTTAATCTCATCTGATTGTCAAGTTATGATAAGGCCGAAAGTGGAAGCGTACTTCACCCAAAATCCTCTGCTAACTGAGGAACTGGCTATCTTACCTCTAAATGCCGGAACACAACAATTTTATAATTATCGTTATGGTGACAGAATGAAGTAAGATGGTGGTTGCTAGGTCCGCCTGGCAACAAGCCAGGCGGACCTAGCACCAACCAAACCTAGTACAATATTGTTGTACTCACCCTGGAAATGTAACCCGGGACCATTTATGTAATGAGCTGACTGTTTAAATGAGAGCCATATTAAATTAGCAGTTCACCTCGAACTGATAAATCGCGATGTTTGGTCTGTGTGAGGTGTTTATAACCCTGGAGATAATTATGAAATATAAAGCTATTACTTATAACACTCGTATTACTTATAGGTATTATAAGGATATTACTTATTGACACAATGATAAACGAGTGCTTTTATCCTTACTCTTAGTACACTATTTATCAATCTCTTTGCCAACTCTAATTTTATTCAAAGCCAGAATGAGAACAAAGCACCAAAGCACCGGTCGAGAGAGAGCGTCGAACACTCAGATGAATAAAAATAAATTGAGAGAAAGAGTTCCTTGAGTAATTTTATTCATCAAGAGGCATATTCAAAATGTGGAAGTAATCGTATTGTTTTTTTTTTTTAATATTTATGGTATAATACCTCTCTAACGCAAACCAGACATCACAAGATCTCTCTCTGTGCGGGCGAGCTACTAGTTTACTGATCTGAGCAGATATTATCAAGCCACCGACGATTGTTTTTATCAATTAGAATTTGGGGCTGTTATAATATGCACGTTGCACTCCGAAACAAAACAACCCCAACAGCTATTCATGAGCCCGCCTGCGATGCTGCGAGGTCGCGCATAATGCGATCCCCCGACTCCACCCGGGCCCGGACTGTCGATGCCGCTACTGGAACAAGGTCAGAGATACCCGGTTCGGGATGAGCTGTCACGTTATATCAACTCATTCTATTTGGCTGGCCCGCGACAAGCCTATTTACAATGTATGTGGTACGGCAGGCTTGAAGCTCGTCGTTGTGCCTTTATGATTAGGACTGGTAAAGAATGCCTTCGTCTGTTTACGCACAAGTACAATCTTGAAGTCTTCAAATCTAGAGTGAAAAGGTTCCTTTTTGATAAGCCTGCTCTATTTCAGGCCACATCACTACTAGTTTTTCGAGTGAGCTAGTTTTGGTGGCCAAACCATTGGCCATCAACACCAGAAAATGACAAATATCAAAAAGTATTGGCGGCACATAAACCTCCCCAGATCAATACCATAAAAAGAGATCCTGGGCTTCTTCCGCACAATCATTTATATTGATGTTTGTAAGAATTCAACGATATTACAAAAACGAGGTCCTAAAGATTCACTAGTACAATAATAAGTTGGCTAATTCTGTTGAAATGTTGGAAAGTGAAAATCTTGTGGTGAGTATGGCCGCGGGTGAATCCGTCTGCCGCGGGTGAATACTCAGCCTGGAATCTTAATACAGGTTTAATTTAACTAGGCTCGTTGCTACGGGGCGCCTCGTTGCTACGCGCTGCCGGCTACGAGGTGCTACAGCGTAGACCCTCTACGAGATTAGCTATTTGCGACAAGGGTGTAGTTGTTGGGTCATTCATTAGAAGATAGCATATAATAATAGATTAACATAGACATCCGTAAGTAGTCGATTCATTGAATGTGTAGGTAGTTATCCCACATCACACGAAAAGCGAAGGCGTTTCAATGAGGAACGTAGTAACGGAAACTCATATTTGTTGAAACTTTCACTCAAATGTATTTATTTTTAATATTTGTTTTATTATAAGCCTTCATCTCATCTGAGTTCAAGTTATGTTAAGGCTGAAGGTATAAACGCGCTTCACCCGGAGTCCTCAGACTGAGGTACTGCCGGTACCGGTGAGGTACACAACAGTATACAATTATTGTTATGGCGACAGACTTAGGTCAGATGTTGATAGCAAGCCAGGCGGACTTCAATAAAGTCCTACCACCAACTTAGCATAATGCTGTATCCTCCACCTGATCAAACTCCTGGATTTGATACCGGTGGATGTACCACTAGACCACAGAGGTTGAACTGATTATGCTAATAAACTGAAAGCTAAGTATAAAAAATCAATGGTAACTAACTGAACAATGCCTCTCCTTCTGAGACAATTGGATAAAAATATTTGAATGAACAAATCTAGGATTGCAGGCGTCATTTGGGCTGTATTGCTTACCCTGATATTCCATTGATATTGGTATGAAGGATTGGAATGGAAACGACGTCCATATGAATATGCACAAAATCTTTCACATTTAACTTAACACGTTTATTTTCCACATTTTATTTTCCAGGGCCACTAAGGCCAAGTCAGAAACCGTGAGAGTTATAGAAAAGTTATGTTATGAGTTACGTGTTCGATAGAAAAAGTTCTGCAATAAAGAAAATCTATTTTATTCAATAGTTTTTCTGGAAAAAATGTTTTATGAAACAAACTATTTTTGCATTTTCGAGTTTTTATTTTGATAATAAAAATAATTAATGTTTGATGACTATGTGCCCAAAGTTGTTGGAACACTTTCAAAATTGAGAATGTATAAATTGAACTTCATGAATTTTTTGAATGAAATAAAAGTTGCATGTATCCTCAACTTTTTTAATTCTTAGTTAATGTGTGTTCATTTTTACTTTATTTCTTAAGCGCGCAGCTTCATTGTATATTCCGTTTTTATAAATTTAAGCAGGATGAGTGTTCGAATTATTGATTATAAGGTACAATGTTACTATTAGTGAATACCTATAATTGGCTAACTATTTCTATTTAAATTTTTAAGGAAATTTTTTGTAGCTGTTGGTTTTCCGAATTAAAATAAATAAATAAATAAATACATTTGTATTGTCTGAAATGCGTAATCGAAGCTATTAAATCCTCTTTTGCTGTTCGTGTAGAACTTTTAAAAATCGAAAAGTCTTCAAAAAGCTTGGCCGAAAAAGGCAATTGGATCAAATTCTGAATTTAACAGATTTGTACAATGGCGACTCATTGTGCAAAACTGGAAATATGATACTGCGATACTAAAATTTTGAAGTTCTAAAAAAATGTTTTTGAAATATTTTTTTTCTATTTGCTGATATTTTTGTATCATTGTACGGTGGGTATGACAATGTTCAAAATGTTCAGCCATAAGTGTGTCCGTGCCTTGTCACCAGCTGCGTTACCACGACAAGCTAACGTGCTTTAATCCAAATAGAATGAATGCATAAAATAGAATTTATACATTTTCAACTTTGAAAGTGTTCCAACATCTTTGGGCACATAGTCATACTACATTATTTCTATTATTATCAAACAAAGAACTAGCAGAAAAAAACATTTAAACTCATTTTTCCATGATTGTCCCACCTCGGTACGAATGGACCTCTTGTGGTTGCTGGAGGCGACTTTCTCTGCCTGGAACTCTCCAAACACGTGTTCTTCGTGAATCGGGGTGGAATCCAAACCGAGACTCATCAGTAAAGAGAACCATTGTCCATTTGCCATTGTTCCATAACAAATGTTCTTGAGCCCAAAGAAGTCGCCCTCCGCGATTGCCTCGTCGTAGAGCTAGCACACGAAGCGGCCTACGAGAATGAAGATCGACTTCATGTAGCCTTCTTCTGACGGTTTGGTCGCTGACTGACAGCTGATGGCCTTTGCACTAGCTGCTTTGCTGTGAGATTGGGTTCCCTCCTGGCGGAATTTTGGAGAAGACGATCTTGTCTAGGGGTGGTTACTCGTTTTTTTCCAGCGTGGCGCTCTCTTACATCCCCAGTAATACGATAACGTGACCACAATCGAGAAATTACGTTTTGATTGGTGTTTAGGGTATTGGCAACCAAGCGTTGGATAGCACCGGCTTGTAACATGCCTATCGCTCTTATCATTTCTTCTCTGATTAAATGTCGACGTTCCATGATATTACGAATATCACAAGATCCGTTAAAATTAAAAATTACTTAGATAGCACTAATTGATAATTAAATAAAAGTTAATTTATCTAAGGCAAAATAAACGTTGCTTAATTTAAATCGGAGTCCCCATTCTATCTTTTGTTTATTGTGTTCTATTTTTTTTTTTTCTAAATTTTGAAAAGGGAACAAAATAGGTTTAATTCCATATATAAACTTTTTCTAAAAAGCAAATAATTTGTAAGCAAATCATTTCGAAATGGAATATCCGTAGACAATGTTGATGTGTGTATTTGAGTATGTATTAAATATCTATCTTGTAGGGAACTCTTGCATCTATCACATATTTCACAATACCAACGTAAATAAATGACGGATGTAGGTACTACAAGGTATACTACACAGGTGTACATACTAACGTACAAAAAAAAATCTTTCTAGGTTGTCGAAATCGTAAATAAAACATAATGTTATAAGGTTTTTATTTCATGAAAGCACAATGCCTGCTCTAAATTACGTTAACATTAGATATTGTAAAATGTATGCATTATCAACGCCCTGGGCAAATGCATTGCCCACCAACGCAGTCACACCCGGTCGGGCAGTCGCTACTAGTCAGGCAGTCACTGAACCTCCGGTAAGAGCAGGAACATGTTCCTCTGGAGCAGTGACATAAAAACCCACATTCACTGTCCACCTGGCAAACTGACTTAAGCATATTGCAGCTGCACTGGCCAGCAACGCATGAACACCCAGCTGTGCAGTCAGCGTCGGTCGTGCAATTCATTATGCGTAGCCTGTCTGGTTTCCTGATGCAGCTGCATTGGCCAGCAACGCATGAACACCCAGCTGTGCAGTCAGCGTCGGTCGTGCAATTCATTATGCGTAGCCTGTCTGGTTTCCTGATGCAGCTGCATTGGCCAGCAACGCATGAACACCCAGCTGTGCAGTCAGCGTCGGTCGTGCAATTCATTATGCGTAGCCTGTCTGGTTTCCTGATGCAGCTGCATTGGCCAGCAACGCATGAACACCCAGCTGCGCAGTCAGCGTCGGTCGTGCAATTCATTATGCGTAGCCTGTCTGGTTTCCTGATGCAGCTGCATTGGCCAGCAACGCATGAACACCCAGCTGTGCAGTCAGCGTCGGTCGTGCAATTCATTATGCGTAGCCTGTCTGGTTTCCTGATGCAGCTGCATTTGCCAGCAACGCATGAACACCCAGCTGTGCAGTCAGCGTCGGTCGTGCAATTTACTAAGCGTAGCCTGTCTGGTTTCCTGATGCAGCTGCATTGGCCAGCAACGCATGAACACCCAGCTGTGCAGTCAGCGTCGGTCGTGCAATTCATTATGCGTAGCCTGTCTGGTTTACTGATGCAGCTGCATTGGCCAGCAACACATGAACACCCAGCTGTGCAGTCAGCGTCAGTCGTGCAATTCATTATGCGTAGCCTGTCTGGTTTCCTGATGCAGCTGCATTGGCCAGCAACGCATGAACACCCAGCTGTGCAGTCAGCGTCGGTCGTGCAATTCATTATGCGTAGCCTGTCTGGTTTCCTGATGCAGCTGCATTGGCCAGCAACGCATGAACACCCAGCTGTGCAGTCAGCGTCGGTCGTGCAATTTACTAAGCGTAGCCTGTCTGGTTTCCTGATGCAGCTGCATTGGCCAGCAACGCATGAACACCCAGCTGTGCAGTCAGCGTCGGTCGTGCAATTCATTATGCGTAGCCTGTCTGGTTTACTGATGCAGCTGCATTGGCCAGCAACGCATGAACACCCAGCTGTGCAGTCAGCGTCGGTCGTGCAATTCATTATGCGTAGCCTGTCTGGTTTCCTGATGCAGCTGCATTGGCCAGCAACGCATGAACACCCAGCTGTGCAGTCAGCGTCGGTCGTGCAATTCATTATGCGTAGCCTGTCTGGTTTCCTGATGCAGCTGCATTGGCCAGCAACGCATGAACACCCAGCTGTGCAGTCAGCGTCGGTCGTGCAATTTACTAAGCGTAGCCTGTCTGGTTTCCTGATGCAGCTGCATTGGCCAGCAACGCATGAACACCCAGCTGTGCAGTCAGCGTCGGTCGTGCAATTCATTATGCGTAGCCTGTCTGGTTTCCTGATGCAGCTGCATTGGCCAGCAACGCATGAACACCCAGCTGTGCAGTCAGCGTCGGTCGTGCAATTCATTATGCGTAGCCTGTCTGGTTTCCTGATGCAGCTGCATTGGCCAGCAACGCATGAACACCCAGCTGTGCAGTCAGCGTCGGTCGTGCAATTTACTAAGCGTAGCCTGTCTGGTTTCCTGATGCAGCTGCATTGGCCAGCAACGCATGAACACCCAGCTGTGCAGTCAGCGTCGGTCGTGCAATTCATTATGCGTAGCCTGTCTGGTTTCCTGATGCAGCTGCATTGGCCAGCAACGCATGAACACCCAGCTGCGCAGTCAGCGTCGGTCGTGCAATTCATTATGCGTAGCCTGTCTGGTTTCCTGATGCAGCTGCATTGGCCAGCAACGCATGAACACCCAGCTGTGCAGTCAGCGTCGGTCGTGCAATTCATTATGCGTAGCCTGTCTGGTTTCCTGATGCAGCTGCATTGGCCAGCAACGCATGAACACCCAGCTGTGCAGTCAGCGTCAGTCATGCAATTCATTATGCGTAGCCTGTCTGGTTTCCTGATGTAGCTGCATTGGCCAGCAACGCATGAACACCCAGCTGTGCAGTCAGCGTCGGTCGTGCAATTCGTTATGCGTAGCCTGTCTGGTTTCCTGATGCAGCTGCATTGGCCAGCAACGCATGAACACCCAGCTGTGCAGTCAGCGTCGGTCGTGCAATTCATTATGCGTAGCCTGTCTGGTTTCCTGATGCAGCTGCATTGGCCAGCAACGCATGAACACCCAGCTGCGCAGTCAGCGTCGGTCGTGCAATTCATTATGCGTAGCCTGTCTGGTTTCCTGATGCAGCTGCATTGGCCAGCAACGCATGAACACCCAGCTGTGCAGTCAGCGTCGGTCGTGCAATTCATTATGCGTAGCCTGTCTGGTTTCCTGATGCAGCTGCATTGGCCAGCAACGCATGAACACCCAGCTGTGCAGTCAGCGTCGGTCGTGCAATTCATTATGCGTAGCCTGTCTGGTTTCCTGATGCAGCTGCATTGGCCAGCAACGCATGAACACCCAGCTGTGCAGTCAGCGTCGGTCGTGCAATTCATTATGCGTAGCCTGTCTGGTTTCCTGATGCAGCTGCATTGGCCAGCAACGCATGAACACCCAGCTGCGCAGTCAGCGTCGGTCGTGCAATTCATTATGCGTAGCCTGTCTGGTTTCCTGATGCAGCTGCATTGGCCAGCAACGCATGAACACCCAGCTGTGCAGTCAGCGTCGGTCGTGCAATTCATTATGCGTAGCCTGTCTGGTTTTCTGATGCAGCTGCATTGGCCAGCAACGCATGAACACCCAGCTGTGCAGTCAGCGTCAGTCGTGCAATTCATTATGCGTAGCCTGTCTGGTTTCCTGATGCAGCTGCATTGGCCAGCAACGCATGAACACCCAGCTGTGCAGTCAGCGTCGGTCGTGCAATTCATTATGCGTAGCCTGTCTGGTTTCCTGATGCAGCTGCATTGGCCAGCAACGCATGAACACCCAGCTGTGCAGTCAGCGTCGGTCGTGCAATTCATTATGCGTAGCCTGTCTGGTTTCCTGATGCAGCTGCATTGGCCAGCAACGCATGAACACCCAGCTGCGCAGTCAGCGTCGGTCGTGCAATTCATTATGCGTAGCCTGTCTGGTTTCCTGATGCAGCTGCATTGGCCAGCAACGCATGAACACCCAGCTGTGCAGTCAGCGTCGGTCGTGCAATTCATTATGCGTAGCCTGTCTGGTTTCCTGATGCAGCTGCATTGGCCAGCAACGCATGAACACCCAGCTGTGCAGTCAGCGTCGGTCGTGCAATTCATTATGCGTAGCCTGTCTGGTTTCCTGATGCAGCTGCATTGGCCAGCAACGCATAAACACCCAGCTGTGCAGTCAGCGTCGGTCGTGCAATTCATTATGCGTAGCCTGTCTGGTTTCCTGATGCAGCTGCATTGGCCAGCAACGCATGAACACCCAGCTGTGCAGTCAGCGTCAGTCGTACAATTCATTATGCGTAACCGGTCTGGTTTCCTGCTGCAGCTGCACTGGCCGGCAACGCATGAACACCCAGCTGTGCAGTCAGCGTCAGTCGTACAATTTACTAAGCGTAGCCTGTCTGGTTTCCTGCTGCAGCTGCACTGGCCAGCAACGCATGAACACCCAGCTGTGCAGTCAGCGTCGGTCGTGCAATTCATTATGCGTAGCCTGTCTGGTTTCCTGCTGCAGCTGCATTGGCCAGCAACGCATGAACACCCAGCTGTGCAGTCAGCGTCAGTCGTGCAATTTACTAAGCGTAGCCTGTCTGGTTTCCTGCTGCAGCTGCATTGGCCAGCAACGCATGAACACCCAGCTGTGCAGTCAGCATCAGTCGTGCAATTTACTAAGCGTAGCCTGTCTGGTTTCCTGCTGCAGCTGCATTGGCCAGCAACGCATGAACACCCAGCTGTGCAGTCAGCGTCAGTCGTGCAATTTACTAAGCGTAGCCTGTCTGGTTTCCTGCTGCAGCTGCATTGGCCAGCAACGCATGAACACCCAGCTGTGCAGTCAGCGTCAGTCGTGCAATTTACTAAGCGTAGCTTGTCTGGTTTCCTGCTGCAGCTGCATTGGCCAGCAACGCATGAACACCCAGCTGTGCAGTCAGCGTCGGTCGTACAATTCATTATGCGTAACCGGTCTGGTTTCCTGTTGCAGCTGCATTGGCTAGCAACGCATGAACACCCTGCTGTGCAGTCAGCGTCAGTCGTGCAATTTACTAAGCGTAGCCTGTCTGGTTTCCTGCTGCAGCTGCACTGGCCGGCAACGCATGAACAACCAGCTGTGCAGTCAGCGTCAGTCGTGCAATTTACTAAGCGTAGCCTGTCTGGTTTCCTGCTGCAGCTGCACTGGCCGGCAACGCATGAACACCCAGCTGTGCAGTCAGCGTCGGTCGTGCAATTCATTATGCGTAGCCTGTCTGGTTTCCTGCTGCAGCTGCATTGGCCAGCAACGCATGAACACCCAGCTGTGCAGTCAGCGTCAGTCGTGCAATTTACTAAGCGTAGCTTGTCTGGTTTCCTGCTGCAGCTGCACTGGCCGGCAACGCATGAACACCCAGCTGTGCAGTCAGCGTCGGTCGTGCAATTTACTAAGCGTAGCTTGTCTGGTTTCCTGCTGCAGCTGCATTGGCCAGCAACGCATGAACACCCAGCTGTGCAGTCAGCGTCAGTCGTGCAATTTACTAAGCGTAGCCTATCTGGTTTCCTGCTGCAGCTGCACTGGCCGGCAACGCATGAACACCCAGCTGTGCAGTCAGCGTCGGTCGTGCAATTTACTAAACGTAGCCTGTCTGGTTTCCTGCTGCAGCTGCATTGACCAGCAACGCATGTACACCCAGCTGTGCAGTCAGCGTCGGTCGTACATTTCATTATGCGTAACCGGTCTGGTTTCCTGTTGCAGCTGCATTGGCTAGCAACGCATGAACACCCAGCTGTGCAGTCAGTGTTGGTTGTGCATTTGCGTGTAACGATGGCCTTTTTTCGCTCCTCGCAGTCGCATTGTTCAGTGAAGCATTTACATCTGTCGGGACAATCACTGTCAACTTCGCACTGGTTGCGTGTTACGATGACCCTATTTCTCTCCTCGCAGTCGCATTGTTCATTGACGCATTTACATCTGTCGGGACAATCACTGTCAATTTCGCACTGATTGCGTGTTATGATGACCCTATTTCGCTCCTCGCAGTCGCATTGTTCAGTGACGCATTTACATCTGTCGGGACAATCACTGTCAACTTCGCACTGGTTGCGTGTTACGATGACCCTATTTCTCTCCTCGCAGTCGCATTGTTCATTGACGCATTTACATCTGTCGGGACAATCACTGTCAATTTCGCACTGATTGCGTGTTATGATGACCCTATTTCGCTCCTCGCAGTCGCATTGTTCATTGACGCATTTACATCTGTCGGGACAATCACTGTCAACTTCGCACTGGTTGCGTGTTACGATGACCCTGTTTTGCTCTCTGCAGTCGCAAATTCCATGGACGCATTTACATCTGTCGGGACATTCACGGTCAACTTCGCACCTGAAGTGTGTTACGATGACCCTATTTCGCTCCTCGCAGTCGCATTGTTCAGTGACGCATTTACATCTGTCGGGACAATCACTGTCAACTTCGCACTGGTTGCGTGTTACGATGACCCTATTTCTCTCCTCGCAGTCGCATTGTTCATTGACGCATTTACATCTGTCGGGACAATCACTGTCAATTTCGCACTGATTGCGTGTTACGATGACCCTATTTCGCTCCTCGCAGTCGCATTGTTCATTGACGCATTTACATCTGTCGGGACAATCACTGTCAACTTCGCACTGGTTGCGTGTTACGATGACCCTGTTTTGCTCTCTGCAGTCGCAAATTCCATGGACGCATTTACATCTGTCGGGACATTCACGGTCAACTTCGCACCCGAAGTGGGTTACGATGACCCTATTTCGCTCCTCGCAGTCGCATTGTTCAGTGACGCATTTACATCTTTCGGGACAATCACTGTCAACTTCGCACTGGTTGCGTGTTACGATGACCCTGTTTTGCTCTCTGCAGTCGCAAATTCCATGGACGCATTTACATCTGTCGGGACATTCACGGTCAACTTCGCACCCGAAGTGTGTTACGATGACCCTATTTCGCTCCTCGCAGTCGCATTGTTCAGTGTTGCATTTACATCTGTCGGGACAATCACTGTCAACTTCGCACTGGTTGCGTGTAACGATGACCCTATTTCTCTCCTCGCAGTCGCATTGTTCATTGACGCATTTACATCTGTCGGGACAATCACTGTCAATTTCGCACTGATTGCGTGTTACGATGACCCTATTTCGCTCCTCGCAGTCGCATTGTTCATTGACGCATTTACATCTGTCGGGACAATCACTGTCAACTTCGCACTGGTTGCGTGTTACGATGACCCTGTTTTGCTCTCTGCAGTCGCAAATTCCATGGACGCATTTACATCTGTCGGGACATTCACGGTCAACTTCGCACCCGAAGTGTGTTACGATGACCCTATTTCGCTCCTCGCAGTCGCATTGTTCAGTGACGCATTTACATCTGTCGGGACAATCACTGTCAACTTCGCACTGGTTGCGTGTTACGATGACCCTATTTCTCTCCTCGCAGTCGCATTGTTCATTGACGCATTTACATCTGTCGGGACAATCACTGTCAATTTCGCACTGATTGCGTGTTACGATGACCCTATTTCGCTCCTCGCAGTCGCATTGTTCATTGACGCATTTACATCTGTCGGGACAATCACTGTCAACTTCGCACTGGTTGCGTGTTACGATGACCCTGTTTTGCTCTCTGCAGTCGCAAATTCCATGGACGCATTTACATCTGTCGGGACATTCACGGTCAACTTCGCACCCGAAGTGGGTTACGATGACCCTATTTCGCTCATCGCAGTCGCATTGTTCATTGACGCATTTACATCTGTCGGGACAATCACTGTCAATTTCGCACTGATTGCGTGTTACGATGACTCTGTTTTGCTCTCTGCAGTCGCAAATTCCATGGACGCATTTACATCTGTCGGGACAATCACCGTCAACTTCGCACCCGAAGTGTGTTACGATGACCCTATTTTGCTCCTCGCAGTCGCATTGTTCATTGACGCATTTACATCTGTCGGGACAGTCACTGTCGATTTCGCACTGGTTGCGTTTCAAACCTGGAAAAATATTAAATGTTCTCTAGTTTTATAATGCAAAAATCTGTAAATTTTTGCTGAAACACAGTTTGATAAAAAAAAATTATACAACTAGGATACGGGACAAGCAAGTAGCCCACCTGGTGTTATGTGCATCTCTTGCCTATAACAATGCCTTACTGCGTAGGTCACATTCACAAAGAACATAGCCTACACGGCACTGCATTGTATCCACCAACTTGAGGCATGAAGGTGTTAAGCCTCGCGTGCCCGTATTTTCACAGGCAACCATACCCTTTAAACCGGAACACAACAACTGAATGGCGGCTGAAATAGGTATGGTGGTAGTAATTCTCCGGAAAAGCTCTTTAACAAGGGGTTTCTACTATTATTTTTATCATAAATATATATTGTATATGCCATTGTATATGTATATGCGACGTCCACTGAAACCTATTGTTTCAGTGGACGTCGCATATTTCTTGTATTTACAGGGTTATTGGTTATTCGACGTATTTCTGTCAGGAAGTGATATGGATGATATTTGCGATTAAATTATCACCGATATTATATTTTTTATGCAAAAGTGAACCATTGTTAAGTTATCATGTTTTTTATCTATTTTCAAAATAAGTTAAAAATGCAACATCAAAAATTAATAAAAAAAAAGTATCAGTTTAATTATAATTTTTTCTTCTGATTTATAAATACGATGAAACACTGGTTATTTTTCAAAATGAAAAAAACAACAATTATCGGTACAAATTTGAAAATGCGAGACGAAAAACCATATTATTTTAATATAGTTTTGAGATTATTTCCTGCAATCAATGCCTTAAAACAAAAAAAAAAGTTGTGGAACCTGGCTTGCAGAATATTTTAAAAACATTTTTTTAGCTTTCCAACAATACATAACAACGGAATTTCTTGTAGAACTAAACTAAGGGTCGTTCTTTAAAATTACTATAAAATTCATTAAAAACAATACTCAATGCAAATAAAACAAAAATACAAATTTTAATAAAATTTTGAAACAGAAACAGTTTAGTAGTTAGGTATAACAATTAACAGTTAATAAGTAACAATTATGACATTTTGTAATTTAGCCTAATTAAGGTTGTTGCTCGAAGTGACTTCCCTTGACTTCTACGAGAATTGCGTGCGCAAATCCGCACTGTTTTTCAGAGTTGTGACTTTAACTACAGAACTTGTCAAATTATTCCGCATCGCATTTGCTGCGTTTATAATTGTTGTTTCGAGTTCTTCCGAGGATGACAGGCGAGACGTCTTAAACAAGGGATTTCATGTGACCCCAGATATAGATATCAACCGGCGTTAAGTCCGGACTCCTCGCAGGACACGGAAGGGGTCCTCTTCGCCCTGTCCAACGATTAGGAAGATGACTATCGAGCCATCGCCTAGCATTGACACCAAAACGTATAGGACATCCGTCTAGCTGGTATATTATGTTTTGCCTTAGCCAAAGGTACGTCTTCGAGGAGGTCAAACATTTCATTTGTCAAAAATTATTAATTTATTTTTTTTATTAGGATTTTTGTGCACTTTCTCACTCCAATAATATTAATTGTGATAGTTAGTAATCCCATCTTGAACGAATTTGGATTCACGGAACACAACAATTTAGAATTGTTGTTATACGACATACTCAGGTAAGATGGTGGTAGCTAGCCAGGCGGATTTAAGCAAAGTCCTAACACCAACCAAACCCAGCCCAATATTGTACTGAGATCGAACCCGGTGAATCGGTGGGTTGAACCACTAGACCACAGAGGCGGTTCTTCTTCTTCTTCTTCTACTTTGTCCACCACAATGTGGAAAGAAATACCTCTTTAAATGTAAGGTACGACCATTATCACCATGCTAAGCAGACAGATTATTAAAATATTGTTTACATTAAGAAAGAAGCTGCTGCCTTTTTGATTTTACACATCCGTGGGCTAGAGGGGCACATTTTTAAACCACTTCTGCGAAGGCAACAATTTAAAGAGAACTTTTCAAAACAACGTTAACCTTTATTTCATGTTAGTAAGGATATAACATTACGTTAGCAACAAGAGAGAGCCTAGAACACTCGGTGAATTAAGAGAGTTCAAAAAAAGAGGGCTTATTAAAGTGAGAAAGGTGTAAAGAAAGCACACTTTTATCGTTGTGTAGTTGGATGTTCTATCTGAGTAAAATCTCCGTCACAAAACAGACGTAACGAGATCCCAGTTCCGGGCGAACTACTACCAAGTGTGTGTGCCCACACAAACTATGGTTGGTTTTTAAGGCTCATACAAATTGTATTTATTTGTAATTTTTAATTTAGTAAAAAATATGTAATTTTATGTGTAGGTTTGTGTAAAAACTTTAACTTTGAGCACCAATCTGTCTGCCAAGCGGTTTTGAAGGAAGTTTTTTCTATATTGCGGTGGACAATATATAATATAATGTGCTGTTAATGTGGGATATGCGCAGTCAAACCACTTGCACATCTCGAATGAATTTCTTGGATTAAATCGACAAAGATTCGAGTATCAAAATATTAACAGACAGTTTTATTGAAACTAAGACCTTACGAGCAATGATGACCATCATTTTCCCCGTTATATTAAAAACCACCATCAAACATAAGGGCAAAAATAAACATAAATTTTGATAGCCACAGTCTCATCCACAGGTCTCAACCCCCATTTCATATGATCAGACTTTTTTCAGATTTCGAATTTATTTACCCCTTTTGCAGCCCTTAATGTTATTAAATGGGTTGTTACATCATATAAAAAAGAAGTCAATTGTAAAGTCAACCTTCTATCTATCCTACAAGACATACCAAGCGTTTTACCCTCTTAACGCACCCCTTTGTTACAATAACTACCCTTAATTTTTGTGTTTTTTAAGATTTCATATTTTGTGATGTAATTTAGTGGCCTTTAACGATAAATCTCGATAATATAATTATACAAGGCAGCGTGCTATCACCTCTTCTCTTCGCTATTTTGATTCACTCTATTACCAGTAAATGCTTCCCGTACCTGTAGATGATGTACAAATAGATATCCAAGTGCCGGTCGAGAACGTTGATGGGGCAGTTGGTCTCTACAATGTTGATCTGAACCACATTTGTGAGTTTTGCTCCACTCTTTTGTAGTCACAAGCAAATTCCCAAAACTGATTACTCAATTCTCCCCAGTATATTATTTGATGGCTCTATAATACATATTATGAAATCTGTGAACCATCTGGGTATAATTATGGATTTCACGATGTCCTTTGATCCTTGTATCCAGGAATCAGATAAATGATAAATGAATTTATTGTAAATGTTTGCGTCTTTTGCTTAACTGAGGAGAATTCGGATTTTTTGTCAAAGTTACGCTTGCACAAGCACTATTGCTTCGTATTTTTAACCAACTTCAACAAAAACCTCAATTCAGTTTTTTTTTAAGTTTTTTTTTTAAGTTTTACCTCAAAACTCCTTAATTTCTCAACCGATTTGTTTTTTATGGCGTTTCAAAAACGTTACTCTTCATTTCCTCAAATATTTTAATAATTCCGAGTTTTTAATACAAGCACTTACATATACAATTAAACTAATTAACTATGTACAATGGAATCAGTCAGCTTACCTAAGGACCGTTACAAACGGCCTATAGATAACTCAACTGTTCCAGACCAGTACCAGACGGAAGCGTGCCCAAGACTCTGGCTGCATTGCCACACTGAATAGCTATGCAAATTCGATGGCCTAAATAAGAGCTAGCCTAGCTAGTAAGCTCTGTCGAGGCCACTATATTTGCGCCTTTTGTGCTCTTCGGCCGAATCAGCCGCCGCACGAGCCCTAACTGATGTCCCAGGCAGATGAGATGGCGCTAGGTGTGTAATTTTTTTTTGTATAGGTACATTTTGTATGAAAACAAAAATTAGGATTTTTAAGTGTTTCAACAACATTGAACCCATAGTTCCTTTGAGGTATTTCTTAATAATCAGGAAGAGGATAAGAATATGCAAAATGAAATTAAATAAAAGAAATCAATTTTCTCGAAAAATAAATGTATATTTTTTATATTTTAAATTATTTTTTCAAAATCGGGGTCGTGACTCCTATCAACATTTTTTCATAACTGTAGCCGTTTATATTTTCGCCTCAGGGGGCGGTCGAGAAAACTCACCCTGTATAGTCTTTACCGCGTTGCTGTAGCCACGAACAAAAAACTTTGCGTTGGATAGGTTTTATATTTAATGTCAGTGATATAAAATCTTACTTAATTTTTCGGAGAGATCCATTTTTACATGGAAAACATGTACGGCGTCCTATGTTTTGTGCAAGTCAAACTGCACTGGTACAGCTAGTAAATTAATATTATCAAAAGATAATGGTTGATCCGATAAATATTATAAACAATATTACAAATACAGAAATAAGACTTACACCTCTAAATCTGACATATTTTCTTTGGCCACTGAGGAAGTTTTTGAGAAATAGGAGTGTTAAGTGAGATAAGAAGATTAATGACTGATACTTTAAAATAGTATTGACTGCATTATATCAATTAAAGTTATCTTACTGTTCATTAGGTTAGTTTTAATAACTAATTATTTTTTTATATGTTTTCCAGATTCAGATTTTCAACGGCCTATCATCATCATCAAGATCATCAGATCTTGCACAATAGTGGCATTAGGGTATTTGACTTGATAAATGAAAATTGGTATATTTATCTATAAATTTTCGCTCTTGCTAAGCCAAAGGTAAGATGCAAGAATGACTTGTTGGATATCATGCATGAGGTTTGACTGCGCACGAGCTACATCAAAAGCTTATTATTGTCCATCACGGTGCAGAAAGAACTTTTTCCAAAGCTGTAAGGTGTAGCCATTATCACCACGCTTGGCAGACATATCGGTGTTCACAGTAATAGTTCTTTTTATTTACGGAAGACAGCTGCTGCCTGATTGGTAGCCTTTTTCGACATTAGTGGCCTGGTTGGGTAGATTTTTAAACCAAGACTACTATGGCAACGGTTTTGAGAGAAAATTAAGAAAAATGGACATCATGGTGTCATGTGACTGGAAGAAGTGACATGTTCACGTATTATGTGGGGGGAACCTACCACATGAGTATCCTGGAGTCTTCAAGTCCAGGTGAACAGGTTCCTATTAGACAAGCAAGCTCCATCTTAGGCCACATCGCCACTTGATTTTCAAGAGATTCAAGTGAAGGTATACCGGTTGATGATATAATAAAAAAAAAAACATGAAGTACGGTCGGTAATTTGGTGCTTAGCTCTCATTCTAGTTTTGCATAGAATGAGTGTCAGTAACGAGAGAGAACCTTGAACACTCACGAAAATAAAAGAGAGATAGAGAAAAAGTTTGCTTAAAGTTATAAAAAGCAGGTATCACGAGATCTCAGTTTGGGCGAATATTAAGATGACTTACCCTCTGCACTCGCCAGCAGGACAGCGCTAAATGTTAGAAGTACGTACAGCCTCATCGCAGGAGGGGACGGCACTGCACGGCTTCTGAATGCATGACGTGGACTATTTAAATACTCACAGTTAATACACCATACAACTTATTTAATTGACAATCCGCATGATTATCACGCTGATTATAAATAAATCAATATAGTTACCAGGGCTGGACATCAATATATATCATTCAAAGTTCAACTGACTGACTGACTGACTGCCTCATTTATTAAACCACAGCCTAATTTGCTGCTCCTAGAGATATACAATTCAGAGGGGGTGTTCTTTGTGATGTGTAGGTATCAAGTAAGACAGGAATATTTTAAATTCGCACCATAATGGTTTCAAAATGGGGGTCAAAGTTCCGAGTCCTTCCACGATAGACGTTTGAAAATTCATATGTAGATTGCCCATAGGTATGTCGTATTTAAGGGTTTTTTAGAATTTATCAAATTAAGGGTAGGGGTTCATTGTTTGAATAAACAACCTTTAAAGAGCTATATCTTTTAAAACGTATCAGGTACCAGGTTAAGATTCAAAGAATATGTAAGATCACTTGCTATAATCTGGAATATAATAAAAAAAAAAAAAGGGGGTTCCCTACAGGGAACGATATTATTATCTAAATTATATATATAATAATTATATACTTTCTAGTTCAAACGTGGTGTGAAAATAGTACTTACTTTAAAGGTATACCAATAAATTGAAAAAACTGGTCAAGCGTGAGACGGACCCGCAGTGAGGTTTCAGAACTAACTGGCACTTTTTACCTGTAAACGTGGGTTGTAAACCTTCGGTGTGCGTTACAATAACGGAAAAACAACATAGCGGGATAAATGACGTATGTCGAGGGTATATTTATCGTGGTGTGTGGATTCCCGTTAAGCAAATAATTTGAAAATTAACAGGGTACAAAGTTCGGAGTGAGAAGTTGCATATCTCCGTAGCCGTACATGATAGACGGTTAAAAATCGTATTTAGATTGTGTATATGAAATTAGCAATGTCATATATATGAGGGTTTTTTAGAATTTTCTAAATTAAAGGTAGTTCAATATTTAAGGAAACAATATTTATAGAGTTCTTTAAAGAGAATCTTTTGAACTGTACTGATTGAAATTTTCAGACCTGACAAAAACAAACATTGTGGGCATTTCTGCTATTTTTTAGGAAATTATCATAGTGGAACCATGCTATTGGTTGATCTTTAAATTTGTTGTTATTTTGGTATTCTGCTAAATTTTCAATGACATGGTTTATCTCAGACTATGACTTCCAATGACAATGGTTTGGCCGGTGTAGCCAACGCATCTAAACCACAATATTACGCGCGAGATGGACCTTATATTACGTAGACAAAAGAAGGTTTAAAAGGTTAAAGTTGTCAACGACATGTTAACTTACAAGTCAATAGTCTTACCTATCACTAGGATATTAGTGTTCTGTGATACCTATGCAAAACAAAAAAATATTTTCTTTGTTTATTATTTAAACTCTTTTCCCTCGAGAAATTAGATATATCTGAAGAACCACAGCTCTATTGAGGCTTACACATAGTGCCCTCTTTGACTTCCTAGAGTGCCACGACTCTAGGAAGTGACCACACAAGAGTTGGCGCTTGGTCTCAGGAGCAAGGGCCACAATTTCTCAAGGTTGCTTTGGGCAGCTTGTGCTGATACTCCTGACAGACAGACTCGGTCAACTTATGAGTATTATGGAGCAAAAGGTTACTAGGTAAACATACTTAATTACTTACTTTCATTTAACAGGTATTTTCTATGCTTTATTTAATAAAGATTGCGGAAATAAATAAACTTCTATGATGGTGATGTTATTTATTGCTCATACATATTTATCATTTCAGAAACGACAACGATGTCGCTTCGGCGGGTGATATCTACTTCTGACTCCAAATAAAGTCTTCGGAGTCGCGACGCGTTGCACAGCATTTCCTTGCAATAATTGTAAATCAAGTTAATTCAAATAACAAGAAGAATATGACCGCTGCATACCGTTTTCTCTGCAATAGAGTAAAACGAAACTGGAAACGTCTACCTAAAGTTGTTACCGTCACCTTAAACGCTTAGGAAAAGTAAATAATTCATTCTTAGGAAACTGTGTGAGATTCCTCCTCAAATTCTTCCTCTGAAATCTGAAATCTGATTCTTCCTCAAAGCGCCATCAAACTCTCTGCTCGTAAATTCAAATTGTATATAAAGAATAATTTAATTAAAAGTGCCTACTATAAAATTAGTGATTATATCGACGATAAGAACGCGTGGCCCGATGTTGCTATACCAGTTGACAGCAAAATGGTGATTTCTCAATGTTAACAAATTGCCCATTAGGTAGATAGGTAATAACAAATGTTTTAAGATTAAGTATTTAGGTTTTTGATGTATCTACTTAGAATATAATAACAAATAGTGTATCTAAATGTTCAATGAATCATCAAAAAAAATTACCGGCCCGAGGTTCTTGCCTTTCTCCGTGTGTGCTGGTCGCGATTCCGAACAGGCGGTAAATTTGACGTTTCAAAATGATCCTAAAAAATCTTAATGAATAAAGAAATTTTGACTTTGACTTTGACTTTGACTTTGACTTTGACTTTGACTTTGACTTTGACTTTGACTTTGACTTTGACTTTGACTTTGACTTTGACTTTGACTTTGACTTTGACTTTGACTTTGACTTTGACTTTGACTTTGACTTTGACTTTGACTTTGACTTTGACTTTGACTTTGACTTTGACTTTGACTTTGACTTTGACTTTGACTTTGACTTTGACTTTGACTTTGACTTTGACTTTGACTTTGACTTTGACTTTGACTTTGACTTTGACTTTGACTTTGACTTTGACTTTGACTTTGACTTTGACTTTGACTTTGGCTTTGACTTTGACTTTGACTTTGACTTTGACTTTGACTTTGACTTTGACTTTGACTTTGACTTTGACTTTGACTTTGACTTTGACTTTGACTTTGACTTTGACTTTGACTTTGACTTTGACTTTGACTTTGACTTTGACTTTGACTTTGACTTTGACTTTGACTTTGACTTTGACTTTGACTTTGACTTTGACTTTGACTTTGACTTTGACTTTGACTTTGACTTTGACTTTGACTTTGACTTTGACTTTGACTTTGACTTTGACTTTGACTTTGACTTTGACTTTGACTTTGACTTTGACTTTGACTTTGACTTTGACTTTGACTTTGACTTTGACTTTGACTTTGACTTTGACTTTGACTTTGACTTTCACTTTTCCAGTGCTTAGCATTGGCTCTCAATTCTTCTTCAATCTGTAGAAATTGTAATTCTTTATTGGGGCTTCAATGTTTGTGTTAGGTAGTGCAGTATATTGCTCGATAAATTGTATAATTTGTAGCTACACCAACATAGCAAACTCGAGAACAGAGAATATTTCATTACTTACCTGCCTTTCTATCACCGAGATCCCATCACGGCGGCGTTCCCTTGGGATATACTGATTGATCCTTGACTAGATCTCCTTTCGTCTCGTGGAGATATCGAAAAGGGTCCAGCGAGCTTTGCGAAACAGCCCAACGATGTCAACGATGTCAGCGCTAGCAAAGCCGACGTTGCTGATACCTAATTTTAGCATAATAGCCTTTTGTCTGTACATATCACTAAACTTATTATATTTGTCCGTGCTACGACATTACGTTAAACAAAGATAAAACTAAATACTAAGTAAATACGTAAGAAGAGACGGGACCCCATACAAAAAAACCGAGGCTAGGTCACTCTCTTTCTAGGTAGAAAGAGAGTGAGATAACAATATTCGCCTTTAAAGTTCTGCCTTGTTTCGTACATCATTTTTTGTATGACATCGCGATACCCTGCAACACAACTACAACGCGATACCCTGCGACATAGCAATCGCTAGCGATTGCTATGTCATTGATTAGACAAAAAACTTGAAAACTTGACTCTCTTTTCTAATTATCGTCAAATTCAATTCAATGACAGTCATAGAAAATAGATTGGGTTAGTAGAATACCAAAAGGCATCAAAGATAGCCATTCTGCGATGAAATCATTGTCATTGTAAAACTATTGATTTAGTAGAATTGGGTCCATTTCTCAATAAAAAAATTGCTATCAAACAAACAAAACGCGATGTAAACGTGGTTTTTATAATGAAATGGTATATTTACCAAGGTGCAATAGAGAGTGCTTAAATTGACTTTGAAAACTCATACCCAAGGGATTCAAAATGGCCAAAAAGTTTTCTTTAAAATGTGGCCATCTCTGCAACCTTGTATGATAAATATTATTTAATAGTATGAAAGATTCCTCAGATGTAATAAATAAATACATGTTTCCGGGGGTTTTGATATTCCCATAATAAATGGAAAGGGGATTATTTTCTTAATTGTTTTTTTTTTATTAAACGATGGGGAAGCGTATGGCCTCAGACCAAGGAAACGCGAGTAATCGCTAAAACTAATACCCCTATTTGATGTAATAGGTAAATTGAAAGAGAAAAGCATCGGTTATTGCATGGGCTCCCGAGGTTTACTGAACTTACAAAACCACTAGTGTAGGTTATAGTTCAGGATTGATGCTAGAACGCTAGTTGCGAAAACAAGATTACATAAAATTTTCTCATGAGAAAAAAGAAACAAAGTTAACTTTTATTTGTCACAAAAATGTCCGCCATTCAATAAATACGCCTAATTAGGCCTTGCCACTTTGTACAGTAAATAAACACAGTATACAGCAGGCGCTCTGCGTTTTAGATTTCTTAAATATTTTTTTTTTTCCCGTAAAAAAATAAATGTAGAAATTTGCGCGTAGTTCTGTCATCTGGTGGTCATAAGCGCCGTGGTTGAGCGCACAGCAATGTCACCTTTATTATAACTATATCTTAGTTCGAAACTAGAGTTAAGTTCCCTTGAGTTGCTAATGTGAGGTTAAAATAATGTAGTTTTATCTGAAAGTATGTTTTGCTATGACTATAAATATGTCACAGGGACAGACAGACCCTTAAGTAGGCTGAGGATGTTTTGCGAGAGAACTACTCGTACTTTCCACGCGGGGTACAGTAAGTCGCCTTTTCAAGAGTGAGCTCACCAAGTAGCCTCATTATTTTAGCAGCCGAGGCTAAAGCAAAAAACATAGTATACAAAGATTTTTTTAAATAAATTACTTAAAGTTTCTTTACTAAACTATTTGATGAGTGGTCCCTCCACTTTGTCGTTTTTCAAATTAGATCTTTGTATTTTCCCCATACTGGTCTGGCTGGCTGGTCACGATTCCGAACAGGCGGTAGATTTGACGTTTGATGAAATGGTACTAAAAAATCTTAATTAAAAAAAAATACTTTGTGAGCCTCGAAAACTCTGGTGAATAGAGAGAAATGGTGCGCTCAGAAAATGGAATTACGAGACATAACGAGATCACAGTTCGAGGTGAACTTGTTTAATCGATTTTATCATTTTAATGCTGAATTTATTTTTCATCCTTCATAAAAAAAAAATCGCAAGATTGTCAACAACATTAATATTGATAAAATAACATTTTAATTTGGAATCTAGGTTATATTCAAACCATAATATAAGTTTACTTAGCGTGACATACTGGTAGGTACGCATTAATAATTGCATTACCTACTGTATTGTGCACGGCGATATCACATTAGGTAGGAACCGTTTTGATTTATAACTATGGCTACTGTTTTCACTATCCATGGAGGTAAGCTGACCAAATATTTACCGCCCAATATTTACGGCCCAATCATTAAGAAACCAAATATTGACGTCTGAAACTTGTTAACTTACTGCATTAGAATGAATAGATATGAGTTAACATAAACTAACAATAACCGAATATTTATCATTATTATGACTGTTTTTTTTTTCAGTTGATAAGTTACATTAGATTATCAGACTGATATGATCAGATTCACCAAAATTAAGATGAGACCAATTTCAGACCTACTTCCATCGATAGTAATAAGAATTTTCCAAATTGGCTAATGAATGACGGAGATAACACAAAAAAAAAGTTTACAGAACATAAGTTGTAAAAACAAACAAAAAAAAATAGAGAGCTCCCTCTTTTTTAAAAGTAAGTACCTACTACAGTTAAAAGCCACTGTTAAGGAAAAATATAAACAAGTTTTGAAAGCTCCTATCATGTGACATTTCACACGACTTGAATTTTATTTAACCCCCTTACAACCCGTATATACATAGGTGGATTTAGTAAATAAATAAACATAAATAATAAGATAAAAAATGAAACATTTATTCAATAAAAAGTACAATTAAACTAACTATGTACAAAGGAATCAGTCAGATTACCTAAGGACCGTTACAAACGGCCTATAGGTAACTCAACTGTTCCAGACCAGTAGCAGAAGGAAGCGTGCCTAAGACACTGGCTGCATTGCCACGCTGAATAGCTATGCTAATTCGCTGGCCTAAATAAGAGCCAGCCCTTGGGTCACGTGTCGCCTCAATCAAAAGCCCCGCAAGATTTTTGAAAACCCGGAGGGCACCGACTCCCCACGGACCCAAGGTCTCCACATAAGATAAATAAATCTATTTTAAATGTGCAGTCGATACTCTTTCAAATGACACCCTACAAGACATACATCCTCGGTCCTACTTCTAAATAACTATATACCGTCGTTAAAAAAACATTTTATCGATTTACAAGTGTAATTGCACCGCCATACATTGCCTTGAACATTCACAATGTAGAATGGATTGTAGTTGAATACATCTGAGCAGATCTATAATTGGCGATCTAAAAATTATTATAGATGAATTTCGGCAGATTGGCTTAGAACTAAATTTTTCGAAATGTGAAATATACATTTCAGATACATGTTTGGATAGAAATTCAATTATTCAAAAGTTTGAGACTTTGGCTTCCAATATTACTGTTGTAGATAAGAGTTCACTCCACCTACTAGGTTCACCAATTCTTGATGAATCTTTTCCGGGTTTCGTCGACGACAAAATTCAAAATTTTATGAACGTTTCGGACAGACTTTCAAAAATTAACTCACATATGGCTTTCACCATTATAAAATTTTGCCTTTTTGTCCCAAAATTTACTTATGCTTTACGATGTTGTCAACTGTGGAAACACAGTGAGCTGGTGGAAGGCTTAGACAACATAATAAAGAACACCCTTTCCACGGTTTTGAATATTGAGTTGGATGACAGAGCATGGTCGCAGGCCTCATTGCCTATTCGATTGGGCGGCTTAGGTATACGCAAAATTTCTAGTGTTGCTTTGCCAGCGTTCTTGTCTTCCGTCTATAGTACACATTCTTTGGTTGAGAAAATTCTAACACCATCAATTTCGGCTGTTCCAGGCAATATACTCCAAATTTCTTATCTTGACGAGGCTCGAAATGCTTGGCATAGTGCTTGCCCTAATACCGATCCCCCAAAACACCTTTCGGCACAACGGCAGTGGGACGGGCCTCTGTGCGAGTTGACACGGAATTATCTATTACATACGTGCTCAACCTCCACAGATCGTGCTCGTCTCTTAGCTGTTTCAAAATGGGAATCAGGTCTTTGGCTGCAAGCACATCCATCCTACAATACCGGTACACTTATGGATCCTGTAACTTTCCGTATTGCCACTTGTCTTCGGTTGGGTGCAAGATGCTGCGCCTCTCACCAGTGCCGGTGCGGTGCGGCCGTAGATCAATTTGGTTTTCACGGACTTTCGTGCGCAAGGTCTGCGGGCAGGATTTCGCGCCACGCTAGTCTTAATGACATTATCCGTCGAGCGTTTACCAGTGTCAATGTGCCAGCCGTTCTTGAACCGAATGGTCTGTTACGTGATGATGGTAAGCGGCCCGACGGTATGACTCTTGTCCCTTGGGAAATGGGTAGGCCTTTGGTGTGGGACGCTACCTGCGTCGACACCCTAGCGCCATCTCATCTGCCTGGGACATCAGTTAGGGCTGGTGCGGCGGCTGATTCGTCCGAGGATCACAAAAGGCGCAAATATAGTGGTCTCGACAGAGCCTACCTATTTGAGCCTTTTGGGGTGGAGACCTTGGGTCCGTGGGGAGCCGGTGCCCTCCGGGTTTTCAAAAATATTGCGGGGCTTTTGATTGAGGCGACACGTGACCCAAGGGCTGGCTCTTATTTAGGCCAGCGAATTAGCATAGCTATTCAGCGTGGCAATGCAGCCAGTGTCTTGGGCACGCTTCCGTCTGGTACTGGTCTGGAACAGTTGAGTTACCTATAGGCCGTTTGTAACGGTCCTTAGGTAATCTGACTGATTCCTTTGTACTTAGTTAGTTTAATTTATTGAATAAATGTATCTATCTGAGCAGTATATTTTTTTTCTCTTTGTTCTATATTACAAAATGTACTCAAGTTTTCTTTCGATTAGTTGTGTAAACTTCATCTCGAAGATCAGATTACCGATCCACCAGCTCGCATCATAAACTCTTCAAACCTTAATCACATAATATATGTCCAAGGGTCCAAGGGCTTTAGGTTCGCACAGTTTTTGCTGTATGCAACGACATGAAAGTCTTTATGCGTATTAGAGATGCCAACGACTGCAGCCTCTTGCAGGAAGACTTTTGTATGTTTGAACTTTTCTGTCAACAAAATAAGCTAGACTTGAATGTATCGAAATGTTTTGCTATTACTTTCACCCGTAGCCCTAAGCCTACCCAGTACAGTTACACAGGTGGAAGATGAGATTCGGGACCTTGGAGTTATTCAAGATAGTAAGCTCGCTACGACAAGCATATTGAAGGCATTATAAAAAGAGCTAATAAGGCTTTGGGTTTTGTTATTAGAACCTGCTCTCAGTTTACTTCTGTTTAGGTTATTACAATCTTATATTCTGCTTAAGTACAACTTGCCTACTAATTCGAAATAGAAAAAAAACTGGACAAAAGCTTACAAACCGACATCTTCTCACAAAAAATACCAAATGCACAAATCACGTACCGGACGGAGAGGAGATCATATATTTTTTCCAACAGTTAGAACCAATTATGAGAAAAATGCCATGAAATGCCTTTGAAGGAGTACAGATGTACAATCGCATACCCTCGGATATCAGGTCTGCAAAATCCTACCGCTTATTTAAAACTAAAGTATCTAGCTACATATTGAAAGACATCTCTCTGCTTCAGTAACTCCACCATATACCCACAACATGTTATGTTCAAAAATTCAAATTCAAAAATATTTATTGGGAACTATAAATTTTAAGGTACATACGTTGTATTTGGAACGATGACACTGCAAAAGTTTAATACAAAACTGAGTAGCAGAGTCAGCGCCCTCCTCCGAAAACAAATCAAATCAAAAAGTTCCATAATGAACTATGATACATAAGAAGATACGAGTATAATAAGAAATAATATTAAATCTAAGAAATCAAACTTAACCTAAGAATATATACAGAAACAAAGGATCCTAATGTAAATAATTATACATAAAAACACAATTATCAATTGTAAAAAATATTCAATAACGCAGTGGGGAGTGGGAAGGAAAAGGGAGGGAGAGGAGTGGGAAGGAAAGGTATAAATATTAATTTAGTTAACTTTATTGTTGGGTTGTCAAGAGTTCTTCCGTTTCTTCGTAAGTTAGTGACAGAAGCCAAGTTATACATTTATTTTTACATTTGTTCATGGGGATATATGTTAAGGGCTTTGTTAATTTTGTTATACAAGGAATTACTCAGGTAGTAAAAATGTCTGCGTGCAACAACCGTTCTGCACAACTCTGTTGAGCACACAATGTCAGATCTACGTTTTATATTGGCAAATTTGGGATCAAATGTGATTTGGGACTGTTTGCGAATAATTGTTCCAAGGATAAATAATTTTCGCACTTACGCCACAAAGGGAATACAAGGCAGTTGTGGAGAAACGTCTTGGTCATTACTTTTAGGACAGCTCTTTGTGATCTCTCTACTCTTAGCATGTGGGTCTTAGCGGCATGCAACCCACTCCTAGTTCTACTGAACGACCTGGACGCGTATTAACCCGACTTATTTTTCATTACGATTTCTCATGTAAGTGATATAATGTAGTTAAATGGGAAATAAAGTTTCTTTGAACTGATGTACGTAGCCTCCTTGAGTATTGTTCACAGGTATGGAACCCTCAATATGAAATGTACATAGATAGGATTAAGTCTATACAGCGCAGATTTCTGCGATATCTGCTATTTCAATGCAATAGTTTTAACCGTGGTTGTTCAGCTAAATGCAAAAGACACCACACACTTCCCTTACGGGAGAGACGATCAATTGCTGTCGTGGTACTCCTTTGTAAAATTGCACAAGGATAAATTGACTCTCCACAGCTTCTTGAAAACATTAAAATGAAAGTCCCCAATAGATCTATTAGGCATCATATTCGTCTAAGCATTCTTTTAGTCTCACGAATTATAGTTAAATTAGTAGAGCAGAGTTTAGAGTAGAGTTTTTACTATTCATTACAGGACATTAACTTTACACAGCGCCATCTAGCCCCAAACTAAGCATAGCTTGTAATATGGGAACTGGATTACGGATAGAATACTTAAATACTTTTGTAAATATATACGTACTATATGATACCACACCCAGTTGCTACATACAACAGTTCGGTCGAAATCCCCGACCTCGCTTTATTTGACTTAATAGCTCACAGAGTTAAAAAACTCCTGACAAAGCGCTGGTTTGATGCGTTTAGCATCTTAACTCAATAATTTTGTTATTAGTTAATATTATTTTTCTCTTTTTTTTGTACATTACGTTTCTTTTTTTCAACCCATCTTTCAGTTCCTGTCTTGATTTATTTTTGTTAATTGTTAGTACCTACATAATTTCATCAGTCTTATTAATTGTTAGTAGTTCTTTGTACAAGATGTACTGTATCTACACTTCTCCTCTGCAAGTGAAACTAGTGTTCAATACCTCGTGTGTCAATATGCGTATAAGTCAATATGCATGTAAGTCAATATGCGTGTCAGTCAATGTGCGTGTATGTCAATATGCGTGTACGTCAATATGCATGTAAGTCAATATGCGTGTCAGTCAATGTGCGTGTATGTCAATATGCGTGTACGTCAATATGCGTGTACGTCAATATGCGTAAACAATATCTGTCATTATGCGAGTAATCCGGTTTAACCAACAAATCCCAACATTAAAAAAAAACCTAACACTGAATCAACAAATAAAAATTGTTGAACCTACTCACAAAATTTCATGAGAATCAGTTGCGAAATGCGGCCTGTATGTGTACAAAGACAAGAACGATTCAGCTCAGTCTGTAGCTGCTTCCTATCTCTTACATTATTTTGTTAGAAACCTATAAGGATAGCGAGTACAGACATAATATAATATCGTTATATTCTATTAGTTGCATATTCTACCAAATGAATATATACAGAAACAAAGGATCCTAATGTAAATAATTATACATAAAAACACAATTATCAATTGTAAAAAATATTCAATAACGCAGTGGGGAGTGGGAAGGAAAAGGGAGGGAGAGGAGTGGGAAGGAAAGGTATAAATATTAATTTAGTTAACTTTATTGTTGGGTTGTCAAGAGTTCTTCCGTTTCTTCGTAAGTTAGTGACAGAAGCCAAGTTATACATTTATTTTTACATTTGTTCATGGGGATATATGTTAAGGGCTTTGTTAATTTTGTTATACAAGGAATTACTCAGGTAGTAAAAATGTCTGCGTGCAACAACCGTTCTGCACAACTCTGTTGAGCACACAATGTCAGATCTACGTTTTATATTGGCAAATTTGGGATCAAATGTGATTTGGGACTGTTTGCGAATAATTGTTCCAAGGATAAATAATTTTCGCACTTACGCCACAAAGGGAATACAAGGCAGTTGTGGAGAAACGTCTTGGTCATTACTTTTAGGACAGCTCTTTGTGATCTCTCTACTCTTAGCATGTGGGTCTTAGCGGCATGCAACCCACTCCTAGTTCTACTGAACGACCTGGACGCGTATTAACCCGACTTATTTTTCATTACGATTTCTCATGTAAGTGATATAATGTAGTTAAATGGGAAATAAAGTTTCTTTGAACTGATGTACGTAGCCTCCTTGAGTATTGTTCACAGGTATGGAACCCTCAATATGAAATGTACATAGATAGGATTAAGTCTATACAGCGCAGATTTCTGCGATATCTGCTATTTCAATGCAATAGTTTTAACCGTGGTTGTTCAGCTAAATGCAAAAGACACCACACACTTCCCTTACGGGAGAGACGATCAATTGCTGTCGTGGTACTCCTTTGTAAAATTGCACAAGGATAAATTCGAGTAATCCGGTTTAACCAACAAATCCCAACATTAAAAAAAAACCTAACACTGAATCAACAAATAAAAATTGTTGAACCTACTCACAAAATTTCATGAGAATCAGTTGCGAAATGCGGCCTGTATGTGTACAAAGACAAGAACGATTCAGCTCAGTCTGTAGCTGCTTCCTATCTCTTACATTATTTTGTTAGAAACCTATAAGGATAGCGAGTACAGACATAATATAATATCGTTATATTCTATTAGTTGCATATTCTACCAAATGAGATAATATTTCTTTTACCACAAACCAATTTATTTTTCGGAAATTTGATCGGCACTGCACGGCACTACGAAACAAACTGGCGAAACTCGCAAAAATGAGCTGGGTTTTTATACATACGTGTGCGTGAGTACGTTTATTTACAACTGCAGCTGGGATTTTTCGGCTTCACTGCTGACAAAGATGGTAATACATTTACCTTTTTTTGCTTGATCTGAGCGTAACAATGGAAATTTATTTTCACTATTTTTATAGCCGTGTAACAGAAATCACGAGTTATGTTTAGCAAAAAACACCACAAGTTTTGATTATAGTAATTATATTACAAAAAATGAATTTGCTCCAGTGAATAAATTGTATTTAGTATTAGATAATTTTAAGCTATTGTAATGGATCATGAAAAAAAAAACTAGCCCGAGGTTCTTGCCTTTCTCCTTGTGTGCTGGTCGCGATTCCGAACAGGCGGTAGATTTGACGTTTCAAAGAGATCCTAAAAAATCTTACTGAATAAATATATTTGACTTTGACTTTGACTTTGAATGGAGCTGTTGGAATGCTCGAAATGGAAAACAGTCAAGCCAATGTCGCCCGGCATTTCGGCGTCCATTGAAGTGTTATTTGTCGACTCTGGAGGAGTTTTGTCACACAGTTATCCGTCTGAACAGCACCCAGGCCTAGGCCGCAGAAGGCAAAGCTACTACCAACAGAGCAGCTATCCCTCTACATCTGCTACTATGATTATAAAAAACTAGGTATAATATACACATATAAATACCGGTCTAAATATAATTTATTTGAATTCGATACATATATAAAGAAAAAACGAATTAGCCATTACATTCATGTATTTACCAATGTGGAGAAACTCCAAAACATAAGATGTTGAAATACAGAACAATTTTTGTTGAAGATTTTTATTTACAGAACTCTGTCTGATTTGAATACTCTAATGCTGCAAACGGATGTCATCTCCACCTCACGGAGACACATGCGCTACATGTGTGGGCAGGCGCAGTGAGTCCCGGAGCAGTAGCACCCAGTAGCGCAGTCACTGCTCGTCAGACATTCTCCGAATCGTCTGTAAGGGGTGATCGGACAGATGCAGTGGAATTCTATGCAGTAACAGTCGGTGCCACAGTCCTTGCTGACCTGGCAGCTGGGGTACAACCGGGGGGGCATGTTGTTAAAGATCGACCGTCGGCTGCAGTGGCATTCTCCAGCGACGCACAGGCACCCGGGACCGCAGTCTCCGTTGGTCACACAGCGGACGAAACTTCGCCTTTCGCAGTGGCACTGTCCGAGACTGCAGTAACATCTGTCTGGACAGTCGCGGCTACTGAGGCACTGTCCGTGCCTGGGCCCTGGAACATGATTAGAACCACCGACTCACGTTCAGTCGCTATCATCATTTCATTGGAGCTTCATTCTAAGGAATAGATGAGTTACCGTTTGTTACGGTACCTACTTAGGTAGCCCGACCTGATGATGGATTCAACAAGTATGCTCAACTGCTTTCCTTGTACATAGCTGTTACACATCAACATCATTGTCATCAACAACCCGTTAATGTCCACTGTTGGACGGAACCACTTTCAAAGCTATTTTATGCCATAATCATCATGCTTAGCATGCGTCTTAATGATCGCAGTAAAGGTATAAATAACACACAGAAGGAAACGCCATCCATGGGCTGAGTAGGAGGGTGCAGTCAGTGACTTACCGCTATTGGCCTCTATCGTCGCCAGTGTCACCAGTGTCACCAGCGTGGCTACTATTGTTACAGTTAAGTCAGTGACTTACCGCTATTGGCCTCTATCGTCGCCAACGTCACCAGCGTGGCTACTATTGTTACAGTTAAGCACAGTTTCATTGCAGATGATTTCTTGAATATGTGTTTTGAAGCTAATTGTCAAGCTTATATATGTCAACTAATTTGTAACCATAAAATTTTATAATTTGTGTCACGTACTAAGCTCATTAATTTCATGGTTAGCATTTAAAATTGAGAAAATAATTAGGCTCGTCATTAGTTATATTATAAATGAAAGAGAAAACTCCCGCGAGGAAGTTAGCGCCGCGACGCGGCTCAGCCGAAACTAATACTATTTACATTCATCATCATCATCATCATCATTGGACAAATCACATCTATTGCATTCAGCAGACGATTTAGGCGGCATTACAATTTAAGGTAAAAGAACACCACACTGAATTATGAAAGTCGTTAATTGGTGGTATTGGCCAGTAGTAATTGTATCTCTTCCTTCCGTAGAGTCCCTGGTGGGAATCGAACCAACAGTTCAAGCATTTTTGTGATTAATATAGATTTTTGATCGGTGTCTATCTGTTGTATTGTATCCCAAGAATGTGTTTAAAAAATATCCTGTCCCATATTATAAGCTTTGCTTGGTTTGGAGCTAGATGGCGCTGTGTAAACATTAATGCCCTGTATCATTTAATGATTTATTGTTATAATGTTATCCTTAGTAACATAATTCAAGATATTGATATAGTTCTTATGTTGAGCAACACAACAGAATTTGAGTGAGAGAAGAAGTGCGACCCATTAAAGAAAGTACCGAATGCAGAAAGCAGAGCTCTGAACAATAATGGAATATAACCCCAGGATTCGAGCCACAGTCTTTTGTTGAAAATAGAACTGAAATAATACGTTTAAAAAACAATAAAACTCCTGGCATAGACGGCCTTTCTGCAGAGCTATGGAAGTATATATATATATATATATATATATATATAGGCAAGACGGCGCAATCTAGACTCCATGATTTACTTGACAAATTATAGGAAATTTAAAAATTACCACAGCAGTGGAACACTGGTGTTATCTGTCCATTACACAAACAAGGAAGCAGAATGCGGTATCTACAGTGCGATTGTATATTTGTATATTGTATACAGTGTGACGGAAAACAACAATTTTAGAATTTATGGTGACTGAATTAGGTAAATTCTGTCACCATAAATTCTAAAATGGTTGTAAGATGATAGTAGAATAGCCAGGTAGACTAAACCACCAACCAAACCAAGCACAATACTGTACTCCCCTGGGGATCGAACTCGGTACTTTCTTCGTGTGGAGTGTAACAGTTCTGGTATCAGTCTTTACGAGCCACCGCTATAGGCGTCTAACATGACTCATTAACGACTACTACCATTTCCTCAGAACTCTGAAAATATAAAAACTCTTAAATAGGGTGTCGTAGACGTCGTGGTGTCGTAGGTTTTATAACGAAAAAAGCTAAAAATAAACTTTTTTTTAATAAAAATGGAATCGACTTCACCACTAAAAACTTAAAAATAACTCTAAAGGTAAGTTCATGTAATTTGAAGGCGGTGCCATACAATAAACATACAGAAACATGTTGTTGTGCAAATTGTGTGGCAATTCGGCACCAACGTTTATTCGTTTTTAAAACGTAATATTATATGACACGTATCTAAACAGAAAAGCAGCTGCACAAAATAACGGCGCTTGATTGTCAAGCTACAGCCCCCAATCTAATCGAGGTATTGAAATACAACGTTATTAGGATATCTCCTGAACAATCAAGGATCGCTCCACAACGACAATAGAAATCCGATTTCAAATTACATTCAAAAATTAATATGGCCGATCAAAGCTTAATTACAAAAGCAATAAAGCGTTTCCAATCAAAATGCTTAGGATTCAGCGATTTCGTAATTAGGGAGCCGTTATCAATTTAATTGGAGTCAGATGTTTTGTCAAGAGCTCGGACACGGAGGCACATCGACAGAGCCACGAGTACACTCTGTCTCGTTCTGTTGTGTCGTAGCACGTAGTAGGTAATGCTGCGATCACCAACCCTTTTATAAAAGTATTTCGGCCTACGCTTCTGAATCAGATATTCAACGTGGCTGCAGCCGGAGACTTGGAAACGCTTCCATCTGCTATCGTCTGGATCAGTTGGGTTACCTTTAAACCGTTTGTTACCCGATTACATTCATTGTATTTTTTTTAGAATGGACAATTCTCTTAAAATTTGTATTTATTGATATATTGATAATAGATAATAATTATTACATGATTTATTTCAAGTGTTTACTGAGCACGTTATAAAAAGTGCTTGGAAGCGCTGTCCTTTATAAATGGAACATCATGAACCAGATATGGATCATCATTTGTGTGCTTCTGAAGTTCCCAGTAAAGAACGGTGACGGCGGATATGTCCATGATGTCTCCTCTCTTCTGGTTGAGCTTCCTCAAGACTGAGTAAATTTCAGGACCTCACGGCAGGCTGAGTGCCTCTCAGGACCTCACGGCAAGCTGAATGCCTCTTAAGATCTCACGGCATGCTGAGTACCTCTCAGGACCTCACGGCATGCTGAGTGCCTCTCAGGACCTCACGGCAAGCTGAGTGCCTTTCAGTACCTCACGGCAAGCTGAGTATCTCTCAGGACTTCACGGCAGGCTGAGTGCCTCTTAAGGTCTCACGGCAAGCTGAGTATCTCTCAGAACCTCACGGCAGGCTGAGTGCCTCTCAGGACCTCACGGCAGGCTGAGTGCCTCTTAAGATCTCACGGCAAGCTGAGTACCTCTCAGAACCTCACGGCAGGCTGAGGCGGGGGTCTTATTTACCACATTGCTGATGCCGCTGCGATCCATCCGATTCAGATAAATCTTCAATAATTTTCGAAAATCATTTAATGTAACTAGACCTTATTGATTTTAGATGGCACTCAATCTAGCCCCTGACTTAGCAAAGCTGGTAATATGGGAACTAGATTAAGGAAATTATAAAAAAAAAAAATTTTTTAATAAACATACGTGGGATTCGAAACCCACACTATACATCACTGGAAGCAGAGCTACCACCTGAGCTGTGAGGTTACAATGAAGCGGAAATGACTTATCCTTCGAATACTCCACAGTACCTACGCGGCACCCCCCGAGGTCGTCGCGTCAGCGAATCATTTATTCTGAATATTAATGCGACAACCCTCAAAGACGTCCGCAGACGTATATCTTATCGGAGCAGTGTGGTATCACTGAGTCTTGGATTAAAGGGATCCTCAAATCCGTGGCCCCGTGCAACGGAATCCTTGCTCTGGTCTAAAGCTAGACGACTAGAGATCAAGAAAGTCTTATTCTCTATATGTTTCTCAATTAATCTAGTGCCCATATTACAAGCTATGCTTAGTTTGGGGCTAGATGGCGCTGTGAAAAAAGTGTCCTGTAATATATATCTATTATCTTCTTCTATTATATAAAATCTACTTACCACTGACGTAATAGGTCGGTAGGTAGGAATAATCACGCTACCGCCGAAACTGTAAGACCTACGGACTTGAAATTTTATCAATGTGTTCATTATGATACCTAAGTGCTCACTAAGAATGGATTTTAGGAAATCCCTTCCCTAAGGGGGTGAAATGGGGTAAAATAGTTTGTATGCAAAATCTTTATTTATAATCCGATTGAGTTGAAATTTTGTACAAGTATTTGTTATAACATGGAGATGCTAATTATGGAAAAAAAACTTGGAAGTTCTTCCTCTAAAAGGTCGAAACTTTTTGTATCGAGATGTATTTATCCGATGCGATGGAGTTGACATTTTGTTAATGTGTTTATTATATATTATAAATGGGTATCAGAAAAAAAATCTGATAAATCTTACTACTAGAGGGTAAAATGAGGCAAAACTATTTGTAAGCAAAATATTTATTAATTTACAAGTATTATAACTATGAAATGCTAAAAAGCTTCGCAAATTCTTCCTCTAAAGGGTGAAGCGGGGTAAGACTTTCCATATTGAAAATATTTTTATTTGATCCTATCGAGTTGAAATTTTGTATATTTGTGTTTTATAACTTGTTGCTTATTTGCAAAACATGTTTCAGAAAATATTACTATTATAGGGTGAAATGGGGCAAAACATGCATCTGAAATCTTTATAATTCGATTTAGTTCAAATGTTTAATGTACTACATATTTGTGTTTCAAAAACTATTGAAATACTTAACATGTATTTTTATTATTCCTCTAAAAGGGTGAAATGGGGGAAAAGTCTTGAAATTTTATTGATAATTAAAAATGTTTAATTTTATTCATTTGATCCAATTCCGTTGAAATTTAGTACGTGTTTTTATTATATATGCTTATTTAGAAAAAAAGCATTTAAGATAGTATTACTTATGCTATTAGAGGGTGAAATGGGGCAAAACTCTATGCATTTTAAATCTTCATAACTTGATTAATTAAATAAGTAAACTATTAACATATTATCTTAAAAATAATGACGTAAATATACTGAGATATATATATATATATATATATATATTACATAAATATATTAAATAAATATATGTTACTTATTTATGATTACATTATAATACAGCCAATCATTACAAACAAAAATAGTTCTTTTGTAATTCATTACTTATTATTATAGTATCAATTATTGTTAGGTATTTTATTTAATATATCATTATTATTATCAAGGTTTATAATATTATCATTTATTCAATACCTATATCTTAGTTAGTTTTTCTTTTCTCTCACTTAGAAATAGCTTACTTTCATTATTTTGTATAGGTAGAGACCGAGGCACAAACTTTTGTTAATCAAAATGTATGACCTACACAGTAAGACAGTCAGACCTACACGGCTCAGCTTAGTGTGTAGACCATAGGTAATAATATTTGTAATAATGATGCCTGTCAAATAAACGTTTTTTCATTTTCATTGTGATTATAATACAGATACTTTTTATCATAACTCTCAAAATGGTGTAATAGGGCAAAAGTCAGTCTTGAAATTAAAAGTCTTGAAATTTAAAATCTTTTGTTTCATTCGATTAAGTTGAAATTGTTTATGAGTGATAAATATTAGTATATAAGTTAATATATATTTTTTTTTTAAATTTGACCCCTCAGAAGGGGAAAGGGTGATAAATAATTGTTTTTTGCTTCTTAACGTTTTCCTTTAGATAGTCTTCATTGTCATTAGTAAATGTTCGTGTCTTCTTCTCCTTCTCGATTCAAACGTTTCAAAACATTAAAAACTTCCTCGATCAGTACTAAGCAACCTCCACTGCTCCACGGGGCATAGCGGGCAGGAAAGTAGGTGGGTTATACTTTCCTGTTCGGAAGCTCCACACTAGCAATGTGCGTTCGAGGAGTATATTACGTCCCATCTGGCTAGATTTTAACTGCAGCGGCTATCTTGAGTCCGTAGTTGGTTCAATGATTTCAGCCCCAGCCGCTACAGATCATGCTTAGCTCTGGTTGCCAGCCCAGCTGGCCGATACCAGTACAAAGGATGATGGCTGTCTGTTTCCTACTTTCTCTTTTTAATGAAGCAGGTAATTGCACGTTGGCTTTTAAGATAGGCTATGCCAGCTAAGGGATACAGCATTCTGAGTGGAGACGGTTTAAGACATCCAGTAACGATGCGGCAAATATCAAATTTACACGTATCAAATGCGCACATAAGCATATTGAAACAACGAAACGTCCAATGGTACACGACGGGTTTTGAAACGGTGAACTTCGGATAAAATATATATGAAATGAGATTGAGAGATTTAGATAAAAATAAATAAGTCTATGTACCTAATAGTCATAATTAATAGGATCTGGGCATAACATTTCAGAATTACCGGTACGGGCCGTTTAGAAACTAGGACCCTGTTGTGCCACCCCTGTATTATAGCCAGGTATCACAGCCATTCCGTTCTTAATTTGCCGTAGCGAAGCAAGGGGTATTTTCAGCTAGTATTATATATAATTGCATCCATTTATAAAAAAATAAGACATGTGTATACTACATAAAAATCCGTGGCGGTCCAGGCAAAATAACATGGATGAAAAGAGAAGGAAGATGTGCAGCAACTATCCACTATAGTACTGCATTCACCTATCCGCCTGCCAGCGTTCAGATAGTACTCGGAGTAAGCCTTTCACTTTCACTTTAGAGCTGTGGTGCGAAAATTAAATGAGTGTTCTTCCAGAGAAAGCCCACGTTTTTGTTTCTAACCTAATACCGAGCCATCCGTCTCTCCTTTCAGTGGAAACCGCCGGATGAGGTTCAGTGGTCTTCCATAATGGTTCCATTCGTGCATATCTACTTATCTCTCAAACGGCCCTATTTATCTGCGTACTGTACACGGGACGTATTATTGTGTACGTAAGTAGGTAGGTATGTACATCGCTGCGCCCGTTCGCGCACTATACATTACTGGTATGTATAACCGGTATGTCTTATATCTTTGTCGTACTCCGGTACAAGTCTGTGGTTGAAGTGGCAACCTCTTCTTTGGTTCCTAAGCAAGTGTACCGACTAAATCTAAAACTTGTCATAAACCCACTTATCGGGATAGGGAAACATTTAATTGTTGCAATAATTTAGTCAAAATTGTGATTTAAAGCTGGAACAGAAAAATCTAACATCTATATTTCTCTCTCAACTACATTTTTTTTATTTTCACACATGTACTAGTCCGTTCTAGAAGTATGACAATCGGAGATACTACACCCTAATCACCACGTTTGGCAGATGTGTATGTGATCGCAGTTTGATGTTAGATACAGGTAAGGTGGATATCCAGCATCCAATGGCTCAACTAATGGTGTATGAAAATATTATGTTATTATATATTTTCAAAGCTTAGCTGATATATATCCTACAGATCACTAATATTCTGTTACCTGCAACCTGCATTCAACCAGCCAGAGCAAACCCTGCATCAATCATGTAGAGGTAAAGTCTGACGTACAATGCAAGGTACATAGATCTACCTCAAATAGAACGTCAGCATTTATCTCACTCACTGTCACGACACGACGACGTCACGATACGACGACGTCACGACCAACGGTTGACGACACCTGCCGCGGAATATTGATTTTATCGGCAATATTGGGTAGCCATGAAAAATTGTTTTAGACCGATTTTAAGGATAGTAACGAAGGGTTGATATTTATATGCAAACCCCTAATTAAAATATGAAATGATGTTTAGGTATGTAATTGAATGGTATTTTTTCCAAAATTTGGTCAACAAGAAAAAAACAGCTAAAAGTTTCACTTTCGAAACTTGCATGATTGTTATTACACAGTTTAAAGCACAGATTTGATTCACTTAAAAGACAGTAATGATGACAGCAACTTTGTTTCAGTTCTCCCGGGAACCATCGACAGGCTAAATGTGATTCCAGCATGAGATCGCGAACTCGGCGTATGGTCTTGTCATAATAAAAAGTTTGCTCTACTCTACAGCCCAAGGGCTGGCTCTTATTTAGGCCAGCGATTTAGCGAATATTGCCTATATATATATTGCCTGAATAGCTATTCAGCTATTCAGGCAATTCAGCCAGCTATTCAGGCAATGTCTTGGGCATGCTTCCGTCTGGTACTGGTCTGGAACAGTTGAGTTGCTTCCTTTGGACATAGTTAGTGTAATTGTACATATTATTTTGAATGTTTGTAAATGCTAAAAAGTTATTTTGACAGCATATATTTATAGCTTATGGCAGAGTACATCTACTGATTGTTGATTTTTTTTTGCACGCAGTAGCACATTCATAATTTTGTAGCTGACTAATAACGATTAATTAGCTGACCATTTACTTGAGTTGACCAATAATACGCCATTTATAAATAAACCTGTGTAAAAAATAAAAATAACCCCCGTCTGGTGTGTCACAGACACACTAGGGAGATGAAAATGTTAAACTAGTGACCACTCTTATTTTTACGATGCAACTCACTTTGGCATCGAAACCTATCCATGCTAAAGGTACAAAGAACTTTTGTACGTTTTGCCCCGGAGCTTTAGCCCCGGTGTTGGTTTGTCCCGTTTGTTGTAAAGTGTCGTGTGGTTACCGCTCTCGTAGATAGGATGGTCGCTAAGCCTTCGCGAATGGATCTTGTTAGTCGACGAATACGAATGTTTGCACTCCACCGCGCCGCCGCCGCCGCCGCCAGATGAGTAGGTACAGGGTAGGTACCCTGTACAGTACCTGTATTCATTTTTATATATCTCACTACTACTATGTAAGTAAGGGTACTCAGCATTCAAGGTGACACGGTTCTGACAAATGTGTCCTTTATCAAAATTAATGACACATATTGTTAGGTTCCGTTTTCGCAAGAATTATTGCAATCGGTGTGTAAGAGAGTGGTCAGGTAAAAGCAAAAATGAGGTGTCAGCTCCAAAGACCCAACCACCCTTACAGGGGTCCGAACGCAAAAGGTGACAAGGGGTCATATAACGGTGTTTTGTATGGTCATGTCTATCTTAACACCAGGTAGGTTAGTTCTTGCGTATAATATAAAAAAACTGCAATAGGTCTCGTAAAATCAAATGCAAAATGTACGTTTCTATGCAAGCGAAACACCCGGACAGTCCCTTGTCCCTGGTACATACTCGGATGATGTCTGGCCATCCGGTAAGGTTAGCCTGACATGCCCGGTGCTTGCAGAGTACGAGTACACCTCCGATGTCAACTGATCTTAATACAATAAGGCGGGAATAGTATAACGGTGCCGAGGCCACCGGCTCCGCGGCGAGGCGTCTGATCCGAGGACTGAACGACAGATATCATATTCACAATACATTTCTATAGCTACGGCTCTTGAACGATTTTAAGATTGTAAATGATTAAAGTTGTTGGTCGTAAGAGTCAAAGACTTGCTTTTCTCCACAGCCCTAAAAAATCCCTTCTCAGTTTTCAGAAATAAAATTGCAAACCACTGCGCTGCACTTTCATGGTATTAAGGGGTGACTTATTCACTAAATGTTTACTGCCCACCCGCTCTGACGTACGGTCGGTGCTCCGGTGCTTTGTTCTCATTCTGGCTCAATAACATCTAGTCATAACTCTAGATGTTCATTAGTTGATTTTAGGCAGATTTTACTCCAGATTCTAGAGTAAGCTCTGAACTCTCAGGCGAAAAAAATATTGAGAGAAAGTGCGCAAAGTAAGGTGTAATGAAAGCACACTTTTTTGTGCGCGTTTATTACTCGCTATATGTTTTTTGTGACGATCTCCGTGGTATACGTTAAACAAACCAGACATGAGATCTCAGTTCAGGGCGAACTACAAAACATTCTTACGCTTCATTAATTTTAAAATGTAATATATGAATCTGTCTACCAATTTAATGGCCAAACATCTCTTTTTTCCTCATAGCTTCGTCTGAACTTCGCGGATGTCTATCTTCGACAATTCCAAAAAGATATTATTAAACTCTTCAAAATATTGCCACTTCTTGATAAAATCAAGCTGTACGGCACATAGAGCTTGATTTTACGTAAACTTATAAATAATCATCTCATCTGCCTTCCCACAGTTTCTATGAAGCAGGTAATAAATTATTCACTAATGTTAACTCTGAGGATGACCTTGCTTGACCTTTTCTTAAACAGCATCCATTCCCATATGATAAAATTAATGCCCAAAAATATCTCGGCTTATATAAACCTTGCTAATTATATACAAAGGAAATAAATCAAATTACCTATTTATTACTATATAGCTAGCCAATTTTTTTTATTTATTTGTTTTCACAAAATCTACAGATACTCTACTCACATCTACTTAGCTTATGTAAATCATTTAACTAATTAACTGAAACTTACATCCAATAATCAAATAAAAATATAAAATGTATACAAAAAAACTTGAACTATAATATATACGAAGGTAACAAAAAGTATGTAAAGGTTTTTAATCTTAATCATAAAGATAGGTTACTATTTTATATTCAAACTATATTAATCTGCTAATATTGTTTGTTAATCAAAATAATATCTGTTTCTATTTGTGGAGACCTATTAATGGTTCTTTGTTTCTTAAATTAAGTACCAACACTGTTTATTTCCCTTGATTTTGATGGTCTATAGTAAATAAAGAAGAATACCGCCTGTTCCATAGCCTCACAACCCGAGGTGACAATAGCTTGTCACGCGTCAGATGACCGAACAATGCCACAATGGTGGCGGTGCGGGAGTGTAACCAACATACTGTAACCGGCTGGGAACCGGTTACGACCGGGTGCAACCGGCCGTATCCGGTTACGAGCGGATCACATGCGATCGATGTTTACGGCCGTTTTATGGCAGTTGTTGGTTTTACACCTTCCAATTAAATTGGCGGAGCTAACGACTGATTTGACGGTCTATTTCAGTAGGACTGATTGTCAAGGCGAGACCTAAATGTAGAGACCTAGATGCACCAAATGTTTGTGGAAACTCTGGGACGAGGAAACTTGGCTCTAGCCATTCATACATTATGAAATCCTAAATTATTTTATATATAAATAAAATCGTGAAGATGACTGTATAACTGATGACCTTTCTTCTGAAGACAACTTGACAAGCTTTAAATTTGATTGGTAAGCTTAGTTTCGTACACTCCTATTGAAGGTAAGGGGTGCTGAGAAAAGATTTTAAGAGATTCTCATGGAATTACGGGAAAATTCCTGTGCCGGATGTTTGGCTAGTTTTTTCTCATCTGGTTTCAAGTTATGATACGGCCGAAGGTAGAGGCGCATTTAAATGTTTAGTACCTTAATATTTCTACGAGTAAGCACTGGGACCTTATTTTAATTTAAAGTGTAATTATTTAGGTCTTTATTGGGTACCTCCTAACGAAGATCCTGGATAACTCTTTGCACGAGTGATAGATATCCTCCTAGTATAAAACTGGCGCTTATATATTTGATTTGATTTGACTAAGTACAACAAATACTTATATAACCGTTCAAAGCAAACCCTCTTTTATGATTATCCCAAAGTAACGAAGAATCTCAAACGCAAAGGTTCCAAAGTTTAAAAAAATTCTTTGTAAAGTTGAAGTAAAAGTTAAGAGTGCAATTGTTTGGACGGGTTTGACTTCCAACTTTCTCACTTTGTTTTACTTAGTGGTCTAGGTTCCTAGAAAATAAAGATACTTAGATCTTACTGCATACGCTTAGCTTAAATAGGTATCTACACTACCATTATGACGCCATGTCATTATAGTGGTTGGGTAGATAATTTGAATTAAGTTTGTATATTTTGGGAACGCTATATTGTTAGATATAAAATATGGAATAGATATTGAAAGGCTAGTGAATGCGGGTAATCAGATAAACGGGGGCATCACGCCTTTGTATAAAGTCGGCAAGTGTTGAACACGGCTCGACTGGTGGAGAAATGTAAGACACCAGTACAACTGTAATGTATGAAACTGAAAGATGCGTATGGCAGAAGAAGAATTAGAGTAGAATAAATGCAGTGGAGATGAGTGGAGATGTCACATTTTAACTGTAACAGGCTACTTCATGAAAAACAATTTGGGTTTACTAAAGGTCGTTCAACCACTGACGCTGGTGCCATGCTGTTGAAGTACGTTTTTAAAGCCTGGGAAGGAAAACAGGATGCCATAGGAGTATTCTGTGATTTATCTAAGGCTTTCGATTGCGTAGATCATGACACCTTAATCTCAAAGCTAAAACACTATGGCATTCAGAATCAGGCAATAAGCCTCATGCGTAGCTACCTATCGAATCGCATTCAAAAAGTAGACATTAACGGTAGCAAATCTTCGGGAACATCCACTAACATCGGTGTACCACAAGGGTCAATCTTGGGGCCTTTTTTGTTTCTAGTCTATGTCAATGATCTGCCTTCCTGTGTAGGGGATTTATGTGATATTGTATTGTTTGCAGACGATACTTCATTAATATTTAGAGTTGATAGGGCTAAAGATAATTATGATTGTGTAAATGCTTCTCTAGCTAGAGTTCTTGATTGGTTTACGGTAAATAACCTCTTATTAAATGAGAAAAAAACGAAATGCATTAGATTCACCTTGCCTAACGTTCAAGTCAGCAATGCTAACATTATCTTAAATGGGGAAATACTTAACTTTATGGAAGCAACTACTTTCTTGGGTTTAAATATCGATGCAAAGTTGCAATGGGGTATTCATATTAATACATTAGCTAGCCGGCTAAGCTCGGCAGCTTACGCAGTACGTACCATAAGGCATCTTACTGATGAAACCACGGCGAGGTTAGTTTATTTTAGTTACTTTCACAGCGTTATGTCCTATGGCATATTTTTATGGGGAAATGCAGCAGATATTGAAAGCATTTTTATCCTGCAAAAGAGAGCTGTACGGGCAATTTATAAATTGAAAACTCGTGACTCTCTCAGGGAACGTTTTAAAGAGATTGGTATTATGACAGTCAGCTCCCAATATATTTATGAAAACCTAATGCACGCACACAGGAACATTGATGAGTTTGTTAAAAGAAGTGATGTACACAGTGTTAATACTAGAAATAAAAATAAACTTGACATACCTAGGTATCGCTTAGGAAAAGTAAATAATTCATTCTTAGGAAACTGTGTACGATTCTATAATAAGCTTCCTCAAAGCGCCACCAAACTCTCTGCTCGTAAATTCAAATTGTATATAAAGAATAATTTAATTAAAAGAGCCTACTACAAAATAAGTGACTATATCGACGATAAGAACGCGTGGCCCGATGTTGCTATACCAGTTGACAGTTAAATGGTGTTTTTCAATGTCAAGAAACTGCCCATTAGATAGTTATGTAGTAATCAATGTTTTAAGATAATATTAAGTTTTTAGTTTTATGATGTAGGTAACACTTGTAATGTTATTAAATTATTATAAACAATGTACCTAAATGTTAAATGGATTTTCAAAAAAATTAATCAGCCCGAGGTTCTTGCCTTTCTCCTTGTGTGCTGGTCGCGATTCCGAACAGGCGGTAGATTTGACGTTTCAAAATGATCCTAAAAATCTTAATGAATAAAAATATTTGACTTTGACTTTTGACTTTATGAGGGCTTTGAGAAGCATGTGTGATGTTACTTTGCTATCAAATACTTTTTTACCTCTACTACTATCCTAGATACTTTTGTAGTTAATTGTACATATTTATAATGTTTGTGAATAAAATAATACCTTCTTTGTTAAACATAGATTAAAAGAATGTGTGGTATGAAAGAAGATGTAGTGATAAAGATTGAGAATGGAATGGTAAGATGGTTTGGCCATATGCAGAGGTTGGATAAAAATAGGTTTAAGCAACTATTTATGACTAGTGTGAATGGTACAGTTGCAAGGGTAAGACCTTGACGACCATTCTCAGACCAAGTTGAAGAATGGTCTGGTCAGAAAGTACAGCTACCTTAAACCGACGAGCATGTGTGAAGAATGTGAAGTAAGTAAAGAAGTAAATATATTATCTAAGTTAATGCTAATATTTATCATGTGTTAAACATAAAGTATCGACAGCAAACATCGAAAATCAATCAGTTCCACTCGTTACAGTGGATGTTCAATTATAGCACAAATATCGGGAAATTCTATTCAAATAGTTCACCTTGAACTTGGCACCTGTTATGATAACGGCCTATATCGTAAATATTTCTAGACATTAAACAATGGAATCTTTCAAAAGTTTGACCTGACCATATGATGAGAATCTGTACTTGAATAGTGCGTCATCAATAAGTGACCTGAATATCATAGTGGTAAGGGCATGAGAGAATCAGTACATCGATTCGTTATTTATCGTCATTCAAGAAGACCCCGTTGATATAACTGGGCCTCTCCCTTGCAAACGTAGTTTACCGATCATTTTGAAATGTCACGTCGGTGTCAATAAAGTCAATGTCTGCAGATCTTTGCAGCACTATCCAAGCTATTCCCGAGCATATAACATAAACTCGAAGCTTCACTTTGCCAAAATATTTATTATCTTGTGAACGGGTCACCTAGAAACTTGCACTGGCTAAGATGAGGTCTACGGTGGACCGAGCTTACCCAGAAGATGACTCAAATTTCAAAAAGGTACGAGTACAGGGCCCTATCATCCTCCGTTTTGCAATTAAATCGTGCGGTCATCATTTGAGAAAGTTTACTTCCAAGTGTGCGATGTAAAAGATGTCTTTGATATGTAAATCCAATCTGAATAATACATTTTATGTTGCCTTCAAAGTATTTTTCTAGTAAAAATGTATCGATAAAATTGTAGCACTTAGTACATTGTAGGTAGGATAGGACGTTGTTTTCCATTTCACACTGAAAAAATATAGAAAGTAATTTGATTGTTATTTTTTCACAAGACAAATGATAATATGGGTGCCTGCTCACTCACCCCGGCCCAATACACTGTTATATTATTCTCTAACAATATTATTCTGCAGCAAAATATATCTCGAGATATAAGCTTCTCAAGACGATTTACTTCTTTTAAACATTTTTTTTTACTACTGGTAAGCGCTTGGTCTTTATATCACCTGGCTTAAAAGTTATGATAAGGCCGATGGTGGAAACATACTTCTCCCAGAAGCCTTAACGATCTAAGGAACTGGCTATCTTACCTCTAAATTCCGGGACACAACAATTTAGAATTGTTGTTATGTTGACTTTGACTTTATTTCTAAATTATTCGTTCCACAGTAATAAGAACTCAGCAAGCTCCACTTTCCTAGTACGAGTAGGATCAGCGTAGATATACCGACGTAGATATACCGACGTAGATATACCGACGTAGATATACCGATGTAGATATACCGACGTAGATATACCGACGTAGATATACCGACGTAGATATACCGTCGTAGATATACCGACGTAGATATACCGACGTAGATATACCAACGTAGATATACCGACGTAGATATACCGATGTAGATATACCGACGCAACGCTGCAGTGCCAAGTTGTCCAATATATCACACAAACACGCTTTAGATACATCTACGACCTACTATTTATGGGAAGTATCAATACGTGATCTACATTATCTGTTTAGTTGAACGGATACAGCGGCTGTTTGATGGTGGCTTGTGGTAGGTGCACAAACTTGAACCAAGCTAAGTTATTGATTGTGATCTCCGAGTTTTGTTGGGAAATGGGGTCGTTTTTGATCCCAATATGGGATGAAAATAAATACACCATCTATGAATAGGAATTTTGAATAGGGGTGTTTTTTGTAATGTGAGGGCGCGCTAGGAGGGTGAAAAGCTTCTCAATTCACTATATGTAATAAACAAATAGTAAAATTTGTTTCCCCCAACCCAATTTACTGTAACCACACTTATAAACATCAAAGGATGCAAAAAGGATACATAATATTAAATCATTGTAAAATGTCCGACAGGGTTTATTTTGCCCTTAATCCCCAGTTTTACGTTTTCAAGATTAATACCTGCACGATAGTGAAGAGAGGGTATTTGACTTCTAATTAAAATGCTATTTGGTCTAACTATACATTTTTATTTTTCATTAAATAGGGTACGGTTATCATTCTAATGGTGTCGATAAGGTCCAAGAATTACTTTTACTTTTGGGAATGTCAGGTGTACATCCCACATGAACAGCACATCATTAGGTAGGTTTTGATTATTTAGGTAAAGGGGGTAAAGGGTAGGTTTGTAACCACGACTACTAAGGTACAAAGGTAAATTTTGGGAGCACTTTAAAAAAAATAGACACCAATATCTTTTCTTCTTTGACGTTAATAAGGGTGCGTGTTAGTGCTTATTTACTTATTATATTCTGCCCATCTACTATGGAGCACAAGACGGAACACAAGAGCTAGTTTGTGCTGGACGTTGGCAGGGGGTCACCAGCCAGGCGGATCCTCACAAGTCGTGGACCGCCAGTGTCCGACGAAGCCGCTGCCAAACGTCACCGACTGTTCGGGAACACCACGAGAAGGTACATCCTAGGCCTACTTTACTTTTTTTTTGTAATCCACCGGTGAAAGTCATCTGTAGAACATGAACCACCTCCAACACTTGGGTTTTCCATAATTTGTAAGTACCTACAGCCTGGCAGGTGGGATGAAGGTCCCATGTTAAATCGAATTGTGATATATAAAAACAAAATATATTTAAGATAATAGGTATAAAGTATCCGAGGTAGTGACGTGTCACGGCGGGACGGGCAGTCTATACAAAATTAGGTATCACAACTAGGGATGGAAACAAGAACAGTCTCGTTTCGGTCTATTTTTATTTTCATTTTTCATTTTTTTGGAAAACTTACAGCTAGGAACTAGTACAAGTAATAATATAATAATATATTCAAAACACATTCATATATGTATTTCATGAATAACTGAAGGCCAATTATAAATTTCCACTATTTAAAATGTAAGAAAAAATATAAGCCCACTGCTGAACAAATATTTTTTCAGATAGGCTCATTCCATTATAGACCTCATTCTTGCCCAGGCAAACCTTGAGGGTTATATATAAACGTAGGTATAATTCGAGTTTCATGCAAATCGCACCACCTATCTAAAAGTTCCTTACAAACTTTGACAGTACATTTTGATCAATTTTGAGAGCTATTTTGTAAAATCTTGAAACATTTGTGTCTATTTAAAATATTCATACCGAGTTTCAAGCAAATCTCGCAAAAAGTTGCATATAAAAGATTTCACTGTTTTCCACCCCATTAGATCTCTTTAGGGGTTGAATTTCTATATTTTTATTATAAAAGGAAGCTACTGTTTTGTATGATACAAATTTTCTCATTACGGATGTAGTATTTGAATATAGTTGATTTACTTATTAAGGACTTCTAATAGTAGGGATATAAATATCTGTTCCCATCCCTTAGACAAGGGCGTTTGCCCCGTCTCCCAGAAGGGCGCAAATAGGATTTGGTGGGAGTAAAGAGCTTGTGTATAAATAAATGTACCTAATACTTACGTAAAGGTTCACGTTGAAGGAATTTATAATTATTTGTAAACACTGAAAATTTAAATTGTCATCAGCGCGTGGCTTCCATGACTTGTAAACTTTATTACCAACAAATATTACCATCAAAAGCCACAAATAAGGTAAGCCTCCTCCATCCAACGGCAATAATATATCAATAATAACCACAAAAACATATTATACGATAATTTCTAGGGTCCCGTATGACTAAGCCTGCAATTTTCGTCCGCCTGTCAACAGACTGTATGTCATGAAACGTGGTAAGTAGGTAGACATTTCATATTTTCACATTTACGATTATTTTACAATTTATTTTTGCCGCTATAATAACAAATAATAATGAATGGAGGCCCACGAGAAACGTGATTTATCAACGATTTTTTTCAGCTCTATTGTAAAAGCAGTTATTTCTGAATAGTTTAAACGTGGTGTGATAATAGTATTTTCAACACACTTGCTCATAAAGTCGCTCTATGGTCACCGCAATTAGGCACAGAATGACAACCATAATCAAACTGTGACTTTTTCATTGCTCACTAGTGAGTTATAGATTTTATTTTTAAAATTTTATTGGTTGATTTTCTTTGTTCTTAAAAAAGTTTTTAATCAAAAAAAGATTTATTTTTATTTATCATTAATTTATTTGTTCAATAGAACAAATAAATTAATGTTCCTATTGTTTGCTCAGTTCAAGCAACTTCTTATTTAAATAGATGTTTTTTACTCGTACGTGTTTAATAAAAAAAACTTTCACTCAAATATAACTTTTGTTTTCTCTATCATAAAAGAAAACGTTAAATTCCCCATTTGGTACGTGGTAGAATAGGCGCAAACCCTATGCGCGGAAAATAAAAAAAAACCTCATCCCTTTAGTCTGTGGCCGATCGCAATGCGCGCGCATAGGAAAACTAATTAATTTTTCCCGCCATAGCGAAACGTTTTTCACAACTCGTTTTCACTGTTGAAATTGTAGTTTTTATTGTTATTTTATTTACAAGTGTGTTGAAAAACGTCGTATGATACACGTGTGTATTGATGATTACCGTCCTCGGGTCTCAATAGAGCCTCGGCGGTAATCACCAATGTTACACACTAGTACCATGATGTACTATTATCATGCTTAACAACAAATACTACAAGTCGGCCAAGCGTGAGTTGAACACGAACGCTCAAGCAATACCAGTGTGTTTCGTCAGAAATAAGGATCAGAACCCTCGGTTCTGATCCTTATTTAAGACGGGAATGCGCTTGGCCTTCATCTCACGTTCCAAGTTGAGATAAGGCCGAAGGCGGAGGCGCACTTATCCCGGAATCCTTGAACAAACTGAGGAACTGGCTATCTTACCTCTATATGCCGGAACACAACAATTTTAGAATTGAAGCCTGGCGGACCCAAACAAAGTCCTACCACCAACCAAACCAAGCACCATTTATTATTTTCCCCATGGGGATCCAGCCCGGGACCTCTGGATCTGAAATCGGTGGGATGAACCACTAGACCACAGAGGCGGTTAAAATTACAATAAGACTTTTGTTAGATGATCTTTCTTTTATTCTTGAAATCAGGTGAGATGAAGGCCGTCCCCCGACGTACAATAATAAAAGTATTTCACTGTAAGGTTCTCATCTGAGATGACCCCAGGTAGGTGATATAGGGATAGGTAAGTAGGTGTGGTGTACTTAGATCTAGAGATGTTTGCCCGTTTGTCTTCTTTCTTGTCACTATTTGTTAAGAGACCATTTAAATATTCAGATTTTGAGATTATTCTTCTCCATTCTCCAAATCACTTTCAAATGACCAATGTCAAATGTTTCATAAATCCCCATAAACCACGAATGTCCTAATGGCGCTGCCCGCATAGCAACCGACCAATAGCTCAGATAGATTTATTTGAGCGAGGTCTTATCCCGAGTCGATAACGACACCCTTTCCTAAAAATATTGTACGGGTCGCTACCGTTGATCGATTACGTATAGTGAGAAACTCTGCGTCAGCTTGTGGGTCATGGGATGAATCAGGTGTGTCTCCTCTATGCTAGCCCCATCTGATGAGTACTAGATACCCACTACAGGGAAATGGTTTACCTTGCATTACAGTATTTGAACCTCAAAGCGACGCTCAACTTGAACATGAAGCCTGATACCTGACCGTGAAACGGATTGGTAGCTCATGTTGAATGGTTGACTTCGATATGAAGGTCTACCGACGGAATATAACTCGGATCCGACCGAACAGTGGTTCAGCTTCGTATTATGCTCTCGGTCGCAGATACCGTATCGCCTTAAGTGGACGATGGAACTCTTTAGCGAAATGATCGACATACCTCTCTGAATTAGCATGATACGCAGGATAACCACTGGGAAGGAATGGCTCTCGCTGCGCACGATCAAACGAATCGGAGAGTGGGATCACCGCCACTTGACGAACTGAAGATATCGAGGCGGTCGCGATTCGGTGGATGGAGACGGCTCAGTGAGCAGTTTAGCAGTGGACATATGTGATATGTATGTATATCTCTAAATGTATCTTATTCCATCGCACTCGTAAATGATTTTATCATTAGTCAGATATTTTTCAAAAGGTTTATAAATTAGTAAAGGTCTCAGTCGCTCATAATCCTAAAACAAAAGCCGAGCCTAGAAAGGAATTAACGCGACCATTCATTTCAATTTGCAACTTTTAACAAAATTACTGCCGCCATTTGCAATCTCCTAACCGGTTTCAACTGGTTTCAGCTAAATCAACTGGATTTTCTCTACTTCACTGGCGGCGCGGTGGTTATCTGTGGGAAAACTTGTACTTTTGCTTCAATACCTATGTATAAATGATTTTGAATGTGAATACGAGACTAACTTAGATGTTACCGCCTCTGTAACCTAGTGGATCGCCCACCGGTGTCAGATCAAGAGATCCTGAGTTCGATCCCTAGTGGGGTACGTTATTATGCATGTTTTAGTTGGTGATTACTGACTAGCTACCACCATCTTACCTAAGTTTTTCGCCATAACAAAATTATGAATTGTTGTGTTCAACAGTTTCTTAGACTTTTGAGGAGTCTGGGTGATTCCATTTTTTTCCATTTTTTTCCAAAAAGAGCTTATTTTAGCTTTTTTTCGTTGTAAAACCTACGACACACTATTCAAGAGTCGTGTGAGGGTGCAATAATACCTACGTTAGTTTTTGTATGAAAATATATTTTCCAAATCGGTTGAGTAATAACGGAGTTCTGAGATAATGCAGTAGTAGTCGTTAAAGAGTCATCGATCACCTACACGCCTGCCAAGCGTGAGAACCAAAACCTTCCATTGCTTTCTTTAGCATTGGGGAGGCCCATTTCCTATACAGTTGACTTTTATGGGCTGTAATGATGATGATGATACATGTATACAGCATTTATAGCCAGAATACGTCAAAGTATTTATTTATATGTGTACCTATGTATAAAATATGTTAAGATATATTTTTATATATTTAGTAGGTATTAAATATATTTGTGTAGGTATACTTTTGATATCTGTATGTATATTTAATTTGTCCATTAACATTTTATTTTAATTCAAGTACACTTTTCAACCTTTTCAGTGTATCACCTCTCACTCTCTCAAAGGTTTGCTGGTAGAAAACTCTTTAAGAGTTAACTTCGCCTCTGTACATATGTTTTCTTATGACATGTTAAAATCATATTTATGTGTACAATAAAGAATTACAAGAAAGTCAATTCCACTTACTACAACGTATCATCATTACTGCGATCAACAACATGCCAAGCGTGGTGATTATGGAAAAACCCTGAGATGATGATGATGATGATGATACTGGAAGGTAAGCGGTTCAAAAGGTCTACTCTAGTGATCGTAAATACCAAAGGAAAGCAGAATACGCAATTTCGTTTACTTCGATGACATATATTTTCCAGTTATTAACATTATATTTTGATATAAAAACCAAACTACTGAACCGATTTTGATAAAATTTCTATGGAACTATTTCGCAAGTATGGCCTACCAAACGTAACAAGAATCATCAAAATCTATTTCGAATTCGCGGAGAATCAAGTAACAAAAAAAAACATACACCCGAATTGAGAACCTCCTCCATTTTTTTAAGTCAGTTAAAAAGATAAGGACACTCAGATTATTGTTTGTTATTTTTATTTACATATTGGAATGCATAACAAAATACATCTCAATTGCATTACGATCTAGCCAAGTGGTAGGCAAGGTAAGTCGTGGAGTGATTCAAAACTGACCAAGATTTATACATCGAGCGATAACTAAGAGTGTGTCCGTTAGCACTTTTCTTACTGTCTTTATCTAAGGTTATTCATTTTGTTCATGCGTTTTTAAAGTAGCACTAGCACAAACACTACTTTATTATATTATTTACATAACTAGTCTTCTCACTATGTCTGTGTTGATGTCTGATTATTGTTTGTGTTAGTGCAAATGCAAGCGACTATTATCCACGTTTTCATTTCCCTGCGATTAAGGACGACATTTTCCTGCATCCTTTAGAAAGACCAGAAGTACACTGGACCAGACTCTATTGCAGACTACAGACAACTCCCCGTCGGTCACAAATGACCACGAGCTAGGCTGTCGCTGTAACTCAACGAATTATTCGAGAAGTTGAGATATGCTGACAAACAACTCGAGAAGTTGAGGTATGCTGACAAATAACTCCACTTTGATTACACTTTGAATCGAAGCCGTAGCAGACGGATGACTTCGACAAACTTTACCTACTTTTAAGTTCGTTCTCGGAAATATTTGACAGAAATGTTACAAGTTTCATGTGATTGATGTATACATAGTAGGTCATCCACATCCATCAGACTAGATGCAGTCTTACGAAGGTATTAAACAGTTCTCAACAATGTGAATTAACTGGCCTCACATCATAGTCGGTAGCCTTCCGCGATGTGAGTTGTAGGTTCGATTCCCACCCGGGCCAAACATTCGTGTGATGGCTATAAATTGGATTCGAAGTACATAATTAAAATTTATATGTATTAATATTCTCTGTAATCTTGATCCCATATTACAAGCTTTATTGGTTTAAGGCCAGGTGACTCTAAGAAAAATGTCAAAGAAAAAAAAAAAAAACGGATATGCCTACAACGCCCTATGGACCAACCGTAGCGTTGTATTGCAATGTGTCACAAGTACCTCACTATCTCACTAATATGATAAATGCTACATTTTGTGTGAATGTTTGTTACCACTCATCTTTGTAACTACTAAACCGATTTAGATGAAATTTAGTAAATATATAGTTTAGGTTCTATAATAACACATAGGCTAATATAATTTTTGAAAAACATCCCCTAATGGGGATATACAGGGTGGTAAATTTCAATGGAAAATCAATCCTTGGTTCGATTCCCTCAAAAGTTGAAACTATAAAGTAAGCGATGATAAAAATTAAGAACTTTGTTCTTTATTTACTGACACAGTAAGAAGCAGCTGTTTTTCTTATGATGAGATTTTTAGCCTTTAGCCGGCTTTTAAGACATCCATAGGCTGAGTTATACATATATTTATGTATATATAACGCAGCATGCATAGGAGGGGTTGATTGTTAAGCCGCGACCGCCACAGCCTCTGCGAAGACATACATTTATTGTAAGCTTAGGTACCTACAGTACAGTACCTACTATTTAGATGAAGCCTTGTCATAAATAATACAAGACGTGTGGCGGTCCTGCGAGACAGGGCAAGACTTCGCACGTAAACCAAAGCTTAGTTCTCAGCAACCATCGTATTACCTCCCGTGCGGGCGGAAACGGAAATAGCTCCGGAAGTGTGTTCACGAGAGGATCGCTCCACGTTAGGGTTGAAACTCACATATTATAATGAAAGCGGTTGCCTATTCCTGACTTCCTGACTGACGGCTGTTGGCCAAATATATCCACGCTTTGTTAGCCGGTTGAAGAACGCACAGCTGAAAATAAATCATAATAATTCTGTGATCTACAGATTTCATAAGCGGTAACACAATTATATTAATCGCCTTACACGATTTTTATTTTTCACCGTAGACCTCATTATTGCCAGTGCCAGTGCCTGTGCAAGATTTCAGGTCCAGAGCTCACCAGCATGTAAAACGAAGTGAAGTATTTGAAACATTAGATATATGTCACTTTACCATCGCATACGGAATTAGACAATACAGGTCCTCAGTTTGTTGAGGATTCCGGGTGAAGTGCGCCTCCACCTTCGGCTTCAACTTGTATCCAGGTGAGATGAAGGCCAAGTGCTTATCCGTAGTATAAAGAAAAGAAAAAAAACCTCGTTTTGTCGGTAAATGTGTCATTGTGTACCGAGTTAAGTTATTACATTCAGGTGGATGTCTCTCGCGCTTTTCCTCGCCAGATTGTATTGTTTCGTCGAAAACCAAAATGAAAGCTGAATACCAAAACATTCAGCGCGCTAAGCTCTTCGTAACGATTCTCGTCGTCAACTGCGAGCTAAGCCGAATGGTTACAAGTAATAATCTGCGGAGCCTCCGTCAGAATGACGCAAAACAGATCATTGCGATACGGTTAAGACACAGGATCACGACCAACGGCACTACTTGCTCATCATCATCATCTACCAACTGCAGTCAATACATTCCAAAAAAGCCTACGGCCGTTCACTTCGTTCTGTTTTTTACCGACTACAGTTCTCTATTCGGGTATATGTTTTTTTTTTGTTAGTTTATGTTTAGTAGGCCATACTTTCGAAGTGGTCCCATAGAAATCTGAAGTATCCTTTCAAACAAAAAACTATTTTTCAAATAGGTTGAGAAATGACGAAGTTTTGAGGTAACAAACAAAAAAAATATATATAAATGAATTGAGAACCTCCGCCTTTTTTTGAAGTTGGTTTAAAAAAAAAAAATTTAATGTCGCCTAAAAATCCAAACAACACTAGTAACCTACATCATGGACAAATCCATGCCTACATCAAATGTACTTACCTCTAGAAGAAAATGTTAATCTATGAAGAGGTCGAATCAATTTACGATTAGGTATTACTAGCTTCGAACTTTAACCCTGACCCAGAACCATGTAGTTTTTTTTGTGAACGGGAGAACATTTTATTTTTTCAAGATGTCTGCCGTTATCCTGTATTATTTGTTGAGAAGACTCTGCGCTTATTGCGAGGCTTATTTTCAAAACAAACAGAAAATATGTACTAGATCAATTCCTTCTCGGTACATTATCTGTGATCATGTTTAAATGGACTAATAACTTAGGACCTTTAATTTAGGACGTGCCTAGTATAACAAACACAGTTGTAAAAAGGTCAAATAAATGAAATGAAATAATGTATGGGTCTAAGTAAAAATTAAAAACATCGCAAAATTGTGATATCTACCTACCTACTTAGTATTATATTGACAGGGTTATGTTTGAAACTTTTATTTACACAACACCCATATACCACAATAACAACATAAGTGCAATAACTAATTTGAATAAGTGCTTAGGTATTAGTTTTGCGATATTTTCTTTTATTTTTATTTAGAATGCGTCGGCTCTTGACCTCGAAACTTACACAGACAAGAATGAAATCTACGATGGAGTGAGCCTACCCAGAAGCTAGCCTATCAACTATCTCCTTCTGGAGTGAGCCTACCCAGAAGCTAGCCTATCAACTATCTCCTTATGGAGTGAGCCTACCCAGAAGCTAGCCTATCAACTATCGCCTTATGGAGTGAGCCTACCCAGAAGCTAGCCTATCAACTATCTCCTTATGGAGTGAGCCTACCCAGAAGCTAGCCTATCAACTATCTCCTTCTGGAGTGAGCCTACCCAGAAGCTAGCCTATCAACTATCTCCTTATGGAGTGAGCCCACGCAGAAGCTAGCCTATCAACTATCTCCTTATGGAGTGAGCATACCCAGAAGCTAGCCTATCAACTATCTCCTTCTGGAGTGAGCCTACCCAGAAGCTGCCTATCAACTATCTCCTTGAAGATATATAGGTCGTAACACAGCGGAAAAACAGATATGAATGACTTTGATTTTTGAAGAAGAAGCCAGTAGAGGTTCCAAATAAGAAATACCTGCTGAGAGGAACTATGACTATAAACTTCAAATAACAGCTGGGGTATCCTTATCTTGGCGTGAGGCGAGGCAGGCCTGAGGCAGCTCCCTAATTGAGTTTTTGTAGCGCCTCCAATCTCCAGACAGATCACAAAAACGAGAGTAGTGCCACAGAATACATAACACTATCAAGCACTATCGGTGACCATATAAATTCTGTTCTATTCGATGAATAGATATATTTTTTAACTAAATTTAACATTATAACTAAAAGAACTCGTTTGACTTCTAATACAATATGTTATTATTTCTTTAAAGTCCCAAACAGCTTCAAAAATGTATCGCCTATTTAAAATTGACAACCCTCACGGCTCAGTTGGTAATAGCCCTACCTTCGGCACTGTAAATTGTGGTTTCGATTCCCACCCGGAACATACATTTGTGTGATGAATATATGTTTGTTCTGTGTTTGGGTGTTGCATTGTATGGTATGTATTAAAAAAAAAGTTTTTTTTTTTTAATGTAGGAGAGGGAAGCCTTTAGATTTTATCCCACACCTGTCTACAAGCCGAAGGTGGAGGCGCACTTCACCCGGAATCCTCAACAAACTGAGGATCTGACCTTTATATACCGGAACACAACAATTGAATAATTGTTGTTATGGCGACAGAATTAGGTAAGATGGTGGTAGCTAGCCAGGCAGATTAAACAAAGTCCTACCGCCAACCAAACCGAGAGCAATACCTATTGTGGGGAGTACAATTGAAATTTCAACTGGATTTCAACTGGTAATTGAACCCGGGACCTTTGGATCTGAAATCTGTAACACTAGACCACAGAGGCGGTTAAACAGTAATCTAGTTTCCATATCACAAGCTTTGTTTAGTTTGGAGCTAAATGACACTGCGTGAAATTGATGTCCGAAAAATATTTTGTTAAAAAAATCTATAGGTAGGTATGTACTCTGTACCCACCAAGAGTATGTTCAGAAAGAGTACTGTCGGTGACAAAAAGATTTCCAGATTTTGACCGTTTTAGACGATAATCTGTGCCTAATCTGCATCAGACCCCCCCTGGTCTCTCAATGGGGGTTATAATAATGATGGTCATCATTATCTTGTCCTTATCCCACACGAGGTGGGGTCGGCACATAACGACCTCCTCTTCCACCTCACTCCCATCAGCCGTCAACTCTGCATCCACGCCTTTCATAACTATGACCTCTTTCTCACAATCCCTCATGAATGACATAGTCTGTATTGTAGTTTATGAACATGATATGTATCTTTGTTATTAAGAAGTGCTAACATTAGATTGAATTTAACTCAGTATGAATAAATCAATATGTCAGCTACTAATGTAACTAGTATTAGGTAAGATTTAAAAGGCGCTAGTATGACAAGAGCACAGGCGCGCCCCCAACGCCCCCAAATCTACGAGGGATCTGTACATTTCATTTAAAAGGCGCTAGTATGACAAGAGCACAGGCGCGCCCCCAACGCCCCCAAATCTATGAGGGATCTGTACATTTCATTTAAAAGGCGCTAGTATGACAAGAGCACAGGCGCGCCCCCAACGCCCCCAAATCTACGAGGGATCTGTACATTTCATTTCAATTCAGTATTTGAAATCGAGTTGATAGCAAACAATAAAGGAAGCCAATCACTGATCGAGCGCAGTCCATTATTCGTTCAGTCGTCCGTTCATTCATTCATTCCATTGTTCCCAATTCGAATGATAATTTTGAATTTCTCTGTTCATTGGAGTTCGTGCGAAAGCCAGTAAATTGTGCTTTGCGAATGGAATTACGAGAAAAATATTTTATTTTATTGTGATTTGATACAGGTTTTTTGGATGGGTGAGAAAGAGTAGGCTCATAAAATACATCAGTCGCACCTTCTTTTCTCTTCTATTCGAGCACACACAAGCACAGATAAAGGATACCCACCCATCAAACGCAATTCTCCATCAGGCGAGATGCGCAGCCAAACGCAAGCCTTTTTCACATTAGCACACTGGACTTGACAGGCAGCGAGTGAGAAGAGAAGAGATGTATTAGATAATACATAAACGGAAGCTATAATAATAATAAATTGTTTATTTATATTTTCTCACAAAAGTTTTAACATAAAATTTACAATAACTTAGATAGTAGGTACACTGGTAGAGATATTGAAACCTGTTTTGTGAGAGACCGATGCCTGAGGTAGGTTATAAACCTTTATTACAGGTCACCGGCGCCCCCTCTCCACGTTATAAACCTGTATTACAGATCGCCGGCGCCCCCACTCCACGTTATAAACCTGTATTACAGGTCACCGGTGCCCCCACTCCACGTTATAAACCTGTATTACAGGTCACCGGTGCCCCCACTCCACGGAAATCACACAGCTAATGGAAACATTACTTATCTAAAAAAATGTCTAGGAGAGACTTATTTAATAAACACAAATAAAAAATAAAACAAGAAATTAAAAAAAGTGTAGGTATAAGTACTAGAAGAAACTAAATGCTAGAATAAAACAAAGACAAAACCAAATGCGTGAGCTTTGGTTGTTTTCTAATATGAGGAGCAATGCGGAGGAGTAAAGGTGTAAGCGAGGTATGTATAATATGGATGTGTGATAGTGAAAGGCATGTTGGGAGCATCTCATTATTACATAATTAGTGGAGTAAAGGTCGTTTTCTGGTGCTAAGTAGGTATATTGTCACGAATCTTGTTATGATTTCGTGGCAATGGCAACCTAGTGTTCAACGGGTTAGGGTTGGGATGGGGATCAGTGTAAGGCTTATGTTAGAGGTAGAAGTAAATCTGCCGTCTGCTGATAATTAAGAGTTCTGAGCCAATTCGTCATAACTGCCTTACATTTCGTCGTTATTAATGGGTAGATAGTAAGATTTTTGTTTATTTTGTTATATAGGAATGGTCCGAGGAAGCAGTAAAAGTTGTGAGATTTTTTAGTACGGAAGGGTACAGTACAGCAGACGGTTCCTTTTCTGCGCTTATCTGCCACTTTCCCAGGGTCATAGTATGTTTGGCAATGTTTTTTTAGGATGATTTGTAGCACAAAATACTGCCTTATTGTTAGCACTTCCCAAACGTTAAAAAGGTCATTAATCATACATATATGATTATCTGCCTAGCATTAGAAATGTGTTTTATAACTTTTTCTTTCGAAAAACCGTAATAAGCAAACAAAGTTCAAAAATGGTATGAAATAGTCCTTTGACATGATTTATAAATAAAAACACTAAAAGTCAGTTAGGCGGAAGTAAGACCCACGTAAATGCTCTTTAGAATGAATTGCAACCATTATGCCTTGAAATGTGGGTCGGAACACAGTGTGGTATGTGTGTCCGACTCACAGAGAGGGAACATTTAAAAATAAACAAATAGTACAATACTTGTAATACTTAAACAGCGCTATCCAGTTCCGAACTAAGCATGGCTTGTAGGAAGTATTGTGAGATATTTTCATGTAGAGTTTGTACCTTGGTAGAGATCGTTCTTAGTTTGAAATAGTCATCTTGTCTATATAGGTTCCATAGCGATCCCAACACCTAAACAGTGTCTAAGCTATCTATCGCTAAACTAAACAAAACGTTTTTATATGTATTTTAGATATATCGCAAAATATTTCGGAGGGGTGGTATATACTATGTAGGACCACCTTATTTTATAATTATTATTGTTTTCACGTTACATCAAAAAACAAAGGATTTCGCTCCTTTGTTTATTTTATAAAATAATTAATTAAACGTCTAGTCGTTCGATTTAAGGTGATCCTAGGTCCATAAAGTGTTAGTTAAACTTTTATTCGATCTAAATACTTTACAGTTAGTAAAGTCATCGGCGGTGAATTTACTTTGTTCAATGAGAAGTTTAATTGGTCTTTATGTTTCTGTCTCTTTGCGTCGGGTCCAATGTGAGCGGTTTGCATATTGTACTGAAACGAATGGACGAGTGCAATTCTCCGGTAATCAACCTCTTTCGATCCACCGTTTGTGTGCCGTACGTCAGTGCTTTGGTGGTTTGCTCTTATTTAGGCATAGAAGGAGAGTTAGCAATGCATCGAATACTCAGGTGAATAAACGGAGATTCAAATTTCCAATTTAATTTTATTATATTACGTTTATTAATATCTTTAATTGAGCAATAATCTCAGTGGTTAAGTACCTACCTAACACAAACCAGACATTACGAGATATCAGTTCCGGATGAACTACTAGTATAATCCATTTTAAATAGGTTGTGGAAGACTGCATATCGAATGGCAATAACTAGATAATGTGATATGTGTATACGTATTGTAGGTGCGGCGGCGGCGGCGGCGGGGGTCATCAGATACGGCGCTATTATCGCTAATTGATTGATCGCAATGACGCATACTGTTCAGGGTATCATGTGTTGTAGAACCTACAATTATCTTCTACCTACTTTCATGTTTTTAAGTAAATATTATCAAATTGTTAGTCCATACAATTTTAGTTACTTACATAAGCAACAGGTTAACACAATACCATTAATAAATTCATATTTTAAGTTTTCTTAAAATTCCTTTCTCAGCTCAAATTATTTCTCTGGGAAACTATTCAATCAGAACCCGAACGTAGGAGCTCTTTACCAGCGAGTCCCATGAGTTCAATCAGAACCCGAACGTAGGAGCTCGTTATCAGCGAGTCCAATGAGTTCAAACAGAACCCGAACGTAGGAGCTCGTTACCAGCGAGTCCCATGAGTTCAATCAGAACCCGAACGTAGGAGCTCGTTATTATCTTTAGATGAAAACAATTTTTAGCCTGTTTCATATTTCATATATCCCAACTAAGAAAGATCGGATTTATTTTTCTTCTTTAACTACTGTGGTGGATACTTTTCCACTCAACTCCACGACTCGTTATTCTAAAGTTTTAGTTCCGCGTTCATTCGTCTCAGGCACTGAACAGCAACTGAACATTCAGATCTGTACAACAAAACAGATCTGATGACATACTTTTTCTAGTTGTTTTAGTGAGAGATACCATTTCCGAATTAATTTCCAACAGAAGATAGTGTATTCAAACTGCTGGCAGACCTATCGAAGTAAATAAGGAACCACATCAAATCCAGAATCAAAAGATTTTGCGAAGATCCCTCGGGTTGACTACAAGCCGCGGGCAATCACTAGTTAATTGTGATAATCGTGTACTTAATTGAAAAGCTCCATGTTACAAATGAGTGCCACACACAGGTCTACACAACGTTCTGATGGAAAACTATTTAATATATCCCGTGGGAGTGTTTCAGAACACACCGTCAAACTAGCTTTGCTAGTGCGGTTCGTTGCTCTCAGTTTAAAGTCATTCATTTCGTTCACGTGGAGGTCACCTCCATGTATGTTAAAAAATTTGACTATCAATTGACTGTCTTTGAACGAGGGTTGTATATTCCTTAGCAATGTCTATTTCTTAGCAAGCTGCAGAGAGCACAACTCACTGCAACTCGTTTAGCCTAAACGAGTTGATAGATTTTGAGGTGTGAGCTATCGTTTGGTTCATATAAAAAATTTAAAGTTTTGTTGTTGGATTTTTTTTTTTTTTAAATTCTGAAACCGAAGAAGCCAGTTACACCGGCACGTCGCTGGAGGCAGCTGACACACAGCACACTTGCAAGCAGCTGACACACAGCACACTTGCAAGCAGCTGACACACAGCACACTTGCAAGAGCCCCTTGCCCGCGATGGTATTATAAATAGGTTTACATTGAAGTTTAAACATCGATACTACGCTAGCTTCAAAAACTCGTCGCATCCAAAATGTTAGGGCATGTACCCTTCCTTCACAAAATGGTTATAAATTACTATTTTTCTATCACCTACCTACCGTGATGGAAACAACATATTATTATGTTCTCCATGACATGGGTACAATACATTGTTCCCCGTGACATACACAATGTTTATATTTATTTATTATTATTTATTTATTTTATGTTGTTCCCCGTGACACACACTAAGATGTTCCACGTGATTTTCATCATTTTGTTTCCCGTGACAATACCATATCCGCAAATTTTTATTATGATCCGTTCAGTCGGTTAGTTGTTATAGGGTAACAAAAAAACACAAAAAGTTACTTTCAAATGTATAATACTAAAATATATAAGAATGTTTGCTTAATCTTAAAATTCATATTGGGTTGGTATTTATAGTTTCATGAACATATAATTTGTTGGTAAATGAGTTATCCGATATTTGGACGCAGTTGCAGGCGTCATGTTCACAGATACACGTGTAAATATCCCGTTATTAATAGTTATAATTTTCTGAACATGTTGTACCGTCCCCTGTCTTAATCAGGATAAGGGTAAGAAAGTCAATGTCGAGTTTTCTGCAAATAATATTCGTAAAAATTAAAGTGATGTCAGTGCTATTATTTTTGTTGGAATGATGGATAGAGAGAGGAGATTGAGGCAGAATGGAGCCGTCAAGAGCTTACCAAACAAAGGATTATTTATCTATCAATCATTCCTGCGAGGATTCCTCCAGCACTCAACAAATACGGACTGACTGACTGACAGTTGTTCATTCGTATTCATTTTAATTGTCTTGCGTTGTCAAAAAATATGAATTGAATTCATAATTATCATGATCAATTATTAAAATAGTGAGTCATATTATCCCCATAATTTCTGGTAATACTAATGTTAACTAATTTAAATTACTTCAGGTTTCTACTTCAGAGTCAGGTAGATCTTGATCCGTCGCGGAATCTCAGAAACTTGTTATTTAACAAACTAAACATTTGCCAGGAAGCGTGTACACATCCCTCGGTGGGAAACTTATTACAAATATCATGGAAATTAGAACATTTTTGTATCGACATGTTTGAAAAATGGTTATAAATTATGTGAAAAAGGACGTGTTTGAAAAATGAATGGTTAATAGTGTAAGTCATACATACGTTTTTCATGTACTGATCAAAGTTCCTCACCGCAGTGCGGCCGAGAAGCAGTGCGTCCATCTCGCTCTCCGGCAGAGGCACCACAGCCACCGTGGGCTCGGGGCCCTTTCCCACGCTCATTGTTCACTAATTACACGAATTACACACTTTAGAAGTTACTGAAGATTGACCCCTATATCCCGCGTTGACCTTATTTCACGAGGTTTAAGTCTTATTTTTGACCCCAAGTTACACACACTTTCTCAAAAAGACTGATGGCGATTTCACATTCACTTTCACATTTCACTGCAATCCTTGTTCTTTTGCTTTTCATTTACTGCTTTTGACGTTGTTTATTGTTGACCTTCACATTTTCAGATATTTTTTTATGTTACCGCAAGTTAACCAAGTGAACACCACTCCTTACATTGATGTACGTTGATCTGGCCTTTTTTACTGTTTAATAATTGTGTATAGAAGAATTTTACGAAACAACAACTAGATACTTATACATAATTATAATTTTATTTTGGAATATATTATTTACAGTCTATCACACAGCACTAGTAAACCCTCTGACATTCGTAAATTGCACTTTGTTCCGTTACAATAGAGTAAACAATCCTTTGTTCTTATCACATCAGTCGTACCAATGCCTCGTTTCAGTACTGACAAAAAATTCACTAATAGTTCTACAAAATATATTTATCAATGATATCTCTAAACTATTCATATATTCATTCAATACACTTATTTTAATCCTGTCGATATGATTTTTGCGTACAAATTATTTTTGTTGATATTGCCGGGTTTTAGGTAAGTCAATTCATATTATTGTACTCTTTTCACACTTTTATCGAAAGATTTTTATTGTAATTTGTGTTCCGTAAACTGTAAAGTCTTTTCCGTTTTCAGGGTATTGACTTCAAACTTTTTCACTGGTTTTTTATTGTGTTTTTAAACCGTGTTCGATGTTGATCCCATAATCCGAGTCAGTCTTCATACACTGATATTGTGTTATCGGTTTTAGTTCAGGATACTTTCTTTATAAAACTTGGGCCACTGGTATGTACAGGATACTGGGGAGGCAAGGCGTAGTACAATAGGAGCTTGTTATGTGGAACCCTCAAATTCAGAGATAGCGCTTAGTAAAGGTAGACATTTGTTGACCACTGCCTGACTCTCGCCGCGAGCCCGATGAAATTTCCCATAGAATTTAGATAATGTGTCATCTCCTACTGACCCGCTGAGTGTACATTTGATAATATTTATTTAGTGCCACCTGCCTGCCACATAGCATGCTTCTATGTACATCTACAATTTGCTTCATGTTGGTTTCAATAAAAATGGCGGCTTTTCATTTGAATATTCTCATTGAAAACAAATAAAAACCGCCATTTTTATTGAACCTATCGAAACCTAGTTATATAATAGTCCAGGTACATGTATCCTGTACATGGAATATGTATCCTACATTGTCTCAATTAAAGTGTTAAAAGTGCCAGCTTTCTGAACATTGTAGTTGTCATCGCAGACAATGAAATGTTCAGAAAGCCGCTAATCTTTATTGATCATTATTGAGTGAGCGAAGCGAACGAGAGCTCTGAGTTAAGTTGAGAAATCCAGCACGGTATGTATGTATGTTTGTATGTATGTATGTGGCAATGTTTGTGACGGCATAGCTGTCGAACTGTTTATCCGATTTTGCTGAAATTGAAAATGGAAAGATATCAAATATAAATTGATTATCGCGAGGGATTTTTGATAAGTGGGGTAGTTTTTGAGATATTGGGGTGAAAAGAAATACCATTTTCACACATATCTTTTGAATGGTTGATCCGATCAATTCAAATTTTTGAATATGCAGAGAGCATAGGGGTGTTAAGTGTGACAAGCAGATTTATGGCTTGTGGGGTGTCATATGAAATCATATCATATGACACTCCGTGAAATCATATGAGGTATCTTCTGCATATTCAAAAAATACATGTTTTACTTTACAATAGGGGTGGTTTTTGTAACAAAAGGGTGCGTTAAAAGGGTAAAACGCTTGATATGTCTTATAGTATATACTGTTAGAGGAGGTTGTCTTCACAATAAACTTTTTATTTAATTTGTTGAAACCACCCCTGTATTTATGTGTTGCAAGGGGTAAAAAGCGGTAAATAAGATCAATGTCTTGAAATTTTATGAAAACGTGAAATATCATAAGAAATGGGGGTTTAGACTATAGATTTCAAAGTTATTTTATTCACCCCTTATTAGGGGTGGTTTTTAGGCTATAGGGGCAAAGGTTTATCATCAAGTGCAAGAAGCAAGAAGATGCCTACTCAGAAATCAAGAAAATTAAAGCCGGAGTGCCTATTATACACCAGTGACATCCCTTACCTAGAAAATAATACCCTTGCGACGTTTGCTGACGATACAGCTATAATGGCTGTTGGAAAAACACATACAGACGCAGCAGAAAAGGCTCAAGATGCAGTCAACAAAATTTGAGACTGGACGATGATGGCGGATGGTGGATGGAGGATGACGAATCAAACTTAATGATTCAAAATCGGTGCACATTAACTTCACAAATAAAAAAGATCAGTACTTAGTTATGCAACCAGCCGGACGGGAGATAACCACCTTATGCTCATGAGACTGCAAGTCAGCATTCTCGGTAGTCTGGCCGGGACGCTATCTATGTCGCCCACGCAGTTTACTGGTGCGACAATGCATTATTAAATAAGATTATATTCATTCGTGTTGAGAATAAACTTGGTCTCGGACGTCTCATTGTAACTAGAATTAATTTGTTAAAGTAAACATTCTTTAATTTTCTTTCTTAAGTTTTCTTTTAAAAACTTCAACACCGTTCCCAAATCCTTTAGTGGCGCAGCCGGGGCAGATTTTCCGAGTTTTCCGCGGAGTTTATGTGCGTATTTTCCGCGCAATTCCGTCGGTCGGAACCTGTTCGAACCAAATAAAATTCTGAAAGTGTTGGGAGGCGAACGAGCATGCTGGTTACTGGCTGGTGAGTCGATTTTTCACCATCCTTTCCTACCATATTGTGTGTTTATTGTGTGTACTGTTTTGTTATAGTTTGGAATCGAACATTTTCCTAATATAACGTTTTCTGGTTTCCTAATTCTTATAACGATAGAATAGGAAATGTGATTAAATTTTCGCGTATAGAGTAAGGTAGAGTAAGCATTGTTAATTTCTTGGGTTATATTAAAATTACAAATAGCCAAAGATTTAGTTATCAAGATAGAATACAACTCTTGTTGCTTGTTAGGATAGTTATTTTTAAGTTTATATACAGAAAAAATTGATCAACAAATAAAAGAAATGACGACTGTTAGCATTATTCCAAGGGAAATTTTAAGTATAATACCGCTTTTTAATGGCAGTAAGCGTCATTTAAATTTATTCATAAAAAAATGCGATTACGTAATTAATAAATATCGTGGAAATGCAGAACAGGACCTTTATGTATTACATACCGTGACAAGTCGGTTAACTGAGGAAGCGGCCGCATTAGTTAGTGAACGTAACGATATAACAAGCTGGGAACAGCTCAAAACTGTATTAAGACAACATTTTGGTGATCCGCGAAGCGAAGAATGTATAGCCATTGAACTTGAAACCTTGAAAATGAAACAAGGGGAAGGTTACGTAGAGTTTTGCAATAAAATTCAAACCGTGCGATCTATTCTGATCTCAAAAGTGAACCAGCTGTTAGATTCAAATATGATTACTGCAAAGGTAGCTATTTACAACAACTTAGCCCTTAATGTATTTCTATATAACCTGCCCGAAAACCTTATAAGGGCAGTACGGATGAAAAGGCCAGAAACTCTAGAGAAAGCACTAGAGTTCGTAATGGAGGATGTTAACTTTTATGAGCAATATAACATCCGAAGCAAAATGCTCAAACCCCAATACACAGCTAGTACACCTCAACCAAAACTAGGATACACATTTCCTCAAAATGTTTACAACCAGACCCGAGGCTTTCAGCCTAATTTTAACGCAACCCCTCGGTTCAATTTTGGCATTCCGGGAAACAGCCAAAATAGACTACCATCTATAGGCCAAGTACCTCAGGCGCCAACAGGCTACAGACCACCATTCATGCAGACGCAACAGTTCGGTATGCCAAGGTTTAATCAACCTCAATACTTCAACCCAAGACCTCAACAATTCGGTTATAGACCACAATTCAATCAACCCCAACAGTTTGGTTACAAACCTCAATTCAATCAACCACAACAGTTTGGTTACAAACCGCAATTAAATCAAGCTCAATTTGGGTATAAGCCTCCCAACCCAAAAATAGATAGCGCTGATGTTACTATGAGAACTGCACCACCTCTTAAGCTACAGACACAGAATACCATGCAAAAACCACAGGGTTTCCAGTTAAATGAGATAGAGCTAGATAATAATGATATGTACGGCTATGAAGAATATTGCTATGAAGGAAATGATTATGACGATAGGTTTTACGAATCCCAAACTCAACCAGAAGTTGAGTCGGAAGAAATAGTGGAAAATGTAAATGCGAATGAGTCTGAGGTCACAAATTTTCACATAGTGGCCTCACCAAAGAACATGAGGTAATAAATCTGAATTGTAACATAAAATTAAAATTACCATACGTTTACCTCCCCGAGATTGACGGTAAATTTATGATTGACACAGGTAGTACACGATCGTTTATCAGCCCGCGAATAGCTCACACCTTTTTCCACGAGTACATACAGGCTGAACCGTTTACGGTTATAAGTACTCATGCATCTAGTACTCATAACGAAGTTATTGAGATTCCTCTACTACCGTCTTTTCAATGCAATGAATTTCATAAATTCTATGTCTACGATGTAGATATACAGTATGATGGATTAATAGGTAATGACCTGTTAGTACAGTTAGAAGCAGTTATCGATCTTAAACAAAACAAGCTTCGAACAAAATCTACAATACTTCCAATCGTACAACGAATTAAAAATCAGATTTTAGAACTAGCCCCACGCTCAGAACAACGAGTGAAATTGCTCACAGATCTGTTTTCTGGTGAAGGAATTTTGAACTATACACAGTTTTGTGAAGGTGTCAGAATGCCCTCTGCTATAGTCTCATGTGAAAATGGATATGCAACAACAATTATCCAAAACACATTAGAAAAACCAATGACACTGACAGTAACATCGCCATTTAAGGTTGAAGAATTTTGTAGTGAAACAATTAACGTCAACAACGTAGATATAAACAACATGGAAGTAGATGCCATTTTAGAAGAAAATGTATCACGACTCAGACTAGAACACATGAATCAAGAAGAACAAAAGTACATTGTTGAAATCTGTAGGGAATATAAAGACATTTTCTATACTGATCAAATTCCTTTAAGTTTCACAAACAAAGTAAAACATTTTATTCGAACAAAAAATGAAGATCCAATTTATGTAAAGCCTTATAGGCAGCCTCCGATTCAAACGCAAGAAATTAAAACCCAAGTAGAAAAACTATTAAAAAATAATATAATTCAGGAATCATATTCACCATGGAATGCCCCTGTTCATCTTGTCCCAAAGAAAATGGACGCGTCTGGCGAGCATAAGTTTCGAATGGTAATCGATTACCGACGACTTAACGACATAACAACTGACGACAAGTACCCTTTGCCAAACATTACGGACTTATTCGACAAACTGGGTAAAAGTAAATACTTTACGACTTTAGACTTAGCGAACGGATATCATCAAATCGAAATTAATGACAGTGATAGACAAAAAACAGCATTTAGTACAGAAGCTGGGCACTATGAATTTTTACGTTTACCATTCGGCTTAAAAACAGCACCTGCTACCTTCCAACGTACCATGGACAATGTCCTGAGAGGACTACAAGGGTTGCATTGTCTAGTGTATATGGATGACATAATTATTTACAGCAATAGCTTACAAGAACATCTTAAAGACCTGAGAGCTATTTTTAATAGACTAAGAGAAGCGAATCTTAAGGTACAACTTGACAAGTCAGAGTTCTTACGAAAAGAGGTGCTGTACCTCGGCCATACTATTACAGATCAGGGTCTCAAGCCCAACGACGACAAAATAAAAGCAGTTTTGAATTACCCACTGCCTAAAACGGTAACAGAGATTAAAAGCTTTCTCGGTCTAATTGGATATTATAGGCGGTTTATCAAGGATTTTGCCAAGATAACAAAACCATTGACAAATTGCCTTAAAAAACGAAACAAAATTGTAATAAATCAAGCATACATCGATGCGTTCCAGCAATGTAAGGAATTGTTGGTACACGCACCTATACTACAGTATCCTGACACATCTCAACCATACATTCTCACAACTGATGCCTCCGCTGTGGCTTTAGGTGCCGTGTTGTCTCAGGGTACTGTTGGATCAGACAGACCAATTGCCTATGCAAGTAGGACGCTAAGTGAAACGGAAATGCGTTACAGCACAATAGAGCGTGAACTCTTAGCCGTTGTATGGGCTGTAAAACACTTCAGGCCGTACCTGTACGGAAATAAATTCACACTCTACACAGACCATCGACCTCTAGCTTGGTTAGACTCCCTTAAGGAACCGAGCAGTAAGTTAACGAGATGGCGATTGCGTTTACAAGAGTATGATTTTCATTCTGAATACAAGAAAGGCAAACAGAACACAAATGCAGACGCGCTATCACGAATTAAAGTAAACGCTATAGATGATTCATCTAATGAGTCGTTGGTAGTCAATCTAGACGAAAAAGAACAACAACTTCAAAGGCATCTTCGTGATATAACAAGCAAAATCACAGATCTAGGAAAAGATATACATAACTTTGACGAGGATGATCCTATGGAAACCATTGTACTGTCAGATTCATCTGACTCTGAAACAAGTACCGGTCGTAATATTTCAGAATTAGAAAAAACTTATCCATTGCCGCCATTATCAAGTAGTACAGAGAGAACAATTCATTCAGGCGCAGATTTAGATTCAAAAGGAATTCCCATACTAGACGAAGCAGTTGATACAAAACCTAACCAGATCTTAGTACATACTTGGTTTAAAAATGAGTTACTAGTCAAAAACATTTCACGAGCAAAGCAAAAGATTCTCGAGGTATTTTTGCCTGTAAACAATTTAGAGTTGATAAAACAATTTTTGAAAGAATACATACGACCAAAAATAAAATACTTTATCTATTTTGAAGATAAGGAACACAGGAAAGATTTTAATAGCGTTGTAATAAAATTATTTAAAGATGGTATGGTAGAGATTTATGAGTGTACGAAAACCGTAATATTTGTGGAAGACGAAGGCGAACAGAAAGCGATCATATTACAGCATCATGAAGGAAAGACGTGCCATCGGGGCATAAAAGAAACAGTTACCAGGATTAAAAGAAATTATTATTGGCATAACATGCAAGACATAACAGCAGCTGTAATAAATGCATGCGATGCATGTAGAAAAATGAAATATGACAGAAAACCAATAAAACCAACAATACAGTTAACACAGACACAAACAGCACCGTTTCAGGAAATATTTATTGATATATTTTCCATAGAAAATAAATATTACCTAACCATAGTAGACGCATTTAGCAAATTAGGCCAGGCAATAGAAATACAAAATAAATCAACACCGGAAGTTGTTCGTGCATTGATTAAATATTTTTCCATGTACGGTATTCCTACAAAAATAAGCTGCGATCCTGGGTCAGAATTCAATAATGAACTACTGAAAGAGTTCGCAGAAATGTATAAAATTAAATTACACATCTGTACACCAAATAACCCAAATTCAACCAGTATCGTAGAGCGATTTCATTCTACGCTAATAGAAATATATCGGTTGGCAAAATACGAACAAAAATGCACCGATGCTACTTCAGTTATGACATACTCTATAATGGCATACAATAATACCATTCATTCAACTACCGAACTTACACCTTTCGAAATAGTTTTTGGACATACAGACTCTAGTAAACTATTTGATGGTGATTTTGAAAGATCATATATGCAGCAACTGCTAAATGATCATGCCAAAAGAACTAAACGATTATATCAATATATTTCTGAAAAAATAGCAAAGAAAAAGGAACAGGTTAGAGAGAAAAGGATAGGAGAGCAGGTAGAGATAGAACCGGGTGATATTGTGTATACCAAGGATATTAACACGCGTAAGAGTAAAGATAAGCCAAGATATCAAAAAGCCAAAGTACAAAGCAGAGTAGCGCGAAATGTAGCTAATATTGCAATGGAAATGGGTAAACGTTTGACTAAGGTACCAATTAAAAACATAAAACGCCCTCCACAGGTGGTGTTTGGTCATAGGGGCTCTACTACCCCAGAGCCTGGGCCTTCATCTTCAAAGGATTGAAAACAATCCTGGAATTTTGCCTGTTAAAGAAGGACAGGCATTTAAAGAAGAAGATAAGTGGTCGATAGTTAAGATATTAGATTTAAGTGGTATGAATAGTGACTTAGACTTACATAATCTTAAGTATTACGAGTTTAATAGATTAGTTGATAGTCATGAGCCTTTTGTTTATGAATTTGTAGGCATAAGGACCCAAGTAGATTATATACGTAACATAACATTATTGAAACTACAACAGTTGGTTCCTTCATACAGAGTTAAAAGAGGTTTGATCAATCCCCTTGGTTCAATCGTTAAGGCAATCTCAGGGAACTTAGATAACAATGATGCAATTCGGTATGATACGCTTATATCAACAATTAAATCCAGAGAAATGGCCAATGAGAAAAAGATAACATTAATCACCAAAATGTTGGATAATTTTGTAAACAGTACAGAAACTTTACATGAAAATACCTTAATTTTAGACAAACGATTAAAAGTTATTGAAGAATTAATTAAATTTAAACAGTTTAAAGAAAATACTTGCCTCTATTTAACATATGTATTAAGCATGTTTGATACATTTATGAGTATGTTTAGAACAATTTATGTTATGGTAAATGAAATAGAGACGGCTTTGGCATTCAGTAAGGTATCTGTACTTCATCAGTCGATTGTAAACTCTACAGAGCTATTACACATTCTAAAAAATATAGAGCAACAACATCGTTTAATTTACAAAGCTGATGAAAATAATTTGATAAAGTTGGAAAGGCTTATAACTGTAAAATCATATGTAAAGGAAACCCAGATAACGTTCATATTGGAAATCCCTCTTGTAGATTCAAATATTTATAATTATTACAAAATTTATTCATTACCAATTTACAAACATTCTGTGAACAAAACAGTAGTTGTCTTTCCCGAATTCCCTTACCTATTGGTGAAAGATTCATTGTACTTGCCGGTCACTAAGCCATGCGAGAAAATTGCAGCGGATAACAATTTCCTTTGCAACGATAATCACTTGGCTCAGTTCACAACCGTGACCTGCGCGGAGCAGCTACTGGAGTTCCAGGTAGACCCTACTTCGTGCGTACCGTGCGCTGTCGATATTGAAGATACCAAGGTGCAGAGAATCAGCTTAGAAAGTTGGATTATTTTTACCCGAAAACAGACAGTTTTGATGGAAAAGTGTAGAAACGATAATATCAGAGAGATACTTCATGGTACTTACATCCTAACTACATCCGAAAACTGTAAGGTTTATTTGGACGACTTTGAATTAAGTTATCGCAGAACCTTCGCAGATAATCTTCAATTGAAAATAACACCAATAGCATCTCTACCGGAATTGAAATCAATCAATACCTCAACATTGGCAACAGTCAACATAAAAAACATCAACCTGGATGAAATGAAGCATTTCTCCCACATTTTAAAATTACAAGAAAATGCAGTGTTTAGTGAAAGTGAAAACCAATCTAGTGGCGTAAATGTAAACAGTGTTAGTTTAGGAACTCTACTTTTGTACTTAATTTTAGGAATAATTGCTTTTGTATTTTTTGTTTACCGATATAGTCAGTTACGAAATGATCGGCTCAAGGCCTCTGCTAGACCCGATAATTTCGCTCTTGAGGAGGGAGGAGTTATGCAACCAGCCGGACGGGAGATAACCACCTTATGCTCATGAGACTGCAAGTCAGCATTCTCGGTAGTCTGGCCGGGACGCTATCTATGTCGCCCACGCAGTTTACTGGTGCGACAATGCATTATTAAATAAGATTATATTCATTCGTGTTGAGAATAAACTTGGTCTCGGACGTCTCATTGTAACTAGAATTAATTTGTTAAAGTAAACATTCTTTAATTTTCTTTCTTAAGTTTTCTTTTAAAAACTTCAACACCGTTCCCAAATCCTTTAGTACTTCCCTATATATATCAACAATAAGCCTATACCGTATGAAAACACTGCGAAGTACCTAGACATGACTCTTGACGCAAAGCTACGCTGGAAAGCTCACGTCAAGAAGAAAAAGGAAGAGTTAGATATTAAATACAATAGAATGTACTGGCTCCTAGGAAGGCAGTCAACATTGTCAACACACAACAAAGTTCTGTTGTAGCCTGTAGTCCTGAATCCAGTATGGACTTATGGTATTCAGCTGTGGGGCTGTACCAAAAAAAGTAACATCAAAATAATCCAACGCTTCCAAAATAAGACACTCAGGGATATAGTGAATGCACCTTGGTACATCAGGAACGACGACCTCCACAGGGACCTTAAAATATAGTTCATTGATATAGTTATAAAAAAACATGCCGAAGCTCATGAACAAAGATGAAAGATATTCGGAATCTCATTTGAACTGGTCTACATATTTTTTGTTTTTGATTTTTTGGGATGTCATGCAAGGGGTATACTGCGCATATCCCATATAAATGGGGTACATGCACAGTGCTTAATCATAGTATAATTAAGATCTTAATGTAACTTACATGTGGCAATAAATGTATTGAGTATTGAGTATTGAAATAGCACAGTATTGTCTACCACAATGTGAAAAGAACTTCATCCAACTGCAAGATTTGGCCATAATCACCACGCTTGGCAGACAAATTGTGCTTACAGTTAAAAATATGTTTACACACAGAAAAAAGCTACTGATATTATGGTTAAACCACGATTACTAAGGCAACAGTTTTGAGAGATCTTTTCAAAAAGACATATCAACATTTTCATGTTAATAAGAGGTGACTTATACACTTATTGTATTTAGCCCACCCACTATGACGTACGGCTAAGCATATAGGTGATGAGAGTTATAAACAAGAGAGCCTCGAACACTCGGGTGAATAAAGAAAGGTTGAGAAAAAGAGTGCTTAGGTTTGTTAATGTGGTTTTCTTTGAGAAAAAAATCCTTGGTTATACACACATTAACATTGTCTAGGGATATTCAACATTTTCTTGATTTTTACAAAAACTGAAAATAATTTCTTTACAAAACTAGGTATGGCAAGAATCTTTATTTTGTGGTGTTTATTAATAATAATAAAAACAACAATTTTATATATTTTTTTAATAATAAATTTAATTAAAGTAGGAACAAAATCTCGAAAAATCAGAAAATTTACAAGGTTCGGTAAATTGTGTTTAAACTATTTTTACGTTGCCATGACTTTATAAAATTACTTTTTTACAATTTCATAATCGGTGTTGCCTCCCCTGACGTTGATAACACATCTTCACCGGTTATTCATACTCAAAATTAGGGTGTCAAAGTCTCGCTGGGGTATGCGATCCCATGTTCCTTTTAAATGGCAAAAAAGTTGGTCTTCTGTGGTCAAATTTGATGGCAAATTGCTGAAAGCCCTTCGCTGTAACATGTCCCAAGCGTGTTCAATTGGGTTTAAGTCGGGTGACTGTGCAGGCCAGTCCAAAACCGCGACATCATGTTCCTGAAGGGCAGCTGACACCAACCGCGCCGTGTGTGGAGGGGCATTATCATGCATGAGCTGAAGTTCCTGGCCAATTTGAACTCTGTGAGGGATGATCACAGGTTCTATGACCTCGTTCCGGTATTTTAGTGCAGTCATGCTGCCTCTTATCCAAATGAGCTCGGTTCGCGCGCCAATACGAATTCCCGCCCAAAGCCAACGCAGTGTGGCTGCTGGAGGCGACTTTCTCTGCCTGGAACTCTCCAAACACGTGTTCTTCGTGAATCGGGGTGGAATCCAAACCGAGACTCATCAGTAAAGAGAACCATTGTCCATTGGCCATTGTTCCATAACAAATGTTCTTGAGCCCAAAGAAGTCGCCTTCCGCGATTGTCTCGTCCTAGAGCTGACACACAAAGCGGCCTACGAGAATGAAGATCGACTTCATGTAGCCTTCTTCTGACGGTTTGGTCGCTGACTGACAGCTGATGGTCTGACTGAAGCCTTTGCACTAGCTGCTTTGCTGTGAGATTGGGTTCCCTCCTGGCGGAATTTTGGAGAAAACGATCTTGTCTAGGGGTGGTTACTCGTTTTTTTCCAGTGTGGCGCTCTCTTACATCCCCAGTAATACGATAACGTGACCACAATCGAAAAATTACGTTTTGATTGGTGTTTAGGGTATTGGCAACCACGCGTTGGATAGCACCGGCTTGTAACATGCCTATCGCTCTTATCATTTCTTCTCTGCTTAAATGTCGACGTTCCTTGACATTACGAATATCACAAGATCAGTTAAAATTAAAAATTACTTAGATAGCACTAATTAATAATTAAATAAAAGTTAATTTATCTTAGGCAAAATTAACGTTGTTATATTTAAATCGGAGTCCCCATTCTATCTTTTGTTTATTGCGTTCTATTTTATTTATTTCTAAATTTTGAAAAGGGAACCAAATAGGTTTAATTCCATATATAAACTTTTTTTAAAAAGCAAATAGTTTGTAAGCAAATCATTTCGAAATGGAATATCCCTAGACAATGTTGATGTGTGTATACCTAAGACCATCACGAGATCTCCGTTCGGTTCGAAATACTAGTCGGTTTCATTGATACAACGACTGCAATAAAAGTACGTGATAGCTCAGCAGATTAACTATAATTAAAACGTTAAAAACGTTTAAATGTTAGATTCGAAGGCTTTTCAATTAGATTGTACGTAATACAACACAATAATATTCTTTGAGCACCAGAAGTAAATAATTATGTTTTAATGTAACAAGAATAATGCACAAAGGGTGTTGTTTTGGCAGAAAACCATTTCTTCCAGTCTTCCATTGTTTGTATTCGTCTGTATTGTAGATGAAGTCCTGGAAATGGACTTAATTAGGAAAATAATACATAGATACCTTTTTTTTGCAAATACATACATAACAAATTGTAAAACACCCAAACACAGAACAAACCTCAATATTCATCATACAAACGTTTGTGCTGGGTGGGAATTTAACCCACAACCTATAGAGCAGAAGACAGAGCTACTTTCCAGGACACTTTTTTTATTGGTGATAGTCAGGCGTTTGACCACCAGGTGACATGTAAAACAAGTGGCGATGTGGCCTAAGATGGAGCACGCTTGCCTAAAAGGAACCTATTTACTCTGGACTTGAAGACTCCAAGATTGTACTCGTGCGGAAAAACAGACGAAGGCATGGAGTTCCATTCTTTACCAGTATTCATGATAAAGGTAGAGGCGAAACGATGTACGTACGGTAGAATGGAACATTTAAAAGGTATGGATTGTAGTCTGCCGTACGTCTGCTAGTCCGTTGGTGGAAAAGGGATGGAGGGATTAGGTCAAAGATATCGTATGATATAAGCCTAGCAGCATGACACTCAATCGAATCCAGGGCTTTGAGCTGATACTTGGCTGAGCCATCCCAGAGATAGCAGCAGTACTCCATACAAGATCAGACCTGAGCTTTGTACAAACATAAAAGCTGTCCCGGTGTGAAGTACTGCTGACATGACCACTGATACCCAGGTACAAGTGATTATCTACTTCCCAGCCTTCCAGAGAAGTCAAGTGGCAAGATCTCGTTCGCACGTCATTATTTCAGCCCGAGTCCGACACGTGACACCGCGTCACCCCGCGTCACCCCGCGTCACGCCGCGTCGTCCAACGCACATAGTTATTTACGAGGCCATTCCGACACCCGCGGAGGTCCAATAAAACAAGGGTATTACTATTTTTATGACACACATCACACCCGAAATCCTAGTATACCCGCAACCGTCAGACTCAGAGGCTCACAGTAAAACATCTGCCCTGTAGGTGTGGGTTTGATTCACACCCAGGACAAACATTTGTTTGATTGATGTAGATGTTTGTTCTGTGGGTGGTGTATTGTATGACAAGTATAAGTATGTATTAAAAAAGTATAATTAGTATTTTATTAGTGATCTAGTTCCCATATTACAAGATGGTGATGATGACTGAGGCTAAATGGCGCTGTGTAAAATGAATGTCGTGTAATATTCTTTTTTTTATCTTCAAAATGGCGGTTTGTTCGTTGACCTTTTTCATATAGAGCCTATATTGAGCTAATAAAAGTCTATCACTTTGAAATATAGGTTCAGATGCTGCCATCATGAAACTGGATGTTAAAAGGTTCAACTCTTCACTTAAATGCTTGCCTGGGCATAGATGATATCTACGATGGACCAAGCCTTATTTGTATTCTAATAGGTAGTCATAAAAGGCGCCTAAGGGAAGACAACCATCGCCAATATTTTAATTAGAGTAGATCGTGTCACTTCACTTTACTATAACGTAAACTGTATCGTACAACTTTTTATAAGTTTCACGGAGATTTACGGAAGTTCAGTGTTCAGCAAGTACATCCCGCCCTGAGTGCTGTGCTATTTAAAGTTCAGGTACTTTGAAACTTTAAGACTCCCTCGAGTTATGTCTAGATATTTCTCGGTTACAACTTTAATGAGTACCGCCACTGAGTGACGTAGTACTTAACGCATCCACATTATCTACGAAGACTGACGTGCTTTAGAAGCATTTACCGGGGGATCGTTTATATGTTAGAACTTTTTTGGTATTACGTTCTGGAAGAGTGAGCCGCGGCCGCTCAACTTGCGGTACAGTCGATATATTATCCCGAGCCTCCAGGATGGGATCTTTCTAAATAGCGTTTTAACTATCGAAGGGTTGGCGACGCGCAGCCGGAGCCGGTAGACCCTCGACCCGTTAGCGCTCACCATCAGGTGCGCCATACTTGTTTGCTGGTTTAGTTGTATCAAAAACATTTTAAACATTATTCTAAGATCGCGAAAGCTAACAAGTCATTTTGAAAATGAAAACCCGACTCTCAACTAAATCAACACGGAGGTTCATCAACTTACAACAACACTTAAATTCAAGTGGTTATTCTTTAATACCCACTCAGTTTTTAGAAATCGATAGTTGAAACGCTTCTCACATTATTGTATAAGTCTTTATTTTTTAATTCCAGATGGTTAATCCGAGTGAAGACTTTCCTGGTAAGCTGGTAACAGAATCCCGGGCAGACCAGACTCGATAGTCCGACTCTCGGAGCTAAGAGCTAATCGGAAAAGTCGCGGACAAGCTTAACGTACAGTTTTTTTTTTTTGTATTTGGAATCCTCAACCAACTGAGAAACTGGCTATCTTACCTCTGAATGCCGGAACACAAGAATTTCAGAACTGTTGTTATGGCGGTCCAGGCGGACTTAATCACAGTCCTACCACCAAACAAACCATGCACGATATTGCTCGCCTGGGGATCGAACCCGAGACCTCTGGATCAGACGCTGGTGGGCGGACCACTAGACCAGACCAGAGGCGGTTTACATACGCTTTACTAATGCATTTTCAAATAAAAGCTGCAAAGTAGCTTTAGTCACTTAGCTCGGACTTTTCGAACTGTATTTCGAAGACAGAAACAAACCCTCGATACGTGTTGTGATTCATAGCGCCTGTCTTAGCTAACGGAGAGGCTCGATACTAAAACAAGAAGGCTTTTAGCGTTTGTGCTGCGGACTATCTGAGAAGAATAGGCGAACGAGCCTGCATCGCGAGGTTTTGTTGAAATAAATGGAAAATGAATCTTTCATAAGATAATAAAATGTACAAAAACCAATGTAGGTCAGATGAATGCCGTGGGCTTGTAGTCACGTAGCGTCGTAGCAGCAACTGTTGCATGCTTGTTTTCAAACAATACAGTACAACGAAACCATCATTATCAATATATATTTGAACTCCCGTTTTTGATATGAATTTACAATCTTATACATAACTAATGAAATAATAAAGAAAAACACATTAGCTTAACCTGTAACAAACCACTTTATGAGTCTATGTCAAAATCCTCTGTAACCGCTGGCGCCCTACGGGGCCTTTCACTCAAATTTAACCCTTTTGCTATAAATGTTAAGCAAATATTGACACTAGTTTATTTGGTCTGTCTTATATCATGAGACATACACATAAACATAAAATGTAATATCGATTACCAATGCCAAAATAACATTCTATGGTCTTGTTTTCATTCAAATTAATTGCAAATAAGTCGTTTATCGATTTGTGAAGCTGCCATGAGCTATCACTGGGTGGGTTTCGAAAGTCTCACATACACTATATGTTTTTAGATACTACTAGCTTATGCCCACGGCTTCGCCCGCGTTGAACCTACCCGGATAAAAGTAGTCTACATTCTTGCGCAGGATATAATCTATTTCCATGCCAAATTTCATCAAGATCCATCGTGAAAAAGAAACAGACAAACAAACAGACAGAGTCACTTTCGAATTTGTAATATTAGCATGGACACACGTAGTTAGTCAAAAGTGCGATATTGTTTGTTAGGTATGGAATAGGGAATCGCTGTTGTTAATAATTTACCTGAAAACTCGGACAAAGTCACCTCGAGCGCGTATTTAGTTGAGATAGTATTTTTTGCTACTGTTTTTAGTTTAAATGTAGTGTTTTCTCGAAGAAGGATTGTATGGAGAAGACATCGGCTAACGCTTTTGTGATTGTACTTGGTCAAAACATCAATCAGCAAAATCAGGATAATCAGCGCTTAAGCTGAGTTTGGATATGACACAACAATTTGTAATCTGCGTCAGGAACGTCGTTGCTCAATTGGTTAAAGTCTTTAGGAAAAAATGCGGGTTCGAGTCCCGTCGCGGGTTGTGAATTTTAGTGTAATTATAACAAGTTGAAAATTATCTTGAGAAAGGCCAGGTTTATTGCAACCTTTGTGTTTTCATTAAATTAATGTTATAAGATTCTCAGATTTTTGTTTACTTAATAAAATGAAAATGACAATGAAAAAAGTGATTCGAGTATATGAGGCAACTGTATTGCGTCACATTTTGCAGTCTGTAGTGGACATCCGTCTCTGCCTTCTCCTCTGGGAAATAGACGTGTCTATGTATGTATGAATGTAGGTACCTACCTATCTATCAGAGTACTATAACATGCATGCCGTAGCTACTATCTCGCTCAGTGTTCCCAAAGCGCTCGCTCGGGGCTTTGCGGTTTCGATGTGACCTATGCACTCACTATTGACGGCTGTGGCGTTGTTTACTAACATTCTCGATGAATCAGCTCTCCACGTGAATGCATGACATATCTGTAAAGTATTACCCCCCTTCTGAGGCAGTCGGGTAAATAGGCGAGTCAAAACATTTTAGCGCAGGAATTAAACGGTCATTGTGTAAGGTAAGGCTACGATCACCAAACAGCAGGCCGGGTTACTGGTCCGGTAGTCTCGTATAGAGTCTCGTTTGTAATCCGACTGCTACCTCTATACTTAGATCATTTAATTGTATTTTAATATGTTTAAAAAGATAATTATGTTAAGTAAATGAGTTTGAGTTGAATTTTTGAGCATCCATCCTCGGTAAATTCCCTTGAGTTACGTTCTGGTTTACGTGTTTACGGTAAGAGCAGCTGATGTCACTATTTTGTGTTCTTTGCTACGAGTAATAGTGAGGTAGATCCAGTCGCTTGTAATCATGTGTTCAGTCTAATTTAATTAGTCACCATTAAGACTGTATTGTAAACTTTTTACCCGCCTGCCTCAGAAAGAGGGTTATGTTTTTTCTTGTTCATATAAATATTATGAATTTTATCTACTAGACATTTTACAAAACACCATCGAGCCCCAAGCTATGGCATACAAACATGGATACATATGTATATATTTAGTAAATACATAGTAACGATACAATACAAGAGCCAAACACTTAACAAACATTAAGCTAGATTACGCTGTGTAAAAAATAATGTGCTGTAATATTTATTTATTTATTTATTTATTTATTTGCTATAATCACACGAAAGCCTATTTAAACAATCACAATTCACTTTGCACATAAGATATTTATCACAACAATCTAGCCGCGCTCTCAGTACCTAGTGCTTACAAGTATGAACTAGTGAACGGATACAATACACAAGCGTGCTATCATTTTATAGCAGAACATTTGCATCCTTCACAGCGTTCTCAATACAACAAGGGTAGAGGGTGGTTTATATCACCATGCTTGGCAGATCTGCCTGGGTGGTCAACAATACTTTACTGGGTAATCCCTGGGTAATCCCAGTAAAGTATTGTTGGTTTGGGGCCGATGAGTGGACTTTTACGGACTGTAATCATAACGTTGTATTCCCTCAGATGGTAATTAATTATAATTTAAGGTAAGCTCCGTGACCTTGTTGTCGAATTGTACGGACATTATAAATATCTGTTTATTATTATTACCGAAGCTTTCATGACAACGTCATTTAACGAACGTTTGAAGTTATATCTGGAACCTTTAACGAGTGTTAACAAACTTAATTCACGATCTATTACGATTTCATTTGAAGCAATTGACATTATAATGTCAACAGATGAGGTGGATCTGAAGGACGGACGGACGACGGTGTGAATAGGGAGGTTCGTCTCGGAATGGTGGTGTTATATAGCGTCAAAGGTTAACGTTTTGAAGTTTGCTTTTTTGTTTTAGTTTTTGTCATGAAAAGGGTAAATTCTTGAGCACAAAACTTGCACAGGCAAGGAGCAAGCCTGCCCTGAGGGCACTGGCTCTCCCGCGCTCCCCGGGAACACATAGAATGGCTCGGTGCTGGACTTTGGCAGAAGGCGAGTCGCTGGCCAGGCGAGCCCTTATAGCTCCTACCACCAGATACAATATTACTCAGCTCACCATCCAGAGAAGTCCATTGTCTCACCTCAGGAAGTATATCTCTAGACCAAATAAAAGAAAAACAATCTATTATGAAGGTGACCGAAGGTGAGAATGGAAACTCACGCATATTTTCCAGAAGGGTTAGCAGTGGTACAGAGTATATAATAGCATGCACTGGTACACACGGCTCGAATATGGTTGAGTATTTGTGTATTTGGCGTTATTTGTCTTCTAATGTTTGTTGTTTAGATAACCTAAATAGGTCTGTGTATCGTCTGAATGTATTTATTTGTAGGCAGCTCCAACTGCTGTCTAGTGATGCCGAGCTACGGAAATACTTGATACGCTTCAAACATTATTATATCTTGTAGACGCTGGGGACATGCCATCGACTACTCCTAACAATCCCTCAAGTGTCGTTGACGTAGAGATACGATCAAGATGTATCTCAGAACACCGGCACGACAGATGCGAGGAGGGATCCTCTCTAGCATTCGGAGGAGGCACCGCCGAGCGAGGGCCGAGGGCCGAGAGCCGAGCCCTGCGCATACTCACAATGAACGGTTCCACATAACATTCACTAGGTAGACTACTGCGGGTGTATAACGGGTATCAAACAAGTATAAAAGTATATTATCGAAAACTTTTGGCCGCGGCGAGCGAGCGAGGAACGCGTGCGGCCGCCGCCCAGCGTCAGCTCCGACTGGGCGGGCGGCGGCGGCAGCGGCGGCGGCGGCGACGGACCTCTGTTGGTAAATATAACCTTACACTCCTGTGTTTTTAGAGGCTTCTAAAAACACAGCTTCTTCGTGTGGGCGGTGTAACAGCAATAAAATAAATAAAAGGCGATTTCTATTTATATTTTTCAGATGAGCAAAGCGAAAGAGATCTCCGAGTGAAGTTGAAAGATGCACAATGTATGTACCTATGAGTGTATGTATGAGGCAATATTTTTGACGGCATAACTTTTCAGACAGGTTATCCGATGTTTATTTAACTATAAAGAAATGACATAAATAGAAATTGACTAATAGGATAGTTGATCACTGATCAATTCAATATTTTTAAAATGCAGAGGTAACTTTACACTTACCTATTGTTTCTATGCCTTGGAAGACGAGTGGTCGTCAGGCAGGTGGATCTTTAACAGGTAGAGAGTGTTGTGCGAAAGCCAGTTATTCCGTTGCCTCCGTAGACCTCCGCGAGGTAGATCACACGGCCTCATAAAGTGCTCACAGCGAGACCTGACAGTTTTGTGGACTCATGTCAGAAGTCAGTTGGAAGCCGTTGCAGTTGTTGTGGTTAGAATATTAATAAAAAGGTTTAATAAAAACTCTGCAAAAAGCAGCAATTGTTCGCGAAAAACTGGAGTCATTTGTGTGTGTCCTGGCGCACGGCGGGACACGGAGCTCATATTAATTCTAGTTTTTTCGAGCCTTTCCCACGTGACCTACATAACGTTGGACAAATAATGCGCCGCTATTCATAAACGAGTGTGGTGGCCCCCGTATTCAACACGACCCCTTTCCTGCCGCAGGTGTCATTAGAGGTGACTCAGGGATTACATGGGCGGTCGCAGCTAATAATGGACCCCGCCAACTCAAGCTGCGAACGTTGTGAAGGTGACTAAGGGATTTTACATTTTCTATGTATTCATTGTCTAATATAAATCCACCTACCAAGCGTGGTTGTCCAAGTGACCTGTATGGTATTCTATTAACCAGCCCGAGGTTCTTGCCTTTCTCGTTTCAAAATTATCCTAAAAAATCATAATGAATAAAAATATTTGACTTTGACTTTGACTTCATAATAATTATTGTAACTTTTACAGACAAAACTACAAACTAACAAACTCTCCTGTCAAACAAATGTATGTCTTTCTTTCTTCTTTTTTGTTTCAGTTTTCTTTTTATTGTAGGTGGTAGGTAGCCAGGCAAACTTAAACACAGTCCTACCACCAACCAAACTAAGCACAATATAGTACTCCCCTGGGGATCGAGCCCGGGACATCTGGATCTGACACCGGTGGACGAACCACTAGACCGTGTTTTAGCAAACGGCGGCCGCTGCAAACCTCGGCTATGTCCAGCAGTGGACATAGCTATGAAATGAAAGAACGTGCGGTTTATTTGTGTATGTCTAGCTCGGTAAGATGGATTGTGAATTCGAATTCTGCACGAAATCGACTAAAATGTATGGAGTTTCAACTCGTTCAACCCGACTTAAAGATTTCATTACAAGAAGGTTAGCAGCTAACTTATTACGTGTACTATCTTACACCTCTAGTGCGATCACCAGTCTACCTACCACACCTTTAGAGAGCTCCGATGTCTTGCAGAGTTGGGGCCAGGAGACATTCAATTAAAATGTCACTGAAGAAATTGTACATTTATCGGTAATTTTACTTTAGTTGATACCTGTGTAACTCTTATTTGGCCTCATTTTGTTATATCTACTTTATCCTAACGCTGTTTTATTGCATTACCGAATAAATATAATTTATAAAATAAAAGTAAACAGCCAACCAAAACTAAACACTCGTAGAACCAAATGTAAGGTCACGGATATTTACCGAAGGAAAATACAATCACAGGAGTTCGTCAGATTGTGCCGAGTGTACGGAACCAATGGGCCGAAACAGGCTCTCGTTATTTTACAAGAACCCCTAATGTGTGGCGATAAAACTTGCAATGGACGAGGTTCGCGATCAATATTCCCTTGTTTTTAGGGTTCCGTACTTAAAAGGAAAAGTTGGATATAGGATCACTTTCTGTCCGTCTATCTTTCAAGACCCTTTTTCTCAGGAACGCGTAGAGGTATCAAGCTGAAATTTATTTTAAATACTCAGGTCTACTGTCTTTTGGAGCTGTGAAAAAAAAACTTCTTAGCCAACGCAATCAATAGATACCGCCATTTATTCTGTAAAATGTCAACACTAGCGAGGGAATCAAATCCAACAGGTACTTCCCATAAACTCAGAATCTTGACATTTGGTACAATGCAACGTCTTATAACACAAATAATGGAAAAATTGCAAAAAAACATAATGTTTTAGTTACATCATATAATACAAATATTTTTATTAACGTTAAACTACCCTTTAGTTTCAGTTTAAGGACATTTATTTCTCAAAAGAACATAGTTCACTGGAATGAGAATAAACATTTTGGTACTTAGAACTAAGTAAAGTAGTTATAAGCTAGTAAGTGTAGAAATAAGTGGGTACCGGGATTCATGAAATATTCTTATAAATATACTGTCTTGACTTTTGTTTAAACATACGTATTGTGACACTGTTGTGTCACAATACGTATGAAAAAACAGAACACTGTTTTTCACAATATCAGGTAAGCTATTGTACAGCTGTCCACCTTCATATAATATGTTTCTTTTTCCCTAAAATTCAGTTCTTGGTTTTCGCAGTGCCAGTTTATTTATTTTCCTTAGATTGTATTTATAAGTAGCTATTGTAAATGTTATTTGCATGTGAATTTTTTTGGTCAATATTTTTTTTACCCTTTCCTCATGAATGCATAGTGGTATTAAACAAATATTCATATCAAATACTCAAGTCTATAATACCTATAAGCTGTAATCAAATCAAACTTCTTTTTCAACGCACTTAGAAGAAATAGTTATTTAAGGCCCATATTTTAAAACTCGCAACTATTTGCAATGGAATCAAAACTTAAAGGATACTTCCAGTCGACCTAAAACCTTGAAATATGACATGAAGCAACTTTTTATTCACACATAAAGAAAACAATCCGAAAACCTTACATTTTTAGTTAAATCATATAATAATATTGTTTTTATTAATTAGTAATAATAAAGATACCTTTGTCTTAAATGTATGCCCCTCCAGCTTTCCTCATTGTAATGTTATGGATTTCATTTAACAATAAAAATACCATAAGTTTGACTTACTCGTACCTACCCACAGGTTTGTACGAATCTCTCGGTGCGCGAGTCCAAGTCGCACTTGGCTGCCTTTTTTATTGATATTTACATGATGTTTCGTTTTTACTTAGTTAAACATTAACATAATTCAAGTGAATAAAATGTAAGAAAAAACTTTCTATATCTACATGTTGTATTCTGACCTGAGAAACATGTAAGAACGCAACGGTTTCCGACCATGACGCGCGCCCCACGACGAAGGGTGAGTGAGGAGAGCACTCAACTATTTTCCGCCAAATGATTACATAAGTAGGTCGGTGAGGTCGTGGGTTCGCACCCCGACGTGCACTGATCGACGCTCAGTCAGCTAATGTGAACAAATTTACTTTATTCAAAGATGTTTTTAGAGTTAGGTAAAAAACTTTTATATCTTACACCCTTTGAGATCGTACAGTAAAAGGGCTGAATTCAAAAAGGTTGAATTTCTGTGGTATATTTCTTTGAAATTGCCTAAACGAATTACTATGAACTTTAAATAGCTATTTTGAAGCATTTTCACGGTTGAAAACCATCGGCCCGGAGACATACGGTAATCTCTGATAGCTGCATACATTTTCAGTGTTTTTTCTTATTTTATACAATAAATAAAAGACTATTTGCAAACGATAAATTTTCAAGAGGCCGTCACGACGCTTGCTTGTATCAAAGCACAGACAAAAAATAAATGTTGCCAAATCAAAACTGTTATCGTGTAACTGATAAGTGATATGCCTGAGGCATATGGGATTTCATTTATTTATTTTAATTCGGAAAACCAACAGCCATCTACTTTTTCTTAAAAACTAAAATTGAAATAGTTAGCCGATTACAGGTATTCACTGACATAAAAAAACGGAATATACAATGAAGCTGCTTCAGAAATAAAATACCAATTTCTAAGTGGGATACGTTTTCCCATCGGTCTTGTGTTAATAGGACGCGTGCATGCCATCAGGTCTTTAAGGATTAAGTAACGAATAAGTGGTTTTAAAGTTATAGCTCCATGTTACTTCCATGTGCTTTCACCAGGTGTGCACCACACAACCACACATTGGTTAGTAAAGGTAAGGTGGAGTGTGGAGTTTTTTAACCGCCTCTGTGGCCTAGTGGTTCAACCCACCGATTTCAGATTCAGAGGTTCCGGGTTTTATACCCAGTGGGAGTACAATATACCTATTGTGCTTGGTTTGGTTTTGGTTTTAAATCTGCCTGGCTAGCTACCACCATCTTACCTAATTCTGTCGCCATAACAACAACTCTAAAAATTTTTGTGTTCAGGTATTTAGAGTTAAGATAGCCAGTTGCTCAGTTTGTTGAGGATTCCGGATGAAGTGCGCCTCCACCTTCGGCCTTATCTTAACTTGTTACCAGGTGAGATGAAAGCCAAGCGCTTCCCCGTCGTACAATAAAAAAATAAAGAGAAAAGTCTTTACACTTTACAGTACGCCATTTGAATTTGCATTTATAGAATAGTGTATTTCTGACAGCGCCATCTATGTGAAAATGTCTGAATTAGATACTGGAATGAAACAAGATTTTCAGCGGGCGCTGAAACTGAAAACAAAACGAAAGCGGCAGAAAGTTACTAAATATTTTTACAGATGGCGCTGGCACGGTTTTTATGAAACTTCAGTAGGTATGTCAGATATTTTTATGATAAGATTCATAAATTATTAATATCAACAATGTCGTAGACTATAAAGATGCTTTAGATGATAAAATGAGAAACCGTCCCCGCTGTGGTCCCCGCTGTGGTCCCCGCTGTGGTCCCCGCGCACGTTTCAGTCGTACGAACTAATTCGAGGAAGTTCTAAATACATTGCATTATAGTTTTCAGGCAAATAAGTACTTCACATCACCAGTTCATTAGTGTCCACTGCTGCACAGAGCACAGAGTCTCCTCAAAAGCTGGAAGGGTTTACCAAAGTCACCATGCTTTGCAGGCGGACTGGTGATTACAGCGAAGGTGGCGATAATACACAGAAGGAAACTACTGTCTTCTTCTGGTGAGATCCCTAAGTCGGCTTTTACGTCATCCATGGGCTGTTGAAGTGGTCAATTGTTAAGCAGCGATCACCATGGCATTTTATATATACTATAGACTTTTTTTTACTGGACTTTAATTTACACAGCGCCATCTAGTCCCAAACTAAGCTAACTTGTAATATGACTGTGGCATTTTTGTGTGTCACACATCTTACTTATAAGTTAGCCGTGAAAGCACGATTTGGCTGTGTCGCAAAACATCCAGATCTTAACGGCAGATAAAATTATTTACGGCCTCCTTTCCAAATATTTTCATTCCTTTTTTACGAGTTTAGCAATAACAATAACAATAATGGATCTCGTAAAGCAATGCTACCTTTTGTTTCTGTCGCTGTGATCGGCGCCGGCCGATAGCATTCACTAACGTTTTGAGTAAAGTTATTGACTGTAAAGTTATTGACTGTAAAGTTATTGACTGTTAAGTTATTGACTGTAACGTCATGCACCGTTCACCGTGACGGCCCTGGATACAGAACCCCTCCCTGTCCTTTCCTGGGTGTCTGAAGAGGCGACTAATCACACCAAGCAAAGTGTAGCAGCGTCTAGGTTGTATATTACCCAATGCGACCACTAGTCCGCCTGCCAAGCTTGCTGTCAAATTCCCTATTGCACGATTTGGAGGAGGCCCATGTTTGTAGTGTTCTGATGAAAGTCACTCTCTCGTTGTAAGTTGGTGTCTCTTCACTAAAGCTAATTCATACAAAACTATCGCTTTCCAAATGATTGTTGTTTTCATTTAACTGAATGAACAGCTTTCATCTATTTTATTGTATTTCAAGGGATTGATTGTACTCGGTCACAATATTTACAAAAGTTGTGACGACACAAAAAGGAAAAGAAATGATGATTTTAGGAAAATATATGGGTTCGAGTCCCGTCGCGGATACTGAATTTTTGTTTCATTAATATATTTTGTTATCATTGATCTAGGTTCACAGCTCAGATTGGTATAGCTCTGTCTTCTGCGCTGTACGTTGTGGGGTTCGATTCCCACCCGAGACAACATCTATGTGATCATTAGACGCGTTTGTTCTGTGTTTGGGTACTATATTGTACCTATCATCATTATAATATGTAGATACTAGCTGTCACCCGCGACTTCGTCCGCGTATTGTTTTTTTTTTAAATAGGCGCAAGTAAATTTATACCTATATATGTTGGATATCTGGATAAATTTGACCGATTAGCTCCCACATGGTGTGCAGACACACTGAGGGTTCTCACCCACATTTCCAGGCCAAAAATGCACGTTTTATGCAGTTAGTTCTGAAGCCTCAGTGCGGTCCGACTCACGCTTGTTCAGTGTTTTATAATTTATTGGTATATTTCGAAGAAAGCACTATAATGACACCAAGCTTTAAAAAGATAGGTATTATCGTTTTTATGTCAGAGCTATAATAACAATTTATAAAAACGTTCCTTGTATGGGAACCCCCTTTTATCTTATTTTTTATTTTATGATTATATTTCAGGTTATTTGGTGTGATAATACAATATTCTCTAAAAAAATCAACCTGCTAACTGGTGCAGTTCAAAAGATATAAGAGCTCTTTGAGCTCTTAAATATTTGACCCCTTTAATTTTGAAAATTATACAAAACCTTGAAAGATGCCATTACTTATTTTTTATTGGCAATCTACATAATTGTGATAACAATGAATTTTCAAACGTGTATCATGTACGGTTACAGAGATTTATAAAATTGCACTCTGAACTTTGAATCCTATTTGAAATCCTTGGGTGCAGACAAATATACACTCAAAATTTCAAGTCTGTACGACCAGCGGTTTTGGCTGTGTGTTGTATGCCGCTTCCTGTGGTGAGATCCCTTAAATCGGCTTTTACGACATCCTCGGGCTGAGTTGGTGGGGTCGATTCTTAAGCCGCGACCGCTACAGCCGGGTAAATACAGTTATTTGTCGTTAAATGCCACGTTGTACCGATTTCAAAAAGTATAAGCACGATACTTATTCCATGCATTTATTCAAGAGTTCCGCCGGCGTCATCGTAATACTACATATCGTAATACTGGGCTACTATGTAGGCGAATAGATTTGACCTATTCTGTACGAGCGTCAGTTCAGCAAGGCAGCGGCTGAATACAGAATTTTTCGGTGTAAATTAGGTTAATTAGTGTGTTAACTTATGTACATCTTCATAATTACATTGTATCAACTTTATGAAACCTTAAACTTACAGATAGGTACTATTTAAGTCGATCACATTTTTGTTTTCATACTGTTGTCTAGACGTGAAAACCTGTTATTAGCTTTCTGATTCTATAGCTTTTGTTATTTTAACTTTAAGAGCTGTTGGTTTTCCAATAAATAAATAAATACCCTGGTTTGCATGTTTCGTATAAGAGTATCACACATACAATCATTTTAAATGCGCAACGCAAAATGTATTACTGTTATTTACTGAAAAAACCCATTCATATTGATCCATTCCATCATCAGACCTTGGTAGTTTTGACATTCATTAATTGCATAAAGACTCACAATGCACTCAATTCAAGAAAGGCACTCATTTTCACATCAAGTCAAACATACCCTCCAAATTTCAAGTCTCTACAATTAGCCGTTTAGGCTGTGCGTTGTATGTCAGTGAGTCAGTTAGCATTTTACTCGTATATTAGTAATAGATTTACAGAAACTGTATTGAAGTATTAACACTCTCCGTGTCACAAGCTTTGTTTTGTTTAGGGTGGATGTGGATGGATAATGAAAATGGATGGCGTTGTGTGAGAACCGCCTTTATAATGTATATTATAGATGGCGCTGTGTGAAATGTCTTGTAATATTTACTTATTTATTATTAATACCTTAGTACGATGGGTAAATAAAGGACCTTTAGTGTATGGAGGTACTTTAACATCGAAGCTTGACTGGGCAACGATGAGGTCTACGATAAAGCGAGCCTTCCCAGGAAATGCCTAAAAATCTTTGTGGTAGCTAAGCTTAACCAACTTAAAATATTCAACTCTCTCTTAAGCTTTATTAAATCCATGGCCTGTCTTTCAGCTCGATTAGAGTAAAAAAAACGTACCTATTTTTATGTGAACTTAAAAAAACATACTCTTAATTTTCATTTAAAATTTATCAAGATACGCTCTCATGATTTTTGGCTTGTCTAGTAATTTAAGCTTAGTTGGTTGTTGAAAGACATTTAATCCATACTAGTAGTTTGATAGATTGGCATCAAAAACGTTTAAGCTGACTGTACATTTTTTCTGAAATCTGTGATGCTGGTCTTAATATCTGCACCTTATCTCGTGCAACTTTTGAACTTTTCCTTCGAACGTTTTTCCGTAGCTTCAGAGGTGAAAGGTGACCTACCTGTTCCTGTATACCTGTGAAATAGACCCGCATTATAAACAAAAATTAATGGTGGAGTGTTTGCGGTTCACCCTGTACTCGCTGAGTGACGCTACGTCCGTTGATTGACGCCCGAGTGCTCGATTCTATTTGAACACAGATCAGCTGCGTTTTTTGATGAATACTAAAACTGAGCGCAGGTTATTTTCAAACAAAGCGTTTTTGAAAGCCAGATACTCGACGTTTTATATTTACATCTGTTAATGCAATATTAAAACAGAAAACTAGTAAAATATCGGCGGAATTCTTTTGAATAAATGATTTCGACACGTGTTTCGCCTCTACCCGAGGCTTTCTCACACGACGACGCTCCAGGCCGACGTGTTGCCGTCCCGAGCGTTGCCCTGCTAATTTAATTATTTTTAATTGTTTTCGAATGCAAACGTGGTTGTCTGCGGTCACCGATCTACATTATGGCCGATCGTCGACCACTAGCACTAGCACGTACCTCGGCGGTGAGTCGGTGAGCGCCTTTCCCCTTGTCGGGTGAGTGACGGAGGTTCTTAGAGTCGATCTGTACATTGGTCTGCATGCTGCCACGCTGATCTCCTCTCTATTACGATCGGCTACGTTTGCGAATCGTACAACACCCTGAAACAAAAAAAAATGTTGTTATTTGAATAATCGTAGCTGGTCGGCAATGAAAGCCCTCCGAACTTGTGTTGTAAGGGGCGACTAAAGGTATAATAAAAGGCAAAAAAGCGCTAGTGATTACGGCAACCCCCCGATGCATTCCATCTATGTAATATTTTATTATTTTACAGAGTATCCCGTATACACAAATCGTAAGACGATAAAGCTGTCGTTTCCTAAGCTACAGGGACAGTAATATCACGCCTTACATACTTTAAATAACAAGAATATTCATCTTAGTTCATGTTAGGTGTCAAATTACACCCGTCACTCCTCAGTCGTATCATCGCCTTCCCCCACCCCTACGGCGCAACATACACAATAGGGATGGAAATTCAAAATGTCTCATTAATTTATGAACGAGACATTATGGATTAACCTATTATGTAAAGACAAGAGTTTATAACATTTGGAATTATTGTTTGCGATGATGATGATGTTGTTGAGTTCTCATCGATCTACGTTTGTTCGATCTCACAATTACAGTAGTAGAGCTCCTTGGGAAAAGGCTCGTCCGGGGAAATACTACCACCATACTTATTTAAGCAAAGCAGCATAGCTGTGTTTCGGTTTGAATGGTGTGGTTGCCGGTGAAATTACGAGTACGCGAGGCTTAACTCCCTTATGCATGAAGTTGACGGGCGCAATGCAGTGCCGTGTAGGCTGTTCTTTGTGGATGTGAGCTACGCAGTAAGGCATTGTTGTAGGCATGAGATGCAATCAACAGCAGGTGGGCTACTTGCTTAAAAAAAAACAAGTTAGCTGTCGCGACCGGGCGAGGCGCGGGTGTGACGTACGTCGCGACCGGGCGAGGCGCGGGTGTGACGTACGTCGCGGCATGTTGCAACTGGCACGGCTCTGGGAGACTACATCTTGATATGGTTTGTTGGTGTAGATCTCATTTTGTTGTTACAACTCATAACAATGCCATCTTTCAGCGGCGAGCCTACCTCTATGAAAAAAAAACCAGGTGTCAGAAAGGCGATTCATAAAGTATTTCGATTTTTAATAAAATCCTCTGAATCTCTATGGGTATTCCCATCCTAATATAAGATTTGTTTTACAACACGTGTAATTAACAATTATTTTTCCACTAGAAAAACTACTTTTTATCGGTAAATAGACTACCAAGTACATACATATTACCCAACAACTACCTACCTAAAATTTATTGAATTAGCATTAGCTAAGATTGCATTAAATCATTATTTAAACGATGGATGTACGTACGTAAAAATAAAATTGTAGGTAGGTACTGAAACTTGAATATTTATTTTTGTCTCATACAAGTCAGAGAATGAGCGAAGAACCGTTATGGCCTGAAATATCTCTGATACGGTACTAAACATGCCTTGACGTACGTGTTCCACGCCGTAGTAGTGGTGCTACGCCGTAGTAGTGGTGCTACGCCGTAGAGGTGCTACGACAAATATTCAACGCTGTAGTGGTGCTACGCCGTAGAGGTGCTATGCCGTAGAGGTGCTACGACAAATATTCAACGCCGTAGTGGTGCTACGCCGTAGAGGTGCTACGACAAAAATATTCAACGCCGTAGCAGCACAATGCTTTGGAACGAGTATTTCATTTTATTTATTTGAATTTCTGACTGCACCAACAGGTTTAAACGTTCAGAAGCAAAATCAGAATATTTTTACCTAAACGCCATTTTATTTTGCTGTCGTAAATTTACTTTTATAACAAACCTTTGTCCGTTCTGTTCCGTAGTGAATAAATATCTCAGGCTAAAGTGCTCACTCTTGGCCTATTCGGAAGTCAGGAGGCTCTCAACGCAACAAACGCTCATATTTACAACCAGTTTACGATCGTTACGGCTTCCTTAAATAAAGCAACATAAAAATGCTTCTACAAGGCACATACATATACATTAACAAGCCTCATAGCTCAGTTGGTAGTAACCCTGCCTTCTGCACTGTAGGCTGTGGGTTCGGTTCCCACCCAGGACAAACATTTGTGTGATGAATGTAGATGTTTGTTCTGTGTTTGGCTATTGTATCATATAGTACGTATGTATTTACAAAAGTATATAAGTATTCTATCTGTAATCTAGTTCCCATATTACAAGCTATGCTTAGTTTGGGACTAGATGGCGCTGTGTAAAATTAATGTCCTGTAATATTTATTTATTATTATTATTATTATTTATTTATTATATACGTAGAACGAAACCTAATGTGGAGAGTCTGCTTTATGTGTTGGAAAATGTAGATATAAAGCCAAGCTGAACACACTGTTGAGTAAATGTAGATATAAAGCCAAGCTGAACACACTGTTGAGTAAATGTAGATATAAAGCCAAGCTGAACACACTGTTGAGTAAATGTAGATATAAAGCCAAGCTGAACACACTGTTGAGTAAATGTAGATATAAAGCCAAGCTGAACACACTGTTGAGTTAATGCAGACACACACTATTACATTTTTTTGATATGACTACCACTTTTTTCAATGGATCTTACTATCGCATTTTGTATCTTCAGATGGTGAATTTGAGTAAAAATTGTCTCTATGGCTGCTCCTAAGTATTCAATGGTGTCCTAGCTCGTTATGTACACGTAAACGTAAACGTAAACGTAAACGGCGAAGGGCGTTGGTATCTGCGACACAGTTTCATAACTAATGCAGATCATCGTTTCTCACTTTAGGTTTAATTGTTTCTGTTCCAAAATAAATATTATATGTGATTTTAAAAGTAGACCTCGCGAGCCCTAATAAGTATAACCATGACTTTTAGACTTTTGAGCAAATAGGGGTATAAGTTTAAGCAATTACTCGCGTTCCCTTGGTCTGAGGAGATCGATCCTGGTGTCTACGGATTTGTCTTGCAAAGATGGAGAGGAGTGCGTAGTCTGATTAGTAAACGTAGTTATACATTATATATATTTTAGACACGTGGTAAAAATTTCAATGCTGTATAAAATATGTTTAGTAATAAATTAATAATTATGAATTTATTGTCCTTATCCCGCTTCCGGCCGGGTTGAAACAACATGTTCTTTTCTAGCATTCACTTCTATCAGCAGTCTTCTCATCCACTCCATTCACTCGCTAATCCTATTTGACGCTATTCATTCGTCATTTTTCGGCCTTTCTCTACTCCTAAACCCTTCCACATCAATCGTCAACATATCCTTGCGACGTGACTTTCGTCCCTCCACATGCCGTGGCCACACCACGCTAGTCTGTTTATTTTTTCAGTCACTGGCGTTACTTTCAAGCTTCCTCTTATATATTTATTTCTTATAATATGTCTAATCAATGCTGCCGTTATTCTAAAGGAGTGAGCCAAGGTACCAGAACTTGGAGCTAATTGGTATGTAATGGATTCATCGGTCACAGTACATAGTGGTTCAGGTTCGACGTTGGAGGTGCCGCACTCAGAGAACTGGTGCTCGGTCTCGGTGCGACTCATCTTAAGTCCAACACTCTCTCGTTTATTCTGACGTGTTCCAGTCTGCTGTGTACCTCATATGAATATTCTTCAACAAGAACGATGTTGTCAGCAAACGTTATTTTTGCCTGAGTGAAAAAAATATGTATTATAAAACCAGCTTAGTTATAACTTACTTATCCATTTTGTATTTTGTGGTAATCAATAAAGTTTTACTTACATACTTACTTAATTACCACAAAAGAAAAAATAAAGTAAATACATTAGCATACAAATGCTGATAAATTAACTGCATTAAAGAAAATAAACATATTGGATATAATCATTTCATACATTCCGAATATGAAAAAAAATACAATTTAAAGGTATAAAAATAAACAGTAGTAGTCTTGATCTGTGGAATGGATTTGAAGTTAAGGTAGGCCGCTGAAAAAGACAATGGCATGTTGACACGGATTACACGCATAATGACACATTTAGGTGGTCATACGCACAATGACACAAGGTGTCTACGCATAATGACACACGTGAACGATTACGCGAAATAACATACAAATATGGACTAATCCTTTAGGATTAGAAAGTTAAATTCTCATAAAGTTTAATTCCCAAAATGTATAATTTCCTAGAATGTTGATTAATTTTTGATTCGCAAAATGTTGAATTCTTAGAATGTTGAGTTCTTTAAAAGTTGAATTCCCATAATGTTGACTTTTTTGGGAACACATAGTTTTATCATACCCATCATAAAAATATTCTTCAAGAAACTTTCGTTTCTTGAAGGGAAATATTTAGGTACCTTTGATGATAGCTGTCAAACTTCAAACGGCCATATCTCTGAAAGTACTCGTCCTAGACTCTCTGTTCATAGTACAAATGAAAGCTATGACCAAGATCTATATTTTCAATGACAGCTATCAAACTTCAAATGGCCATATCTCTGAAAGTACTCGTCGTAGACTCTCCGTTCATAGTATTTCGATTATTTTTTTTTGTAATAACTTAAGTGCAACTTTAGATGAATACAAATCACTATGCTATGATACTTATGAGTTGGGCAGAGACACATAATATAATGTACAGATATGAATTTTTGGACGGATTTAGACGATTTTGTTTTAAATTTTGTAGCTGTAAAGCGTTGCAACATTTACTATACAAATCATCAGAAATCAAAAACTGCAGTTAAAGTCGCTCGGCGGAAAACTAGTGTTCAATACCTCGGGTGTCAATATGCGTATAAGTCAATATGCGTATATCTCAATATGCGTATATATCAATAATGCGTGTACGTCAATATGCATGCACGTCAATATGCGTATACGTCAATATGCATATGCGTAAACAATATCTGTCATTATGCGTGTAATCCATTGACACAACTAGAAGAATCTTTGTGCTATTTTTAGAAGAAAATACAAATGAAGACCCTTTGAGAGAACAGATATCATAATACGACAATGACTATGAGTCATCTATCTATGCTGGTAAACCACTTCCTACGTAAATTCAATGTCGGAGAACTAAACATGTCTAGATATCAATAAAACTATTAGTTCGCCCCGAACTGAGATCTCGTGATGTCTGGTTTGAGATAGGTATATATCCATGGACATTATTTCTCAAATAGAACGTAATTAGCAAACGATCAAAGTTTGCTTCCATTACACCTTACTTACCTTACTTAAGCACTCTTTTTCACAATCTCTCTTAATTCACCTGAGTATTCGAGACACTATCTTGTTGCTAACTCGTGCAAGCCAGAATGAGAGCAAAGCACCAAATCACCGACTGTACCTACGTCATAGTAGGTAGGTTGGAAACAGAGGGTTATTAGATAAGTCACCCCTTACTTAAACGAAACAGGTTAATGTTGTTTTGAAAAGTGCTCTCAAAACCGCTGCCTCAGTAGTCGTGACTCAAAAATGTTCCCTTAATAATCTAATTGACTTGAAAACATCCGCCTATGGACGTCGTAAAGTCAACCAAGAGGCTTCAACAAAAAGGCAAAAGCTTTTTTCTAGTATAAACAAAACGTTAACTGTGCGCACCATCTGCCTGCCAAGCGTGGTGTTTATGGGCAAACCTTCGAGTTTTAGAGGAAGTTTTTCCAAATCGTGGTAGACAATTACTTGGTGTTGATATGAAATATGCGCAGTCAAACCCCTTGCATGACATCCTAAAAGTAATTCTTGGATTTTATCAATCCCCTTGGTTTATCAACCCTATTGAGTGAATTACAAAAAATAATTAGACCAGTTTTATGAGATTTCGATTACCTTCTCTTATCTTACAAATCCTGACGATCAGGTTTGCCCCTTCACCTCTAAAAACCATATTAAGGGCAAAAATAAACTAATTTTGAAATCTGCAGTCTCAACCCCCATTTCGAGTGATAATTCAAGTTTTCACACATTTTCAAGACTGCAATCTTATTCACCCCTTTTGCAACCCTTTATGTTAATACAGGGGTGGTTTCAGCAAATAAAAATCAAGTTAATTGTGAAGTCAACCCCCTTTACCCACAACCCCTACAACCCCTTTTACAACAGTATATCCTACAAGACATAATTAAGCATTTTACCTTCATAACGCGCCCCTTTCTTACAAAAACTACCCCTATTAAAAATTAAAATCTATATTTTATAAATTTGCAGCCGATGATCTCAAATGATACCCCACATGTAAAAAAAAATCTTGTCTCACTTTACACCCCTATTACTTTAAAACTACTCTAGTTTCAAAAAAATCCTCATATTTATTGATGAGTATAATATAATCACGGCATATTCAAAATTTTGAATTGATCGGATCAGCCATGCAAAAGATATGGGCAAAATTTGTATTTCTTTTCATCCCAATATCTCAAAAACTACCCCACTTATCAAAAATACCCCGCGACAATCAAATTATATTTACGTTATCTCTATTCAGTTTAAATTTTATGAAAATCGAATAACCCGTTCGAGAGTAATGCGGGCACTAAAATTGCCATATACAAACATACATACAGTGCCGGATTTCCCAACTTAACTGAGAGATTATTGTCAATTAAATGACAATTACCACTGTACCTACTTTTTTGTAATTTGTTTTAATAAATAAATATAACAGGACATTAATTTAACACAATGCCATCTATCCCCAAACTAAGCATAGCTTGTAATATGGGAACTTGATTGCGGATAGAATACGTAAATACTTTTTTTTTGTAAATACATACATATCATACAATACAACAACTAAACACAGAATGAACATGTATATTCATCACACAAATGTTTGTCCTGGGTGGGAATCGAACCCCCAACCTGCAGCGCAAAAGGCAGAGTTACTACCAACTGAGCTATGAGGCTTGTTTTAAATCCATTCCTCTTCAATGTAGTTTATCTGCGGATTCCAGACACTCGAGACATATTCAAGTTTGGACAAAATAAAACAATGTAAAGCAGAATTCGAGTTTTTGTCGCTCAACTCTCGACCGACCCGTTCTTAGTACCTAACCTACCAAAGCCGAGCTTTAACCACCTCGATGGTCTACTGGTTCGTCTACCGGTGTCAGATCCACAGTTTTCTAAAGTGAGCTGCCGGTCATACGCTTGGCTATCACTATTAATAAAAAAACACACAAGTAATGCATCAATATCAACCGACTGCTTGCACAGACACTACATGATAGCTTGCTACGCACTCTAGTCTGCTTTGAAAAATTGCAAATGATCGAGTTTGAATACTAAACATTCTTTAATTTCCGTTCGTCGTAAATGCTGACCGTGCCTAAATATACGCCGGTTGTTTGCCGCCTCCTTATTCACAAACTCGACAGACGCGAACCTCGGAACTTTTTTGTAATAAGAGACCTACGTTTGACCACAATCTCGCCAGAGCCCTTATTCTGTATGACCAATCGTGCCTTAACGCGCCCGCGTTACGATATCTGCATGGAATCATCGTATTGACTTATTGTAACGCGGGCGCGTTGAGACACGATCGGTCATACAGAATAAGGGTGCTGATATAGGCGACGATGTGACCTACGATGTAGCACGCTGATGCAGAAGACACCTAATCGCTCTGGCCTTGAAGAAGCCTTTGTTGTTATTTTTAGGGAAAACAGACGAAGGCAACGTATTCCACTCCATAGCCGTTTGCATGATGACAGTGGAACCAAAGCGTTTAGTACGGATACGCGAGACGCTAACGAGGTGGTAGGGAGGTACTTCTCCAATCGTCTTCTCTTCCTGTAATGTGATGAGATGATGGATGAGATGTCGATGCTGCACAGGAGCTTCACGATCTGCACTCTCATGTCTCATGTTGGTCTGAGAGATAAAGTCCTCACCAGCAAGTCTGCGTGCTCTGCGCTCCATCGAATCCAAGGCGGCGAGCTGATATATAACCGAGTCATCCCACACACAGGTACTCTATTCCCCATCGGACCTGTGCTTTGTGGAGGAAGAGGAAGCTGTCCTGGAGAAGCACCGTCGCACATATTATATTGAGGATGCTAAGGTTTGGCTCTGGACTCAATTCGTACAAGTGAGATAGATGACTGGGCGGCGGTTTATCATAAATAGCATTTAATTGCGATTATTATATGTTGGACATCATATACCAAAACCTCCAGGGGTATAATAGTCTCATACAATACAACGAAGGGCTGTTGATGTATTAAATGCACTGTTGTGGTCAAAGTAAGCCTATCAAATACAAAAAAAGATATGCTAGGTACGTATTTTATTTTGCACGCCGTCCCCAATGTAATTACTGTATCGGCAGGTTCAGCTACCTAATTATCGGTTTTCCTTCGTCCACCCTAATCCTGCCTCCCCCCACCCCACATTTTGTATGATACATTTCTATTCATAGCTTTTTACAAACCTATCTCTGCCCTCTATCGTTTACCTTTTCAGAAGAACATATGAGGGCAGTTATGGAAAACTATTTAGAATCTAGCAGCGAGTGTGACCCTCGCCGCGCAGTCCACTCCGACGGGCATACAAAGAGGTACGAGCAATAAATACCCGTTCTGTATTCTAAAACTTCATCATTGAAACGTTCAGCAACGATATTCTCAGATACTCGTTTTGTACTTTATGTCATAAATGTGTATCCAAACAAAAATAAACATGTTCATTTATAATTCATTATAATTTTAATTAGGTACCTAAATCCAAATTGTATTTATTTATTTTAGAATTTAGAAAGGATGCTGCCCTGAATTTATTAGTCAAACAGTCAGCTACATGAGGATTGTATATATAGAAATAAAGTGTTAAATTCTCCTCGTACTGGCCACTCCACTCCAAGCACGTTGCCAGACCCCGATACATCGGTCTCTATCACTGTAACATCAGTTAACTTACATATTTACAGCCAGGGCTGGTAATTGTGATGTGTGTTACATCAATGTAACGTCAATGTGCTTGAGGACCCTCAGCTCAACCCCGAGTTTAGTGAGTAGGTACCTACTACTTACTACTTGGTTCCAAAATTAGAATAGGTACTATTATTTTGTCAGCGAAGCAAAAATATTGCAACGAAATACTTAGTAAAAGAAAACAAAATGTAAGCATGAATTTACAAAAAATGTACGTAAGTACATATAAAGACTTCGCTCTGAAAAGTAATCAGAAGTGAATCGTCGAAGGGGAAAAGTCGTGAGTCTGTTACTTTACTTTACTATATTTCTGGGACAACAATGCCCTGGATGTCAACGGTTCTCTATCGATACGATACACATAAGATACTCGTATAATTATCATTCATTTACTTATCCCGATAATGTGCAAGCACAGTAATAACAACGAATAAAAGTTTATGCATAATCATAGCCACATCAAGCATATATTTTAGTAGAATTATATTACAAACATATGCCAATATTCAAGCGTAATGTCCGTTCGCATGCTAAATAGTTCGCCCGAAATATGAATTCCTTACAAGTAAATCGCACATCCATAAATATATGTTGCTCTAGTAAAGTACCTACGTATCTACCTACCAATGTAAAAAAAATATGTTTGCAGGTTACGGGTGTCCCAAGGGCCACCCCGCTGCACCTTAATCTACTGTAACAGTAGAGTATCTCGATTGTATTACCTATGTAAATATATGTATAATAATCAAATAACTGAGTTTATATTTAGAGTACTAAAATTCAATCATGCCTCTTAAGATAACTATCACACCAAATAACTATTACACGAATAAATAATATGCCTTAGGTGTAACTTTTATAGGACTACTTATTAGTCCAAAATAATACATTCCAAAGATAATTATGTATTGTGTTTATGCTTATGTTAAGTATACTTAACTAGCTGAAAATACCCGTCGCTGTGATACCTGGCTGTAATACAGGGGTAACGAACGACAGGGCTCCTAGTCTCTACACGGCCCGTCCCAGTCATTCTGAAATCTCTGTCCAGATCCCATTAATTATACTATTAGGTATAAAAATATAGTATGTAAGTAGAATACAGACAACATGGTGCTTATTTGGTTGGTAGTAGGATCTAATATAAATACATCTCCATACAAAAAGTTTTGCCCCATTTCACCCTTTTAGAGGAAACATTTCAGAGTTTTTTTTTCATAATTTGCATCTCAAAGCTATAATAAATACGCATACAAAATTTCAACTCAATCGGATAGTAAATAAAGATTTAGCATACAAACTTTTGTACCCCGTTTCACCTCCTTAGGGGAGGAATTTCCTAAAATCCGTTCTTAGTGAGCACCTACATGTCACAATGAACACCCTGGCAAAATTTTATGTCCGTAGGTGTTACAGTTTCGGCGCTAGCGTGATTATACCTACCTACCTACCTACGTACCTACCTACCTATCACGTCAGTGGTAAATCGATTTTATATAATAGATATATAAGGTTAATGTAAATTATGTCATTAAAAGTTATACCTAACTCATTACGCCGAAGTGAATTAGTACCTATCCAAAAATATAATAATAATAATAATAAACGTTTAATTCAGGTAACATAAGAATAGTACATGGTGTTAAATACTAATTCTAGGACCCATAAAATATATACCTTAAAACTAAAATACATACAATATTTATTAAAACTTATTTAATGGTTACACGTGCAGTCGCTGACGTGTTGCGGTGCGGGGGGTCGTGTGGCAGACGGCCTCTGAACCGCCGGAATTTCACCCCTTTCGGCCAGAAGTCAGGGCTCAGGAAGGTCGAGATGCGTGCAGTAGGAACCCTCACCATAAATGAACTGAAGCTCACATTATGACGAGAGTCCAGTTTCTCTACTCTCAAACCCACTCCAGCTTTCTTCTTGATGTATTCCACCACCTCTACGGTGTTCACGTCGTAGTGGACTCGGGACACGTAGATCTGCGTGGTGGATACTTGTGCTCGGAAGAGCTGGTCACTGCATGCTGCAGTGCCGCACTGATTCCTACAAGAAGGCTTCCGCTTCTTCACTACTTCCGTGAAGCCCTCTGTATCGCAAGGCTTCCGAGGAGCCTTTGCGGATGCTGCACAAACGAACAAGTTCACAGCGCTGCTTTATCCCCTGTGTTGGAGGGGCTGCAAGGATGCTGGCCGATATAAGTACAAGTATTATAATAAAGTAATTAGGACCTATTAAAAATCCGAAAAACATGGGATACCGGATATAGAGGTATACTTATATGTGACCAGAATAGTAAAACGAGATACAAGAGTCTGCCTCAAAGTGTGCAGTCGGAAATCGACCATAATTACCACGCTTAACAGACGGATTGGTGGTAGAAACTGTGCCTATATCCTGGTGTCGTCCTTTAGTCTCGTACAAATTAACACATAAACATTACCTGCGACTTAGTGAAATAAAAATGTATACACTCGTTGGGTGCTGAGCGTTCCCCTCTCTATGAACAACACACAGTGAGTGTTCCACAGCACCCAACGAGTTACCGGACCCGGATCTTCCAGATCTTCACTGGGACCATCCCGGTCAGATACGAAGAAGGAGCGGAATGTTTCCTTATAAACAAACAAATAAAAGGTGTTACAAAACAGTATTTCATGAAAACCCCTGAAATTATAGCAGAAGCAAAGAGGTCTTTCTCGCCTCGGTCACCAAACTTCACCCCGGCCTCTACCGAGGTCTCCTGTCAATAGGTAGGTCGACTCCAATCAATAGATATACCGCGTGTGGTGTGAAAGTTGTCGCATGACTGAATGTCGACTTTTTCGACGATACACAGAGTGATCGGTTTTTTTTTTATATTTATGACCCACTCTAAAATCTCTCTTGACCTCGTAACTTACACAGGCAAGTATGGGATGTACGATGGAACAAGCCTCCCAGAAGATGCCTCTTCCTGAAGGCATTAGGGTCGTAACTCGTAACACAGCGGAGAATCAGACGCTGGGAGCTTATTACAAGATCTTGAAGTGTGTTTTATAAAATATTCTTGAAACGTTCTTAAAATGTGGGATATCAAATAGTTGGGGATGATAATAGGCTGTGAGTAATTATAGCCAGTTCGAGTTTATGTGAACCCGAGAATTAGGTAGGCTCCGCTGCTACCTGCACCACAGAATATACACAAATAGTACCCACAACCACAGACCGAGAGCTAGGTACGATAAAGCGGGACAGTAAGCGGCAGAGCATGAAACATATTTGTAGTTAACTAGCCAGCTTGGCTTGGCCGGCACCACTAATGTTTTCGATAAATCTTTTATGATGATATCGATAATTTATTCGATTAACGTGGATAGAGACCACTCGATGCAGCGACGACATTTGTCCATTTAACAACATTTGTAGAATTAATTAATTGAAAAACGTACAATAATTAATTATAATAGATCTATTGATTGTTTAATGGATTCACATTGATCTAGCAACGTGTAATCCGACAAAAAATCCAAGATTGTAAACAGACGCGGAACCTATTCCGCTCTGGACTGACTCAAGCGACAGCTCAGCGAACACCAGGCCAGTTGTGGAAACGCAACGCTTGCGCGTTCTAGGATCGGTCGTTTTTAGCGACGCCATCTAGTTCCAACTCAGTGCAACTCAGTACCACTCGCGGCGGCGCGGCGGCGGGTGTTGAGAGGTGATTCACTTTGCGCGCGCACAGGTTATATCCAGTGCGCATGCGTATTCTGTTGAACCCTATTACTAAGTATGTCTGTCTGTCTGTTCTACAGCTATATCTTTTGATTCGTAATTAGGTAGCCATTATAAATCAAATAAGATGAAAATTTCAGAGCTAATTAGTATGTGCTATTTTGGTGGATTACATGACAGATGATAAAGAACGGGGTCCCCCTTACAAGACGAAATTATTTAACGTTTTTTAGTTTGAATTAGCTCGATGGGTGTATGGATGTGAAGTGTCAGAATGAACTCCGTACCTAGGTACCTATATCTAAGTATTTGTTACTAGGTACATTAGGACTATTTTTTAATTTTTTTTTTCATTGTCTAGATTGTTTTGTATATTGTTATGATAACAAATTATTTACTGATGATTATTATTTGAACTTACAAATAAGTACTAAAAATAGAGTTTTTTCTATTCTTATAGTCCTCAGTAAACGATGTCACCGATGTCACCGGAGACCCGCGGAGTGGGTAGTGGGCGGAGGCGAGGAGCCAGACTCTCCAGTGGAGGGTCGCCGCGGGCTCCAGAGGTCCGTCTGTCACCACATCTACCGGGACTAAGGTTCGGCTGACACTCCAAGCGGAGAACACCAAATATGACGTCATCGGCTCCGAAACAATTTTTATTTTCTTGTATAACATATTACTGATAGAAACACGAAACCTGGTAACGGGGGAAATATATTAGTAGATGTAACTGTATGTTTAACGAACAGTCTAACGTTAGTACTACAGTTAAATAGTTATCACAGATCGGTCCGGCGCACGGCGCACGGCGCATGACGCACGGCGCATGGCGCATGACGCACGGCGCATGGCGCACGGCGCATGACGCACGGCGCAAGGCGCATGACGCACGGCGCATGGCGCAATGGCGGGAGGAATCTTATGCTGAGTTAAAACTTCAGACCCCTTTTTAGGATTAGGCTAGATAGAACGCGGAGTAATGCTAGGAGAGCTAGGATTTATTTTTCGTTCGAACATAGATCACACATGGCGTCTGAAAGTGCAAATTTGCAAACAAAACTTAATGGCTGGAAGTTTCAGACCGAATTCGGTCATAGCTAACACAGATCTGACTTTATTCTATGAGAGTCAAGTCTACTGATCGAGAAACAGGGTGCTCCTAGATGTCAAGAGGCTAGATTGGACTGAGCGAAGCGAAGGTCGATCGAGGTACCTACAGGGTGAACCATGAGACAAAATTTAGTTTCTACATTACAGCTGCCACAAGAGTCTTATACGCAACTCATGTAACTCGCTGTAAGTCATTGTCCTACGTGAGTGGAAGCGCGGCTTTATTAGGCTCCCGTTACAAGTAAAGTCAAAGTCAAAGTCAAATATTTTTATTCATTAAGATTTTTAGGATCATTTTGAAACGTCAAATCTACCGCCTGTTCGGAATCGCGACCAGCACACAAGGAGAAAGGCAAGAACCTCGGGCTGATTAATTTTTTTGAAAATCCATTTAACATTTAGGTACATTGTTTAGAATAATTTAATAACATTACAAGTGTTACCTACATCATAAAACTAAAAACTTAATATTATCTTAAAACATTGATTACTACATAACTATCTAATGGGCAGTTTCTTGACATTGAAAAACACCATTTAACTGTCAACTGGTATAGCAACATCGGGCCACGCGTTCTTATCGTCGATATAGTCACTTATTTTGTAGTAGGCTCTTTTAATTAAATTATTCTTTATATACAATTTGAATTTACGAGCAGAGAGTTTGGTGGCGCTTTGAGGAAGCTTATTATAGAATCGTACACAGTTTCCTAAGAATGAATTATTTACTTTTCCTAAGCGATACCTAGGTATGTCAAGTTTATTTTTATTTCTAGTATTAACACTGTGTACATCACTTCTTTTAACAAACTCATCAATGTTCCTGTGTGCGTGCATTAGGTTTTCATAAATATATTGGGAGCTGACTGTCATAATACCAATCTCTTTAAAACGTTCCCTGAGAGAGTCACGAGTTTTCAATTTATAAATTGCCCGTACAGCTCTCTTTTGCAGGATAAAAATGCTTTCAATATCTGCTGCATTTCCCCATAAAAATATGCCATAGGACATAACGCTGTGAAAGTAACTAAAATAAACTAACCTCGCCGTGGTTTCATCAGTAAGATGCCTTATGGTACGTACTGCGTAAGCTGCCGAGCTTAGCCGGCTAGTAGTCCTGATAATGTCGATAATGCCACTTCAACGGGCTCTTCTGAGAACTTGCTGGCAAGACAACTCTTGTTCATACAAAAAACGTAAAAAATGAGGAGCGAAATGTTTATAGTCGTAGTCACGACCACGATACCTTGTTGTCTCCGGAATCCTTATTGACAAGCCTCACAGCTCAGTTAGTAGTAGTTCTGCCTTCTACGCTGTAGGTTGTGGGTGCGATTCCCACCCAGGACAAACATTTGTGTGTTGAATATAGATTTTGGTTCTGTGTTTGGGTGTTGTATTGAATTATATGTATAGTATATGTATATACAAGTAGGTATACAAGTATTATTTCCGTGAACTGGTTCCCGTAACACAAGCTTTACTTCGTTAGACACTAGATGGCGCTGTGTAAAATTAATGTGCTGTAATGTTAATAGTCCTGGAGAACTACAATACATTAACAATGATCAGAAAATGTCAACAGTATCGATTGAGTGACCATTGACTGACCATTGAGTGACCATTGACTGACCATTGAGTGACCATTGACTGACCATTGAGTATACATTAAGCTGGGCTAAGCTAATTAAGGGGTAGCATTAAGCTGAGGCAGGACCAATTTGACGGCCTCAGCACAGAGCGGATCCTATATATTATTATGTTATGTTATACTTGTACCTATTTATGTTTTTAAAACTAGTTACCTAACCTACTTGTGATTGAGATTGTGACATAGTCGTATATTGTACCTATGTACCTAAATGTGTAATGCTCTGTACGTTGTTTGTCAAATAAATGTATTTCTTTCTATCTTTCTTCTTTCTATACAATCACAACTAAAGCACACACGAACACTTCACATTGTATCTTACATTTTATTGTAACGAATAGTCAAGTGATTCTTATCGATTAGCTTATTATTAGCAGCCTCCATATAATACCTACTCCCCATTTTCATGCCGAGTCGAAGCTTTTTTTGCTGTTTTGGCACACAATTATTACCTACTTATCAGACTTTCAATATTTTTTGTGTTTCTTTCTTTAGATTCATTTTTTATGATTTATTACTTTATCAATATTTTGTTTGTTGTATAATGTTTGTTTGTGAGTTTTTTTTTGTGTAGATTTTGTACGGTATTTTAATTTGTATTACAATAAAGTTACGCTCACTTTAGAAAAAATAGCTTTGGAATTAAAATTCCGACGGCTCGTCCAGGGAAGAATTACCACTACCACCGTACCTATGTCGGCCGCCAAGCAGCAATGCTGTGTTCCGGTTTGAAGGGTATGGTGGCCGGTGAAATTACGGGCACCCGAGACCTTTATGCCTCAAGTTAATACGTAGGTGATGTTCTTTGTATATAATATAAGCTACTCACTGCGGCTTTGTTATAGGCAAGAGATGCACTTAACATCAAGTGGTCTGCTTGCCGGTTTCGTCTCCAAGTTGTTTAAAAATATACTCAGTGGAAGTTGACTGCAACAAGTCTCGACCCCCCGACCCCCCGACCCCCCGACCCCCCGACCCCCCGACCCCCCGACCCCCCGACCCCCCGACCCCCCGATCCCCCGACCCTCCGACCCCCCGACCCCCCGACACCACACCGAGTCGCCAAGGCTGCCAATGCTATCGAGCGTCCATCTTGTATAACGGCATCGTACCGTCCCAACTCCCGACAGATATCGTGTCGTCAACCTTAACGGTATTCCGTCTTTCGACCCTTATCAGAGACCCACTTGAAAAGTAACAAGCCTTCTCGAAACCTAAACAGATTAGGTCCGTTTCACAAACTCGCTCCGAGTAGCCGGTAACAGCCTACTTGAATGCGAGTCACGTCACGTCCGTCTCGGTGCGTCTGGAAGTGCGGTCACTTCCAGACGCACCGAGGTCTACTCGAGACAGATAACCGGCCTGTGACCTTGTGGAATCAAGTCGTACCATCTCGATTATACCTAGCCCTTGTTTCAAATCAGTACTAGCTTGTACGTTACGTACACGAGCTATTTCAAATTTCATTTTTTATTCATTTCATTTATAAATAACTAAATCACTGATGAACAAAATGTGCGTCCCAGCAAAATTGCGTCATCAGAATTGGGTTTGGATAAGATTTTAATGAACATACCAATATCTGTCCGATTGACGCTCAATTTGAGCATCAGTGATTCGTTAGATTTATAAAGTAGGTATATTAAATTTCATAGCCTGTAGTTTTAAGTTTTGTGTTATTGTATGTATTAATAAATAATAATAAATATTACAGGACATTAATTTTACACAGCGCCATTTAGCCCCAAACTAAGCATAGCTTGTAATATGGGAACTAGATTACGGATAGAATACTTAAATACTTTTTGTAAATACATACGTACTATATGATACAACACCCAAACACAGAACAAACATCTATATTCATCACACAAATGTTTGCTCTGGGTGGGAATCGAACCCACAGCCTACAGCGCAGAAGGCAGAGTTACTACCAACTGAGCTATGAGGCTTGTATTAGGGTACGATGTGACTGCCATGCCATTTATGTAAAAAGTCACGAATAAAAAAAATAAAAAAAAACATTTCATTTCATCTTAACAATTTACAATTATGTCTGGTTTTTTTATCTATTCATCAAAATTACCTCATTCATTATATTTTCAAATAAACTATATTAATACATTTATAAGCCTAATAATTAATTGAGGGAAATAAATATCATAATGTATCGAAATACCTAATTAATATTTTTTGTAAATTAATTACAATTACGAATATTAAAATAATGTAAATAATCAGATTGAACAATAATTATCAGCTTTAAAAAACTATTGCTCAGAAAGTCCTGAATCGAATTAAAAACTTTTACAGCAAAATTTAAATTTCATGGTCGTTCTCCCAGAATTGATATCTCGCGATGTCTGCTTTTTTTTAGGTAAGGTTAGGTTACACTATTTTTTGTGAGACAACCAAAGATTACCTCATAAAAAAATAGCACTGCGATGAAAGTGTGCTCCCGTTACACCTTGCCGTGAGCACACACGAGTCTCAGTCTCTCTTTACTCAGCGAGCGCTAACACACAGCTTTACAAACCTTGGTATAGTCTCTTCACTTTATATGAATGGTTTTCAAATAGCAAACCGGTGCGAAAGGCCGGTGAATATATTACAGTCATTATTTAGCCGGTAAACCCCGCTACCTGCTACCTGCTAGGTAGCAGGTAGCGGGGTTTACCGCTACCTATTTACCTGCTACCTGCTACCTGCTACCTGCTACCCGCTACCTGCTACCTGCTACCTGCTACCCGCTACCTGCGGGCCTGCGACTACACACCCTGCTCCGAGGGTTTGTCATGCGAGTGCGTATTCTTCGGGATATTCGCAAGCTACACTATTGTATACGTCAGTGTGACGTACCTACCTACCTACGGGAACTAAGTACGCGGAGTTTCATTTTAGCTTTGTAAATCAAATAAAGATGGTACCGGCAAGGTATGAATAGGCAACAAGTCTCACGGCTTTGTTGGTAGTAGCTCTGCCTTCTGCGCTATAGGTTCGATTCCCAGCCGGGACTAACCTTTGTGGGATAAATTTAGATGTTTATTTTGTTTTTTGAGTGTTTTACATATTGTAGGTTATATCGTTTATTATTATTAGTGTGTAATTATTTTTTTATGCGCAGATGGCGAGATGAGCTAAACGTATTTCTCGAAGACTGGATGGAATGCTGCCCAACATCGGGAAGTCTGGAGGGAGTGGGGGGAGGCCCTTGCCAGCAGTGGGACACTGACGGCTTGATATAATAATAATTTATAATGTAAATTAAAAAAAAGGTTTTGTTGAATGTAGATAGGTATATATGTATATTCATATCAAACACACCATTGATTTTAATGTAAGTAGATTTATTTTCCTTGAGAAATATTGATCTCCTATTAGTTTTGATATCATCGCATCGCATTGTATAGTATCAGTGTCGCTCGCCTAGGACACGGAGTAGCCGAGCCAAGCTAGGACAGCGCGGTATCTGTGACGTCACGAGCTGGCTGTCATGTAACTCTTCTGGATCCGGGGAATCTGAGAAATGACTCGTGGGATTAGCAAGGGACTTTCGCTCGGTTTGTTTTAGACAAATGTTTGTCATTTATGGTCTAAAACCTACATATACCTATGTCATCTTCCCTTCTAACTTATAGTTATTCATTGAAATAGGAAGTTAGAATATTTGCTGTGTGATTTCAATGTCCTGTTAAATTGATTTATTCTGTGTTTCAAAAGTGTATAATTATCAAAATAAGGAATTAAAAGTATTCAAATTCCCCTTAATCTCGCCTTTGTCTAGTTTGAGGCTAATTCCCTTGATGCGTTGTGTATAAATCCGAGTATTATCTATAGAAAAAAGGATAGGAAATTAAATCACAAATATGATGTGTACGTAAGTTTACCAGGCAACCAGGGTACAAGACATGGAGTGGAGGGCCACCAGTTGACCTGGATCTCCTCCTGAACCGCAACATCAATAGTAGCAGTTCTACCCCCACTGGGCACATCTGATCCCTGCGTGGTGAGGTCTGTGTCGTCATACTCACCAGCTGTTCTCTCTCCTGGAGGGGGGTATAGGCGTTGCAACTCGCACTGGGGTCCAGGGGTTCAGTAGCTCTGCAGTAGTTTCAGTTGGTTACCGCAGATACGCAACGCTTCCAATTTATCAACAAGTGACGTGGTTAAAACCGTATCGAATGCTAAGCCAAGTCTAAGAATATTGATAAGGACTTTGTTCCATTGTCTAGGTAATTAATTATGAAGCTACTTACGTCCGATACGGTTTCAGCTGCAGATTTGCCTTTGCGGATACCATAATATTGATCGCTCTATAGGATCTTAGAGCCATCTTAATATTTAACTCAATTGTTCAATGCCATTTCCAAGATTTTCGAGAGAGAAGGTAAAATAGATATGGATCTGTAGTTAGATGCAATGTGTGTCGTCCACCGGTGTCACATCCGGAGGTCCTGGGTTCGATTCCCAGGGGAATACATTATTGTACTTGGATTGGTTGGTGGTAGGATTTTGTTTAAGTCCGCTTGGCTAGCTACCACCATCTTAACTAATTCTGTCGCCATAATAACAATTCTAAGATTGTTGTTTCCGGCATTTAGTTGCATAATAGTTGTCCGTACCATATAGATAGTACGGACACTGGTAGGTATACAGTTATGTATATAGATACACAACTGTATACTATATATGTATATAAAATTCAAATTACTGACTAACTGATATATCAACGCACAGCCTAACCCACTGGTCCTAGAGACAGTAAATTTGGAGGGTGTATTCTTTGTGATGTGTAGGTATCCACTAAGAAAGGGTTACACAAAATTCCACCCCTGAAAAAGGAAGTTTTATTTTCCATGAAACTTTTTACTCTCTGAGTCGATCGATTCGAAAATTGGTAGCTATACATTATCTTCAATTAAAATTATAAGACACGTGTATCACAGTTTTTACAAAATCATCCCCCACGCGTTTTAAGTCATGACTGGTTGACTGACTGTCTGATATATCAGCGCACAGCCTGAACCGCTGGTTGACAGACTTTGAACTTAGAGGGTATGTTTGTCTCGGGTGTGTTGGTGTGGTGTGTGTTTGTCTCGGGTGTGTTGGTGTGGTGTGTGTTTGTCTCGGGTGTGTTGGTGGGGTGTGAGTTAATAATTTTCAAAAATAATGAGTAGGAGGCTTTTTTTATATTTATAGAAATCTCCTTTAATATAGGAGTCTGAATAATCTCTAATCTAATTCAGGATATGCAGAGCTTAGAGCTTCTTTTGAAATGTTACAAGAAGCAGGTTTAAATTTTCAGACCTGACGAATATCAAGCAAGAAATTAAATATAAAAGAAGTTTCCCACACAAGAAACAATTTTATAAATTGTTGTTTCCTACCTAAATCAAACTTAGTCAAAATATTGTGCATTATTTGAGGTAAATAAACAATGAAAAGTGGCCAAGCGTGAGTTGGACCCGCAATACCACTTCATAAAACCTTAATTATTTGCCTAAAAATGTGGGTTGGAACCCTCGGTGTGTGTGACAGAACCAAACGTGACCGATCTGACAATTAAGGCATAGCCTCTGTAAGCTTGAAATTTTCTAGATTTCTAAATCCCAGTCTTTCTCTCCTTGTTCCAATGTTAAATTAAAACACCATTACGTGGACAAAGTCGCGGCCATATGCTGTATATGTCTTGGTATACAATACATATACAGCCTTTTGAAGAAGTTTATGCAAAAATATTTTTCGATTATCTTAAAAATCATTGAATTTGAAATTGAATCAGCGCAGCGTGTAACGCGACGTCAAACGCGAAGACGGTACGCGCCGCGACTGCGACCTCATGATGGTACTCTGGGAGAACCGAAACAATGTTCGTGCCTCTATCAACTAGAGTATGCGTGAGTCAAACCCATGTTTCAAAGTGTATGAATACTTTATTGATTTTGAACAATAATGAGGGCTACTTTACTACCGACCACAACATGGCATCGGTCGTGTCGCGGTTGATGAGTTGATGGATGGAGGAGGCTATTTGTAGACTCAATGGAGAATGGCATATAGGTTTTATTTATGACGTATTGTTCATTATTTATTTTACAAACTACAATAAGATTTGCATTAATATATTCAGCCTTTTTTTATACGGACGGAGAAGTGCTTAGCCTTCATTTCACCGAATTTTCAAGTTATAATAAGGCCGAAGGCACTTTACTCGGTATCCTCAACAATCTGAAGAACTGGCTAACTTCCTTTAGAATGCCAGAACACAACAAATTTTAAGAATTGTTGTTATGGATACAGAATGAAGTAAGATGGTGGTAGCTAGCCAGGTATACTTAAACAAACAAACTCCTGCTTTACTTAATTATTATATTCCTTTATAAATGAATTTGTTGGGCATCAAAATATTGATGTTGATTTATTGAACGCATCTGCAAGTGAGTTTAAACGCTTGCTTAGCATTTCATTTAAAATTGCCTTTTACTTTAATATAAGGTTGCTTTATGTTTTGTATTTCATGTCGTCTACAATCACTGCGTGTTTTTGTTAATGTCTGCGGAAACTTCGGTAATTGGTCCTCAGTACAGTCGCGCTGGTATCTACCGGCCTGTATTATGTTAGTAACTATTTTTCAGACCTAGCTGTAAGATTTCCTAAGATTTTAAAAAAATCGTCACTAGTTAAACGCATGACTCCATTGCAGTAATATTCTCGAGTCAAATGCATGATTCCATCGCAGTAATAGTCACGAGTCAAATGCATGACTCCATCTTAGTAACGTCCCTCCTAACGGCTCATTGCCTCCCCCCCACCCCCCACTCGACCTTGTCTTTAGTGTTCTGTTTACGTGTTTACTGAACCGAGTATTTATTATACTCGATCCTATTGTGTTATTATATAAATACACATCCGAGACATTTCTAGGATTTTGTTACATATACTATATCTATATCTGTTTCTTTATTTGTATAGTTTAGTGTGGTTTATAGGTTCTCTAGAACGACTAGTTGTTACGAGATATACAACGTTGTTTCATTTATAGGGACAGTTGCACTACTCATTTGTACTTTTTGGTAAAACAATCTCAGCTGAGATTCAAATCCACGATGAATCAGAAGGCGGTTTTATTAAAGCTATCATGAATGTTCCACAGATACAAAAATCGGCAGATTTTCATAAAAACTTGAACCTTTTCATAAAACCTTAATTTTTTATTGATATTTCACCTAATAGTGAATATCATACAAGGCTAACTTGCGCGAAGTATAAGCCTTTTACTTTGTACGATCGATTTCGAACGGTTGGTAGATATCTCGTTTCAAATGATCCCAAAAACTTGCGCGAAGGAACAATTTAGGTATTTTATTTTATTTATTACCACCTCTATGGTCTAGTGGGTCGTCATACAATAAAGACAAACACACACACACACACACACACATTATATTCATAAGTGCAATTTACTAAAGACGTACTGTGTTGGTACCGCTTGTATGCTATTAGATTCATCTCAGATTTTTAGATTTGATCAAGAATGTATTGATCGTCATAATGGAGCTAGGAGAATATATTACAGCTATGTCGATGCGATATCAGATCACGTGGGACGTTGATTACTCTCGACAAACAAATGAAACAGTCAGACATCACAAACAGTATGGATGTGTATTGGCCGAGAGAGGCGGTGCGGCGGCGGTGCGGCGGTCCGTTACCAGGTAGTTCGTACGAACTTGCGTTACGGGATACGGGTGTCAACGGCACGTGCATTAATCCGCACTCGTGCTAGATGCCTCTTTAAAAATGTACTACAGGCTTTATTGATAACCGATGGATCCATTGTTGTCCTGGAGGCTGGTATGGACAAGTCCGGTATACCCTGAAGCAAGCCAATACAGAAAATGCCTCTTTTCGATGATGTTGCAGTAAGCTCGCACTATGTCTACACCACTGCAGCTTTACTACTAGTACAATATAAAGGCAAGCTATAATCGCAACTGTCAGGAGCACACGTTCACAAACTTTTACTTATATTTTTATAAAAATTCATTTTTTTTTCTTATCTAGCCTTAATTCTTATTAGCCTTCAACACAAGAGATATTTTTTTTTGCTGAAAGTACTAGTGGTACCAGTGTTTTTATATATTGTTTGACGTGTTTAGTAAATAATTATATCATCATTTTTTACTATGCAAATAATATGCACAACTAAACTAACGAGGATATACATGGAAGCAATCGGGCTACCTGCGGACCGATACAAACGGTCCTTAGGTATTCATTGCATATTGTACGGATAAACCACAGGGATAACTTTATCCCTAAATACTTATTCGATGTGTTGTCGTGTACGGCTGAGCGTTTGTATGTACCTATGGTAAGATGCGCTTAACTCGCCCGGGTCGTGCCCGGGTCGTGCCCGGGTCGTGGCCACAGCACAAACATGAGTGACGTCACATCACGGCGGGGGAGTCGCGGTTTGCGGTTTGCGGTTTGCGGTTTGCGGTTGGATTCACTCCGACCGAAGTGGAAAACTTGCTGCTCTTACAAATCATCAACCGTTGCGGGATTTCATGTGAAAGTTTCAAATAATACTTGTTTACACAGAAATGAACGCATAACGTCCTGAAATTCCTTTGTATCAGACGTACTACCATTGTCATTCGTTTCTTACAATTAGAGCTATATACCCGATAGGGTTTCACATCAGCAATGACACAAAAATTCAACCCCCATTTTACCTCCGTTAAATGTAGCCCAAGGGATGAATTTCTCAAAATCAAGAGTGTACAAGTTTTATTAATAAACAGGAGCCTGAAGAACTTTTCGAAGTCCAATTTCCAAAAGGATGAACTATTTACCTCAAATTTTTCCGTTTTTGGGATTTATAGTTGTATCTGTAAAATGTAAATCCTTAATTGGCTATCAGTTTTGTTGTAAGTTTTACCCTGTTTAGTTTTTAAGAGCTGTGGATTTTGTTAAATAAATAAATAAATAAATAAATAAATAAATAAATAAATAAATAAATAAATAAATAAATAAATAAATAAATAAATAAATAAATAAATAAATAAATAAATAAATAAATAAATAAATAAATAAATAAATAAATAAATAAATAAATAAATAAATAAATAAATAAATAAATAAATAAATAAATAAATAAATAAATAAATAAATAAATAAATAAATTTTAATGATACATTTTTTGAATATCGGAAAACAACAATTTATGACATAGGTAAACTGTTGGTAGTGGACTTGAAATAAGCCCTTCCATCAACTAAACTAAGCAAAACATAGTACTCCCTTATGGATTCAACCCGGGACTTCTCGGTCTGAAACCGGTGGGCGAACCAAGAGACCACAGAGTCGGTTAAAACAACATACGTTGAATGATACAAGACCTTATTACCGATTTTCACAGATATAACATCTAACATAAAAATGTTCAACTTTCACACAAACGTTTAGCACTCGGCACAACTGTCTTCTGACATTTTGTTGGAGTTTTGGCTGAAGTTATAAGACCGGCCGTCTGCCTGACGTCAACCCTCTTTTGTAATACTCAGTTGTGTGGAATGAGAGTTAAGTAAATGAAGTGGATAAGGAGGGATAAGGATATATGGATACCGATAAGGGAGATGGGGATACTAATGTCCCGGGAGAGTGGTAAAGAAACTAAAAAGATGGAGAAAACAATACACTATATACTATACACTACATATAAATGATCGTAAAACTAGACGAAAATTCACTTACTCAGAAATCGTCAACCATTGCGTTATTCGTTTGCTGAATTGAAACGAAGTACATTGTGAGCCCGCGGTGGTCGTAAAACTGTTTTATAGTTTCCGGCGCGGATTCTAATCTGTGTGATAGTTCCAACTAGAAGTTGCTTTGTACGCATTCCTCGCTGAACTATCTGTGTCGTTACACGTAACTCACACGCTGACACCGAACAACAAATAACTTGCTGGTGAGACTTTACGTAACAAAAATAACATATATATAAAGCCTCCGCTGTCAGTACGTCCGTCCGCCTCGCTGTATCTCATGTAGGTACCGTATCGGTAGATATTGCCGCTTTAGCAACATAATAATAACAAAACACGTGTCATTTGGAACTATTCATGTTGGCCGGAACTAATGAAATAGTCATACATACATTTGAAAAACATAACCGTCCTCCAGCGGATGTCGGGGACAGTTGTGATTGTGACTAGGCTTATGACCTAGTCATTAGACTAGGTCAAAAGTGTAGCTAATGACACACATAGTACGTACGTAGGCAGGCCAACGTACGCGAGACGCCCTTTGTTCGTTGTTCTTGTCATTGTGTAAGTAATTGGTCTCTCCATGATAAATTATTTAGTCGCTCTCCCGAACCTAGGAAAACTAAACATTTATTTTTTATGATTGTTGTGTCTTTGTTTTAAAAAATATATAAATCACAGTAGATAGGTATATTTCAATATTCCGTAATATTTCACTCATGACTTTTCACCTCATGGAGATAAAATAAGTTAAAAGTTGATTAATACGATATTTAAGTTTTTTTTTGTTAGTTAGTAGGAACGTTTCAGACAAATCCTTTCAAAACTTGACCACTAAAAGGAAATTCATTATAGACAGAACCCGTATAGCGCGTGTCTTTCCCAGACTTGGACGTATTATGATCAACCGATTGTATAATAAACAGATTGTATAATCAACAGATTTCAGAGCCTAACTGACAGATTCGATCAAACTTCTGACTTCAACTGTCACAACAAATCGACTTGATTATAAGTTGTTTGGGTTATTTCCGGTCACAGTCCGGTTTACAGGCCAAATGATCTGATCAGCTGGAATATATGAAACGTAATGTTTCAACGTTCAGTCCTGAGCTAGTCAGTCAGAGAGACCTACCTGAGCGAGTCAGTCAGAGAGACCTACCTGAGCGAGTTAGTCAGAGAGACCTACCTGAGCGAGTTAGTCAGAGAGACCTACCTGAGCTAGTCAGTAGTAATGGGTCATCTCTTGACCTAGAATTTCACAGGCAAGGCAATGAAGGGAATTTACCCAGAAGTTGCTTTGAACTCTCTTCTTGAAGACATTTTTTCATTATGATGACATATGTGTTCATATTATAAATTAATGCCCTGTAATATTTATTTATTTTTTATGTGTCCATATCATGACGGAAACACTATGTTTCCGTTTCTATGTGTGAATAAATATGTCTGATAAAATAGTTAGTTTGGAAATGTCTTTACATGAGGTGACCATGAAATACAAGAAAGCTGAACAAGACTCTTCTGAGAATATTCAAAAAATTTGTAATTTTGTAGAAATGGTTAACAATGAAAGTATTTATGTACAAGTACAACATAGTAGCTCCCAGACCGACCCATGTACCACAGACCAGCCAGTGACTCAGGGTGCTTCATCGGGATGGGTAGAACCACCGGTACCAGCAGTTGTGCAACCCGATTCCCCTGTGGTACTACTACCAGAACAACATGTGCAGGCTGAGGCAGGTCCAGTTCACACAACACAGCCTCTGGTTAGGCAACCTCAAACCTGCCGACAGAACCAGAAAACTGTGGTGTACTCAGATAGTCTAGGAGTAGGGTTGGGTCGGTTGCTAAGCGATAGGTTAGGAGACCGAGTGGTAACTAAGCCCCGTCGCACAATAAATAAAAAAAAACTCTCACATAATATATGACTTACTAAATAGATACGTGTAGTATAACAGTGTGGAAGGTTTATCTTCCCGCGGCGCGCGAATGGCGTTGATTGCTAACCTGTTGCATTCAATGGAGAAATAAGGCTTTTTATCGTGAAGCTACTAGCTTTCGTGGAACACGGATAAAGCCAGATTGCCCTCTGATAGTCTGTCAGCTTATTCAACGAAGTAAATATGTTGTTACTCTGTGATAGTGATAGTGTATGCGCACTTCATTTCAAGAGCATTAAATTATCAGTGTATACTTCCATCAATGTATATATATCCATATCCAGACTTACATAATAATCCATACCATTATCATACAATCGAATCTATTAATATTTTAGTTTTGTGACGTTTTTACGACAAACGACTGAATGGCTCTGAATTAAATTTGGAAAGAAGATAGATTGTATCCTGGAAATGAGCATCAAACTGTTATCCGGATACGAAGGCGAGCAAAAGCTGGTTAAACGATAGATGCCAAACTATACTTGAATCTCTACAAAATCGACATTATTTTACCGTCTCTGTGGTCTAGTGGTTCATCTATCGGTGTCAGATCCAGAAGTCAGGGGTTCGATCCACAGGGGGAGTACGATATTGTGCTTCGTTTGGTTGGTGGTAGGACTTTGTTTAAGTCCACCTGGCTAGCTACTACCATCTTATCTTATTCTGTCACTAACAACAATTCTTAAATTGTTGTTTTCCGGCATTTAGAGGTAAGATAGCCAGTTCCTCTGTTCGTTGAGGATTCCGGGTGAATTGCGCTTCCATCTACGGCCTTATCATAACTTGAAAATCAAGTAAGATGAAAGCCAAGCACCTCCCCGTATTACAAATAAAATAATAAAATAAATATCAACCCACCCCAGTTTCAATTATTATCATTTGAATCAAAATACTAAATCGATTATTTCGTTTATTCAGTAAAATTTGTAGGATCATTTCGAATGTCTTGTCAACCTCGCGACACATGGAGCACGAAGAAACTCGGCTAGTTCAAAATATATAAACTAGGTCAAAATATCGAATATCAAATGAATTTGTTTTGGAACAGAATCATATACAATTAAACTATATCGAGAAACGATGAGGCCTGCATTTAGTTAACAAACTATGTCGCCTGTTTCGCCTTTCTCTTGAAAAAAAGACCGTACCCAAATCCTGAAAGTTTGCCAACGTGCAGCCAGTTGCTAAAAAGGGAAGTCGAGCCGACCCGGCCAAATACTGACCCATCTCCATCACCTCTATAATCTGCAAGGTTATGGGTTAAGTTCTGAACCATAAATTGCTGACGTACCTTGAAGCTAATGACCCGCTCAGTGACCATCAATATGGCTTTCGCCAGGCTTTTAGGAAGGTCCACTGGCGACCTTCTTGTGTACGCACTTGTGGGGAGAGGCCATTGACAAACATGGAGAAGCAGCAGCTGTTTCTCTTGACGTCTTAAAGGTAATTTGACCGGGTCTGGCACACTAGCCTGCTGAATAAACTTCCTGCGTACGGTTTACCGCCTGAATTTTCTGCCTGGATATCCGACTTTTTGAGTGAACGGTCCATCAGAGTGGTAATTGATGGCTGCTCCTCGGACTATATTGCCATCAACGCCGGTGTTCCTCAAGAGAGAACGTCTCTGTAACTCTATTCCTGCTGCACATTAATGACTTGCTCCAGCTAGGCATTTTTGCGTATGCAGATGACAGTACTGTTACAGAGAGACACATATCTAGTGCACGTTCTACCAATCTGGAGGCGTGTTCTCTGAGAGAGGCCATGGTAGAGCGGACGAATCAGACTCTAAGTCTTGTTTCCCAATGGGGAGACGCTAATAAGGTCTGTTTTAATGCCTCCAAAACTCAGGCATATCTCTTTTCGGCGAAAAAGCGTCAACTTGACCTGACACCTACCTTTCAAGGTACTCTCTATCAGCATGAATTGTCTGATGTCAATAGTAATTGGTGGAGACAAAATTCATTGCAATTTTAGTATTCCGTTATTCGGAAGTACATTTAATGGTTCAGCCGGCAGCGGTAATTGGAGAACCTCAATTAGTCAGCGGCGGCTGATAGGAGCGATCGGCGCGGGACCCACAGACCAACCAACGCAGCGATGCAACAAACCTTTATATTATTGCTCGTGGTCGTTGTCAAGATATAATATTATTTTAATTCTCGATGATGGGACTGAAAATCTGGCATCATTTTGCCGCAATAACATTATATAATAAACCTTTTGTTGAATAAAAATGGAACCAACTTCACCACTATAAAATAAAAATAACTTTAATGCAATAAACATGTTGTTGTGCATGGCAATTCTCCACCAACTTTAAATTATATGAACTTACCCTTAGAGTTTTTTGGTGGTGAAGCTTTGATTCAAAAAAAGTTTTAGCTTTATTACCTAGTTGTAAGACCTACGACACCACGACGTCTACGACACCCTATTTGAGAGTCGTGTAAGCTTGCAAAAATACGGGATTCTAGGAAATATTTACGCAATAACGGGAACGAAGATAAATACAAATGACCCGATTGGACCTATGGGAACGATTTTCCGTTCCCATTATCCTGTTTTTTTTATTTAAAAGCCAAACTGAACCCATTTTGATAAAAAAATCTATGGGACCAATCTGGAAAATCATCCTTTCAAACAAAAATATATGTTTTCAAATCGGTTAAAAGTGACGGAGGTTAAAAATATAAAAAAAAAAAAACAACCGAATTTAGAACCTCCTCCTTGTTTGAAGTCGGTTAATAAATATCACTAAACTACTGCACTATTTATAGTCAGGTCTCATCGACTTTTACGACATCCGCGAACTGAGTTGAGAGGTATATTTTCACTCGTCTTCTGTAATCGGTGCTCGCGTCGTGGAGGCGCGATACACTAATCAATGTGCTTGAGACCAATCAACCACTAAAGTACAACAAATATCCCACTTCGTTATACGTCCTGTGTCCCTATCAGAGTGTCCCCAGATAAGGGGTGTGGGTGGGGGTTGGGGTGCGGGATGCTCGAGGTACACTACGCCCTCCCGATAATGCATAATTAGTTCCTGACTCATTTATTAAATCCAGACCACGATCGCCATATGGTTTGACTGGTACGACTCGTACGATCGTTCTATCGCGAGTTCCTTCTCGCCACCAGAACAAATATAAACAAAATTAGTTCTGGTGTTATTTTTAGGTTTTCGTGTCATAGTCGTAGCCCAAAAAAGTACCACTGCATGCCATGGGCCACGCTTGGCAAGCGATTCGGTAATCGCAGTGTTCATATTGATTTGATATGATTAGTGATCAGAGGATTTCGTCGAAGGGGAAAAAGTGAGTCAATTTATTTGTATTTTATTTTATTTAGTACTTAAGTGAATATAGCTGCTTTACCAGATGTCCAAGAGTAATGGAATATTTGGCATTGCCACTATCATTGGCAGGTGAGTTGGTGATCACAGTATTGGTGTCAGGTAGGTTCTTAGATGGATGGAAGCTGCTAAAATCCCTTAGTCGAATCGAATGACATCAACGGGCGGGTCACTAAGTCCCTCTGCTAGGGATTTATGTGAAGTCTATACCGCGGTGTTGACGCCACGAGTAGAAACTTTGCATTAGATAATATTTATGTCAGTGATGTAAAAGCTCACTTCGTTTTTCTGTGGGGTAGGTAGGAGAGATCCAAGTTTATAAGGAAAATATGTATTTACGGCGTCCTATGTGTTTACTGTTGTATTATGTGCAAATGAAACTGCACTGGAACAGTTAGTTTAGTCTTACTAGTTTTGTGTAATATGAACGAAAAACCTGAACTATTTGAGTTTGTATATTAAATCCTCGAACAAAGCTAGGCTACGAGCCGGCCGCTGCAAAAGTCAATATCAACGTGCGCCCCGTTTCCGCAATGCACGCAATGCACGCAATGCACGCAATGCACGCAATGCACGCAATGCACGCAATGCACGCAATGCACGCAATGCATGCAATGCACGCAATGCACGCAATGCACGCAATGCACGCCCGCCGCATGAAATGTAACTTACAAGCCGCAACACGCATAATATTGTACTGTAATCCAGGGAAAATACACATTTCCTATGGTAATACAGGGCCCTATATTACCGTCTCTTATTCATAAATAATGGGTCAGCTTTTAACCTGTACCTTGTTGAAATAAGCCTCTAGGTTCGGTTAGCTTTAGGCCAGAGCAAGGATATTGCAGAAGGTACTGTATCCCCCGCGACCCGTCGGGACACGGCTAGCCGCGTGGTCGCTGCCGGTGTTGTGATCACTCAGCCGTGACCGCTGGCGCCTCGGGGTCTACCTCCTGTAGGTAGTAGATCACCCCTACACTAATCAGCTTCGGGCGTTTTTCTGTTTCAATGATAAAAAAAGCACTAAAAAGTAAATTGAATTACGTTAAACTCAAACGAACGGAAACTGGATCTATTAAAAAATGATTTCAAACGAAAACCTTGTAACAGCCTATGTGGGCTAGTGGTTTGCCCGCTGCTATCAGATACAGATATTGCTAACTACCGCCAACTTTCATAAGTATGCCGCTATAACAACAATTCTTATTGTTGTAGATTATAAAATATATTCGTATGAAAAAACGCAATTTAGAGGTAAAATGTCAGTTCCTCATACTGTTGAGGGTTCCAGGTGAAGTTTCCACACGATTCCACATCCTCTCTTATCGTAACTTAACACCAGGTAAGATAAAGGCCAATAGCTTCACCGCAGGAGAAAAAACTCAACAGCCCCTTTAGCATTTGCAGCATTGTGATTACACCATGCTTGGCTGGTGGGCTGGTGATCGCGGTAAAAGCTACACACAGTATCGTAGTGGAGTGACTCGGAAAGCAGTACGTGAGGTCGACCATTCCTAACTGTATATATGTAATATGTCAACATGTCTCCACAGCATTCCTTGTCTCGGATGCCTCAGCCCACCCTTAATGGCCCCGAAGGCGTTTTCCCCGGATTCGGAGCGATCGTCGGTAATTACCAATCGCACGCGGCCTTCATTTGAACTTCCGGATCCGGTAATAGCCACTCATAGCCACTCACTCGCCACTTCCACGGGGATCACCCGATGAGAGGCCAACCTGTTGCCCTCGTGCTATCACTGGGCTCAAGTGTTTCAGGTGAAGTACCAGTTTATCTTAACACTTACTTATCTAGTACTTGCTTAAATAATAATTGAAAAAGAAAATAGTCCATTTTTAACGGTCCATAGCCTGCCAGTCCCATGTACAAAGGTAAAGTTTAAATTAGGTCTTAATTTGAAATAACTAATTATAGTCTCAAAATTATGTTATTAAATATGATTACCGTACCGTACACGATAGAGCATGCGTTTTATGGATGCGGCACAGCCTTCTGACCGCACAGGGCTGATCATCAGGTTGGTTCAATACTGTATTTATTGTTTTATGGATGCGGCACAGCCTTCTGACCGCACAGGGCTGAGGATCAGGTTTGTTCAATACTGTATTTATTGTTTTATGTATGCGGCACAGCCTTCTGACCGCACAGGGCTGAGGATCAGGTTAGTTCAATACTGTATTTATTGTTTTATGGATGCGGCACAGCCTTCTGACAGCACAGGGCTGAGGATCAGGTTGGTTCAATACTGTATTTATTGTTTTATGGATGCGGCACAGCCTTCTGACCGCACAGGGCTGAGGATCAGGTTGGTTCAACACTGTATTTATTTTTACCTGACTGCCTCAGAAGAAGGTGCTCTTCCATTAGCACGCTCTGCAGCCTTAACGGCTTGATGAATTTTGACGTAAGATGTCATTTGGTTTGTGGGAGTGACAAAATACGTGATTTTAGAATGGAATGCGCAAGTAGAAAACGGGATGAAAAAAAAATGTTAACACCCCGAACTGATCTCGCCATGTCTGGTTTTTGATAGGTATTTAAATCACGGAGATAATAACACAAAAACAAAGCTAGTAACACAATAACAAAGTTTGCTTTCAATACACTTTAACTCTAGACACTCTTTTCAATCTCTCTTTGTTCACCGAGAGTTTGAGGCTCTCTCTCGTTGCTAACAACTCTCATTCTATGCAAAGCCAGAATAGGAGCAAAGCACCGTAACACTGACTTTACGTCATTGTGGTGGGCAGAATAGAATTAATTAATCCCTTACTAATATGAAAAGGTTGCTATCAATGTTTTTTTTAATGTTTATTTAATAAAATGTACAATATAAAAAAAAAAACTATGTACAAAGGAATCCTCAATAGTCTGAGATTTGATAGTTACAAATCCCGTGCTCATGTTTATTTAGGCATATTTATCTATATATATTTAAGTATATATGTATCTCTTTATATTTAAATCGGATAACTCTCATTCGAGAGTTACGCCGCGCCACATACAAACATACGTAGGTACATACAGGGGTGGATTTCCCAACTCGGAGATTTCGTTCGCTTCGCTCACTCGATCATTATAACATTTTTTTATGAAGGATTACCAATTGATAGGTAAAGGCCCCTCCATTTTTTTATATTTCCCGGTATCGGGCAAGTCGTTTCCATTTACCCCTGCTATTACCCGCGGGGAATAGCAGGGGTACATGGACACCATGGATACCATCTCGCCATCGGCGCTTTGCTATTCCACGATATGGGTATCATATAAAAGGTAGAAATGCCGGTTATAATACACACAACCATTACATGGTTTTACCATAACATATTTAAAAATCCCGATCAGATTTTTGTTATGTGACCAAGTTGTCTAAAAGTCATAAATAAAAAAAGACATTGGCCTTTAAGAGCATTGCGATCACCAATCACCTTCCCAGCGCGGTTGCTATGTAAACTCCCTATCGCATTATTGGGGTCGTTCGCAAACTAGAAAACAACAATGATCTGTCGTTCAGTACCCCGGGCAGTACTACTAGTTAATCTGTGCCCCGGGCATGAACCCGTCCAGAGCTATGAGTTTCCCGTGACCCGCTTTCCTCCACTGAATTCATGAAATGAAATATGAAAGTTTACGCAACTTTGTGATTACTCTGCGCTTAACCTGCGGCCAATATCAGATTGAGGCCATTCCTTATCAGTTCGAAAAATGAAAAAAAAAAGAGAAAAATTAAATAACGAGCATAGCATGTTTATTGGTTGGTACATATCCTAATATCCTGTATAAAAAAATAAATCTGGAAGATTTTTGAGAGGGCTGGTACCTGAACGAAATGAAGTAAATGCCTGGTAATTTATTGTGACCCCACTGATACAAGCCATGTATACAGACTATACAAAATATTCGAGATTAACTTAATTTATTGTAGCCTAATGCCGAACTATAAAAAGATATATATAATTGTTTGACACCTGTTTCGAAGATAATTAACAAATTTGAACTATGTTATAAACAAACCAGATTAGGACTTCAGCAGTGTATACAATTATCTGCATTCAAAATAGTAATCCCCGCGAGGTCCCGCGGAACCTTCAGGCGTCCCTTGGTTTTGATTAACTGCGTACTTTATCATTAATTGGATGAACAGATCATGGTGCCAACTAAATTGGTTATATGAAACAGAAGTCCCTTTGATTAATTCCCGTGGCAAAGTATAGTGCTTCATTTTTCTTATTTATAATATTCGGGGTTCTGTTCTTTGACATTTAATTTAATTTTTATGTATGAAGAAGAGATTTAGCGAACTGTTTTTTAAATTTTAAATGATTCTAATATTTGACTATGATATTATTATGATCACTGTCCGCGGTAGAACTATTCAATACCTAGGGAGCGAACAACTTCTACAGGCGAGAACGACTTGTTTCTTTGACTCGCAGGCGTGGCGGGGAATTGTAAAGTTTCTCCTTTACCTGTGCGCAGCGAGGGCGCAACCATACGAAATAACAAAAAGGTTTACAAAGAAGTGACGTGAAAACTGATGTTGGTTGACAGGCTGCAATCAGTTAAATTGATGTAATTATACGACCATTTTGTATTGCGCCAATACAGGTTTAAAAGTTGTGCAGCGAAATACTGCGTGTAAAATTTCCGTACTTAATGTATTTATCCTAATCCTCTCAATTTCTGAATCCGTGTTACAAAATATTTCACTTTCAACATAATTATACAATAAGGTGCTGTGTTGTGATTTGTGAAAGTGGACTAAAGGACGTCAGCTTTTCTAGATTTCCAAAGACTAAGATAGGACTCAATATGTGTTTACAGACAATGCATTAACTGTGAGGAACGGCGAAACTTCGCATACAGCTAGTGTGGAAACCACCGCGGCGCGGTCTGCCAGTCTACCAGTCGAAATCCAACATTGTTTACTGCTAGTGCTGTAGCGAAATGGTCAAATGGTAATCATAAACATTGTGTGTCTGAATATTTTATAACAATAATAAACATAAATCTAATTGGTGCAATGTGATATAAATGGTATGGATGTAGGGCGCCTTCAAATTTGCCGCGAAGTGCCGCGCGGAGGCTGCGCGTCTGCAGCGCTGCGGCCCGTATAAAGACTATCAATCAAAACTTTGCCTTGATTGACGAACATTTGTTTTTTTTTAAATGGAACTGAAAGAACCGTGCTACTATACTATGAAGCGTTTTTTGGCAATCGTT